>CM038682.1:11526081-11925155 GCA_021605205.1 Aegilops longissima | reverse complement strand
TTAGACCATTTGCTCGCTCCACTTGACCGTTGGTTTGAGGATGATAGACTGAAGCGTAATCGAGCTTGATGCCCATATTTTTGCACCATGATTTAACCTCATCGGCGGTGAAGTTCGTGCTGCTATCGGTGATGATGCTGTTGGGGACACCATAACGGTGTACTACCCGGATATAAAGTCTATCACTGGTCCGGACTCGCCATTTTAACTAGCTTGGCCTCTATCCATTTGGTGAACTTATCCACCATGACCAATAGGTACCTTTGCTTGTGGGTTCCCTTTAAGTGGTCCAACCATGTCAAGCCCCTGCACCGCGAACGCCAGGTAATGGGTATGGTTTTGAGGGCGGTGGGTGGCATATGGCTCGATTAGCAAAGAGCTGACAACCGACGATCTTTGACTAAGTCCGAGATCCGCTCGGGCCGTCGGCCAAGAAAATCCTGTCACGGAATGCCTATCCTACAAGGGCCCGAGCTGCGGCGTGGTGTCCGCCTAGTCCGCATGAATTTCAGCCAGGAGGTTTCGCCTTCCTCTTCGGAGATACACCTTTGAAGGACTCCGTTGTGCTTTTTTATAAAGTTCTCCTCATAGACCTTGTAGGCTTTAGATCGCGGACAACGCAGCGGGCCTCATTTTGGTCTTCGGAAGCTCTTGCCTAAGCAAGTAGGCGAGGAATGGTTCTGTCCACGGGCAATTACTGCCATTATGTCGTGGGCGGAAGGTGTTATATCATCGGCTGAATCGCCGTTGGTGCGGCTTGTTCCGTTTGTTAGGTCCGGACTCCTCTTCCCATAGTACGGATGGCTTGAAGAGCCGCTCCAGGAAGATGTTAGAGGGACAGCGCTGCTTTTGGCGCCAATGCGTGCCAAGACGCCGCTCGCTTGGTTATTATCCCGGCTACGTGATGGAATTCGAGTCCTTCAACCGGCTGACATTTTAGGACAGCGCTGCGATATGCTGCCATTTTCGGATCTTTGGCGTCGAAGTCTCCGCTTATTTGGGATGTTGCGAGGTTTGAATCCCCGCGCACCTCTAGGAGTTGAATGCCCATGGAGATTGCCATCCGGAGACCATGTAAAAGGGCCTCGATTCGCCGCGTTGTTGGAGTCCGTACATTATCTGAAGCACGATTGACTGTGTCCCGGTCGGGACGCCAATACGACGCCAGCCCCCAGTCCGCTAACATTTTAGAGCCGTCGAAGTGCATAATCCAATTGAGTATGCGCCAGATTCTTTAGGGAGTTCGCTTCGGTCCATTCAGCGACAAAGTTAGCCAAAACTTGTGACTTTATAGCTCACGAGGTTTGTAAGATATATCAAATGGTAAGAGCTCAATGGCCCATTTTGCAATCCTGCCCGCTATGTCGCGGTTGTTTATAATGTCGTTAAGTGGTACTTCAGAGGCAACTGTTATCGAACACTCTTGAAAGTAGTGTCGAGCTTCCGGATGCCATGAACACCGTAGATGCTATCTTCGATAGTGCGGGTAACGGGACTTGCAACTGGTTAACACAGTGGATACGTAGTATACTGGTTTTTGAAGAGGGAATTTATGCCCTTCTTTCTCTCGTTCGACGACGAGTACCGGGCAACTTGATGCGTAGCTGCGATGTATAACAACATTGGTTCGCCTAGGTTGGGCGCAGCCAGGACCGGATTTGTTGCCAATATGGCCTTTATTTCTTCGAGTCCGGCGGTGGCAGCATCCGTCCACTCGAAGTGTTCGGTGCGCCTGAGGAGGCGATAGAGGGGTAATGCCTTTTCTCCTAGACGGGAGATAAAGCGGCTTAGAGCCGCTACGCATCCAGTCAATTTTTGTATTTGCTTGAGGTCTTTTGGGATATCTAGCTGTGACAGAGCTTGGATCTTGGCTGGGTTTGCTTCAATTCCTCTATCGGATACGATGAAGCCTAGCAGCTTTCCAGCTGGTACGCCGAAAACACATTTTTCCGGATTCAGCTTGATGTCATATGCTCTGAGGCTGTCGAATGTGAGCCTCAAGTCGTCTACTAGAGTTTCGACGTGTTTAGTTTTGACGACTATGTCGTCTACGTATGCCTCTACTGTTTTGCCGATCTGAGTAGCCAGACATGTCTGAATCATGCGCTGATATGTTGCGCCGGCGTTTTTAAGTCCGAAGGGCATCGTGTTGAAGCAGAATGGTCCATATTGAGTAATGAATGCCGTTGCGGCTTGATCCGCTTCTGCCATCTTGATTTGATGATAGCCGGAGTATGCGCCCAGAAGCACAATGAATCGTGTTCGCGGTGGCATCGATGATTTGGTCGATGCGGGGAGGGGAAGGGATCCTTTGGGCAGGCCTTATTTAGGTCTTTGAAATCGACACATAGGCGCCAGGATTTGTCCTTCTTGGTACCATTACCAAGTTTGCTAGCCAATCCGGTGCTTGATGTCTCGATGAACCGCTTCCAATAGTTTAGCTAGCTCTTCTCCCATTGCCTGTCTTTTGGGTTCGGAAAATCGTCAAGAGCCTGTTTGACTGACTTGAATCCTTTTAGGATGTTTAGGCTGTGTTCTGCCAATCTACGGGATTCCGGCATATCCGAGGGGTGCCGTGCAAAATGTCCCAATTTTCCCGAAGGAATTTTCGCAAGGCGGCGCCTACATCAGTGTTCAATTGTGCCCGATGGAGGCCGTCTTTGTAGGGTCCATTGGGTGGACCTGGAATTTTACTATTTCATCTGCTGGTTTAAAGGAGGTGGACTTGGATCTCTTATCGAGTATCACATCGTCCCTATTCACCGTAGAGCGTAGCGCGGTGAGTTCCTCTGCCGCTAGGGCTTCGGATAGTGCCTCTAAGGCTAATGCGGCTATCTTGTTTTCGGTGCGGAGTGCTATGTCCGGATCACTAACAAGGGTGATTATTCCGCCGGCCTGCATTTTGAGCTTCATGTACCAAATGGGTACGGCTTGAAAATTGTGAATGCCTCTCGTCCTAATATAGTGTGATATCCGCTGTTGAACGGGGCCACTTGGAACGTGACTTCTTCGGATCTGTAATTGTCCGGTGAGCCAATACCACATCGAGTGTGATTTTTCCTGTGCAGCGCCTCCCGCTAGGGATTATTCCTCTAAAGGTTGTGCTGCTTCGCTCGACGCGCCTCCAGCCTATTTCCATTTTTGAAGGGTTTCTCGTAGATGAGGTTTAATCCGCTGCCGCCATCCATGAGGACTTTTGTAAGTCGAAAGTCGCCCACTATTGGACTAAGTACCAAGGGGCTGGAGCTCGGGCTGTCCGAATTTAGGTTCGCTGGCGTTGAAGGTGATGGATGTGTCGCCCATGGATTGGTTGTTGCTACTTGGTAGACTTTGGCGAGGCCATGGATTGTTCGCTTCCGCATATTATTTGATGCGAAAGTCTCAAGACTGTTGATACTGCATCGATGTTGTTGGAGTGGTTTTCCGGCTAGAAGCTCCTTCCACGCTTGGCCACCTGCCATAATATCCAACATGCTCGAAGGTTATGTGTTGGGACGGCGCTTTCAGATCGTGTGAATTTTACAGGTCCGCTAAGCCATCCCTCTAGTACGGTTCCGCGCCCTTTATGGGGTCTTTACTTTTTGGTTTTTGTATCTGGTGCCTGAGTGTAATGCACCCTTTTGTTGCGGACTGGGGTTGTATTCGGGGTCGGATTGTCCCAAAAATTATTTTCGGTTGTCCGGAAACTCTCTATCGCACAGTACTTTCGTACTATGGACGCCAGGTCGGTGAAGCGTGTAATTTTGCGACGGCTGACGGCGTTCAAGAGTCCCTCGTCCGTGCAATTATTGCAAAAAATTGAGATTGCGTTTTCCTCTCGGCAGTCCTCTATCCTGTCCATAACCAAGAGGAATCTGGCCCAGTAGTGATGTACTGTTTCAGCGGGCTCTTGCCGGATTAGAGATGGATCGCATATGTCTGGGCGGGTGTGTGGAATTAAGTCCGGAACCCTACCCATCTCAAGGCTCGAAGGCCGAGAAGTTTCCGAATTTGGAAGCTTGGATTGCTGGACATTGTCCAACGAGTCTGGTCCGATGCCCGACTTTAAGTTCAGTGCTTGATCAAGTCCGCCCCTCCGCGGAATCCGCATGGGGGTTCGGAAGCCCGGACATGACTAGTTTTCAATATAGGAGAAGCGTCGCCACATTGTTCCTCTACCACTGCAACGTGGTGGGTGACCTGGGGAGAGTTAATCTCTCTCAGATCGGTTTTAAGCCCAATCTGTTTGTAGTCTGAAGCGACTCCTGTGGCGGCGATGCGATCCAAGAGCTCGTTTACGGACGAGAGCTCTATTGGATCCAGCCGCTCGGCGAATTCCGAGCTGACGTGAAAATTGCTTTTGACGACTTGAGAAGTCATTGTAGAAGCGGTGGCCGGACAGGCGGTCATAAGAAAACCACCTAGCCAGATAGTTTGGCCGGCGACCAGGGCTCCTTTGGCGAAAATACCGTCCTTGAAGACGGGAGGAGGCATCCTTCCTATCGGTGACGGCACAGAGGAACTCTCAATGAAAGCACCAATGTCGGTGTCAAAACCGGCGGATCTCGGGTAGGGGGTCCCGAACTGTGTGCCTTGGCGGATGGTAACAGGAGACAAGGGACACGATGTTTTACCCCCGACTAGAATTTCTCTCAAATTGAGGCTCTCGATAATCATATTAAACATCATAGACCAACGACTATCGAAATTGTCATTATTCTTTTCTTCCCTTCTCCGAATGATATTAAAATCACCCCCGACTAGAAGTGGCAGATTTTCATCTCCACAAATCTGCACTAAGTCAACAAGAAAATCGGGTTTAAATTCAAGTTGCGCTGCCCCATAAACCGCAACAAGCGACCATCGGAACCCATCCAATTTTGATCTCACCCTGAATTTAACCGAGAAGTCGCCCTGCACCACATTAAGCACCTCTAACGTCTCACACCGTACTCATAGTAAAATCCTGCCGGATCTTCCTCTAGGCGGTAGAATGTGCCAATCAAAATCTATACCACCGGAAAGGGTTTGAAGGAATTGTGATGTGAAATTACCTCGTCCAGTTTCCAAAAGTACAACGAAATCTAAATGGTGCTCTAAAGTTGTCTCTGCTAAGAATCTTTATTTAGCCAAGTCTGCTAGACCTCTGCTATTCCAAAAGAGTCCTTTCATAATTCATCATGAAATTTTTTCTTAAGTTTAACTCTAGCACTTCTGCGTACAACCGAAGTAGGATAGATTTTCCGCTTCCAGGGACATTTGGGCTTCTCCTCAACACCCTGCGGGACAAAAGAATCATCCAGACCGGACACTGCCTCCTCCATCAGGAGACGCTCTACCGTGTCTGAGATCTCAACCTCCTCCTCATCTTTAGCCTCGACACTAGGCAGGAGATTATTACAAATATTTGCAAGGTCATTTATTCCTAAATTATTCATTTCATTGTCATTCATAGGTTGGATAGAGGCAAGATTATGAATGATCTCAGAAGCTCTCTCCGCTTCTATGTCTAAAAGATCATTAACGGATTTGACAACCTCGGTTTCATTTGTTCCCAGAGAAATGCCTAAGTCGTTTGCCTTATCAATAATATCATTCTCAGAGAAATGTAAAATTGAACAACTAATATCAAAGGACGTACCTGCAGTAGTCTCTGCATGGCGAAGCATGGTGGCCCTCTTGGCACGCGCTAGCTGCAGGTCGTCCGCGTCCGGCTGTCCTTGGATCCGGTTGCTGACACGCCTGCCAGCCGACACGGGATCCGCAATCCCGCCAAAAGCAACGAGCTCCTCCGTGGTCCTCTCGTCAGGACTCCCACGCCCCTCCCTTATCGGCGGTGAAGGAGGGTAGGACGTGGTGGAGTGAAAATCCGCTGCGAGTGTCAAGGGGGAGGAGGACCGTGAAGACGCCTGCTCACTGATCCCGACCCCCTGACCGCCCGCAGGAACGGTCGACCCTCGGCCACCCTGCTCGGCGCAATACTGCGCAGGGGTAACGACACGGGGCTCCTCCCCGCATCTCACCCCCGACTCGCCACCGTGGATGAAGTGATCCTGTGGGGGGACTTTGGCACGGGACTCCTTCCCGCACCTGACCCCCAACTCGACCGGAGACGTCGAAGAAAGTAGGGCGCCATAGACCTCCTGTCCAAGCGCCCCTCCCGCCGACGAAAGGTCGGGCTCGCATATCTGGGTGTGATGGGCGTCCTGCCCATGGCCCCCGCGATCTGCGGCCATCCCAACAGAATCTACCATCGCGCCCGTAGAAGGCTCCACAATCGTCATATCACCGACTAAGCGCGGTACTGGTGGCAACTCAAGCTCCGTCGGGTCGTCTGCCACGACCCTGGTGCTCCATAACCTACTAGGAGCGGACCCCAGTGCAAAAGAACCAAAGCGAAGCGTGTTCATCGGAGTAGTAGATGGGGGCGCCTCTTTGGTAGAACTGGCTACCTTATCTGGGTGTTTGTCCGGCCCTTTGTCCGACTCCGGCATAGTATCATCAGGCCCCTTCTCCTGGTTCCCGGGTGTGCCGCCACCCTCGGTCGTATCCATGTCTTGTGTCCCATTTCCCTCCTCGGAAACTGCAGTATCCTCGATCTCAAGCTCTAGTACATAAGTGACTCCAGCATATGTCCATCTGACTATATCTGGTATATGCTCAATACTCGCAACACTGACCAAAAGTCTCGCAGCGTTATGTGCACGTGTGAATGGCATGTCAACCTTTTCTTTCTTACCGATCAGCACACCCAAGTTCCAAGCAACCAGAAAATGTTTTACCAATTTAGGTGGTACGCCATAGAAGCGAACCCACACCCTCCAAAGGTGTACCCTCAGGTTCCTCCTGCTTCCACTCATCGAACGCGATAACAATGTTTGTGCTCGTCACTCTGCATAGACCCCACTTTAGAAAATGCATCTGATCCTCTTTAGTGGGAAAATCAACCTTATAAGACTAACCTTCTAACTGCTCCAGTTGCCACTGATAATTACCCGGTACTAACTAACATAGCTGTCTGACGATCTGAGCCTCGGTCAACTGTCCATTAGTAACTCTGATAACTGCCGGGAAGGAACTCTCATCCATCTGCGGTAGAGCATCCACCTCCGGTGTCTCAAAAAACATCAACTCTTTACAGCAGACCCCAAAAATGTTAATGCCAGGCTTAGGACCAGATAGAAGAGGGCATTCCCCGGTCATATGTTGGGAGCGAAGACAGTAATCACAAAGCTCATTCGTTCACTCTGCCACGAAGTGCCCCGGTTCACCACATCTATAGCAAGGCAACTTTTTCTTCTTAATTGCCCACTTAGAGAGCTTTTCACCCTCCGCTTTATCCGGTCCTTTATCAGACGTACTGTCCCTAGATTTGGCCCCACCAGTAGACACCGGAACATGCACTGCTGCCAAAGCCCGAACCGCGTCCGCTGCTGCCACGGGTAACTTGGATGGGTCTCCCTCACCCTCAGCTGAATGCTCGAGCACCTCCTCCGAGGCCAAATCTGCAGCAGGTGGCGGTGGTGGTGGATAGTGTCTAGGCGGCGGTGGTCGTCTCCCTCTCCCCTCAATTTCTTGGTTGAGATCAATACCAATATATTTGGAATCGACCAGGATGAAGACTCCTTGTTCGACAAGGTCTTGGATGATACAGGGACATTGAGAACCAAGAAACGGACATTGCAACTGAAGCACTAGGCTGTTTGGTGCATGTGGTTTCTGCTGCGATTGAGCTTGTTGGGCCAATATAATACAATGAGGATTTATGTATCTTCTGATGTTGGAAAAATGGTTCTTCCTAATATGTAATCTGAGATTGGAACTATTCATATCTATTGTCCCTTGGGGAAAAGAGTCGGCACTAACGATCAACAATTAGGGTTCACAGAAGAAAAGGAGATAGCCGCAGCCGCCGAATTTATTACCAGGTGCTCGTAGGAAATTAGGAAACTACTAGTCGTCAACCCGTGCAACTGCACGGGCTAGCATGAAATAACTTAAAATGCATGTGTATTAGAACATGTGAAAGTAGTCCTTGGTGATGTATAGTGAAAATAAATAATATCCCTTTAGCAATCTCCTACTCCCTCTGTTTCTAAATATTTTTCCTTTTAGAGATGTCAAATGGACTACCACATATAGATGTATATAGACATATTTTAGAATGTAGATTAACTCATTTTGCTCCATATGTATTCACTTGTTGAAATCTCTAGAAAGACAAATATTTAGGAACGGAGGGAGTAAATTATAAAATCACTATAAGAAAGTGGAATCTTTAACAACAACAAAAATGCAAAATAACTGAGAACATATTATGTGCAACACAAATGGGAAGATATAGTTTAATTCAGCTACATATTGAGATATTGTTTTGCATGATATTGTCAGAAATGAACCAAATATAGTTTGAGCATGATTATTTTCATGAAGAAACCTACTTTTTGGTAACCTTGGTTTAAACATATACATGCATACTGTAAGCAACTCGCGAGCCACGAAGTTTAGAAATATTTACACGCATACAGTAAGCAACTCCTATTATTGGTTTTAGCTTTCAGGGTAACAAAGAAGTTTAATAAATACAGATTATTTCAAAATATTTTAATGATATTCAATATTGGTAAAGAAGGTGCTATGAAAAAATATCATATATAATTTCTTTATATCCTATACCACAATTAGTTGAAGCTATATTTGTATCAAGTCATTTATTTAGTTGCTTTTGGCAATAGAAAGTGGAATTCAAAGAAACTAATAAGAATTTTGAGAACAATTGATTCTTACATAACAAAGGGAAGTTGAGTGAGACCTGCATGAGCATAAATATATTACTATGAGAACTAACGAAACAACATTTTTTTTCTATAACTCAGTTTTCCTGTAAGTCGAACATACTACATGGGAGACACATATTGGATCCAAAGGACCAACCATTCAGCTAGCGAAGTCGAAAAGTCCATATGTTTCTCATATGCAATTAACATTTAAATCTAGGGCTTTGACCTTTACTTCCTCAACCCTTTTTTCCTCAAGTAGAGATGATAATATTGATATCAAAAGAAATAGACCAAATGATTGTCTTCATGGATAATCTCTAAGAAAAAAGTACTAAATGCATTACATATAAGGAATAACTAAGTCAGTACAGGCATGTTTTGATGCTAAGCCTCGTGCATCATGCCACAATTAAGTAGTTAATTTCTCGAACAAATTTAGTTATTATTTTTGTTTGACTTATCAATTATTAATTGCTTCACAGGAGGTCAACTTTCACTCTCTATTGGAAAAAAGATATGACATAGGAGAACTGAACATTACCTGGTTGGGAAGTAGTAGGTAATTAGAGAGGTATGTATGCACATGGCCTGCCTATATTAGAAATCTGCCATATGTGTTTTATATTTGAATTATCCTGATTTAGATTAAAAGAACTGCATGAATAACAGTCAAACCGAACTATGGCTTTATCTCCATATATAATTTGATGGATAGAAATACCGTACCTTATTGTATGAGATATACCATTGGGACACTGAGTCAAGCATGCACATGTACTCCAAAATCAAGGAAACCAAGGTCCTGAGTAGATATAGAGAGACAGCTAACATGTTCAATCCACTGGCTCCTAGGCTCTACAAATTTTAGACAAATTGAAGAAGAAAAACAGTAGCTAATCAATAAGTAAAAAATGGAGAAAATTAGTAGATACTTCCTCCATTCCTAAATATATGTCTTTTTAGGTATTCCAATATGGACTACATACAGAGCAAAATGAGTGAATCTACACTGTAATATACATCTATATACATCCGTATATAGTCTATCTTGAAATCTCTAAAAAGACTTCTATTTAGGAATGGAGGGAGTACTAATTAACAAATCCATTCACTCCAGTGGTCCAACCTCACTTTGTCGTTACTATAGATTGGCGTAAATTTCCTAGCATCAACAATTGTAGTAATGTCATCACCCATTACCTGCTTGTCCTCCGTAGTCGATCATGTGCTATACAAAGTCCAAAGACTTCACATACTGAATAAATTTTTTAATAGCATAATGCTCAAGGAACGCCATGGATGGATGCTCCTACCATAAATAACCGAAACTCCACATGGTGGAATCGAACAGCAAGAAATAAGGGTTGCAGGACGTGCTGGTGTTGGAATTCAGTCAGAAGATGAGGACAGTGCACTATGGCGGCCATGCATGGCGGATTGGTTGGACATGAAACTGCTGCCTCCATGATGACATCTAAAGTCTAACTTGCCGAAGAAGCTTTTTCTATGAGGACAAACTTTGCTGGAGTAGATATAGCTGATTGACGTACGGCAATCATGGATATGTAAACTGCGTTCATCGTGTACATACGGGGTGGGCGGTTCGAGAAGAACTTTGCATCCTCAATGATGATAGCGAATGGATATTCTACTTGAAACTGTCGTCCGTACAGCACCTCCTCTGCACCACCAAGCTTCAGATTGATTAGTTGAGGCCTAAAAAGGGATGCCAAATTGGATCACAGAAGCTTTGGAGATTTAAATGATGAAGACAAGGGTTTAGAGGAACACATTGGATTGGATAACATCACGGCCTTTTCAAATTTGTCAATCCCTGCATGGAGGGGCAGCAGCGGACTATATAGAGACATGTATAACTCAAGTATGCCATACAGATAGCTAACTTTTGATGCACAGCAATTTTAAAATCTACAGATCTACAAATGAAAATCGTACACTATGAGAATTTATGCAAATTGCTAAATCTTAAATGTCAAATGTATAGGAAAATATTTGAAACAAATGCATCATACCTTTCTTAATCCTGGAAGATCGATTATATTCTATGCCACGCAGACACTCTAAGATTCATTGTTTGTTGGAAGAAGCAACATACAAAATCTAATCTGTGCAGCATAGACAGTATATGCAAAGATTCCTATGAACATCAAATTCAACTGGCTGGTCGGGTGGTTGATTGGTAGATGTAGAGGACGTGAGCTTGCTGCAGAGGCGTGATGGAGAGCACCCCAGGTAATTGTGTCTGTAGAACGGATAGTCATTTCAAGAGGGGTGCTGAAATACATGTATCAAAGAGATTTTGCTTGCTGCAACAATATGTATCAAGCAAATATATTCATGGTTATATGAACAGTAAAGTATTTCACATGCGGCGAACAGAGGAGGGATTTGTGGAGTTGATGCAGAATTTATTGGACATGAAACATAAGCTTCATGTAGCCATGTGCCACCGTACCTGTCCATCGTGATTCTTCCACGTTGCCGCTGATCTGTGCTTGCCTACGGTCTTCACAGAGGCCCTAGGGTAAGATGGCCGAACCTAAAATTCCTGCTGCTATGTAAAGAATGCTGTGAGGAAGGGATTTTGGGGGCAAAGACTTGATTAATTGAAGAAGTGAGCAAGCTGAGGATTGAGAGGGAGGGAGGGGGAGAGGGAGAGGGGGAGGGAGGGAGGGAGAGAGAGGTGAGGCGAGGCGGCGGTGGAGGTAGAGCGAGAGAGGCATGGAGACGCGAGAGGCAGGGGCTGAGGGAAAGCATCGCTAGATGACGCAAGGTGTTTTTTTGTATAGCTGAGTCCTTTCTTTTACAAAGTGCGTGGACAGTTTTGTTTTTTTTTTGAGCATGCGTGGACAGGTTTCTTACCTAGATTAAATTTCATCCCAAGATTGTTGTGGACTCCTTATTTTTTGACGGGATTGTTGTGGACTCTTTTGTTCATTCATATATACGTGAGAGATTAGCTTTGGGTTCTGGGAGAGAGGTGAGAGATACGCGAGTTTTTTATAGACCTTTTCTTTTAACATGCGTGGACAGGGTTTTTTTCAACCGCAATAAAAAAAGGACAGGTTTTTTTGTCAAAAAAAAGATTGAATCTCATCCCATGATTGGCGTTGGGAGAGAGGAGAGAGATACGTGAGTTTTTTTTATATATGTGAGATATTAAGAGTGATTGCGTTTGGAGAGAGAGGAGAGATATATGTGAGTTTTTTTAGTTATATGAATCAATCTACACCGTTATAATTTGGTCCCACCAGATTAACGGCTCTTAAAATCTTAGTTATATGAATCAATCTACATCGTAATAATTTAGTCCCACCAGATGAACGGCTCGTAAAATCTAATTAACGTGGGAATTTACGGGAAGTCAAGAATTAGTATAGGTATAGACGTGTCGGTGAATGCATCGGATGCATACACAAAACAAGACAAAAAACACAAAGGAAAAAAACAGATATGAATTTTTCAGAAAGAAAGTACATGAAGGTCCTAAATATCGGCAATCTGCACATGGCAACCCGCTATATTATTCTTAAGGCCTCATTTCATAGAGAGGTATCGATAGAGATTACATGGGATAATACCATCCGCTCCCAAAAATCCATTGGAGTGGTTTGCCTCCCAAAAATCCAAGAAACTTATTTTGTTCAATTTACTACACCAACCTAGCATTTCCTTCAAGATTGTGTGGATTGGGTAAAGGGACTGTTTTCCACCTATCATTTTGGTGTTAACGAAAAAGAATTACAGATCATTGTTTCACTAAATTATGTCATTAATGCTCATTTTTAATATCACTGCATGAAATGCATTGTCTTATGTAAAAGCCAGACATTAATTCCACCTTGTATGAACAACACAACAACACACTCCATTCCTGAGCTCTCAAAGAAAAAATATCAGTTTAAATTTGTTTTGTCAGTAATCCTAAAAATGACGCATAGCAACTACACTGTCAATACTACTATATTTACTAGGGATTGAATTCATGGGTGCTGGAAAATATGGTGCCTAACTTGAAAGAATAAGGGCAAACATATATACCTTCACATAATATCAATACACAGTTGTACTGAGCCAAAAACTATCACCATGAATATCATGCATTTGCTGTGTATCTGTGTGCGCGCATCTATGCATATATACTGCCCCAGAATGACTTAAGCAGCGGCATCCAATTCTACTAATTGGACCACTTTTCCTTCACATTCAAATTTATGAAAATTAAAGATAAATGATGAGCTGGACTTGACAGATGATATATGAACATAAATATAATTTAGAAACGACATCGAGGAATAAGACATATTCACTAGTAGAAAGCAGGGCAATGGTCCAGGCCCGGCCAGCCCATTAGTCCCGGTTTAATCCAGAACCGGGACCAATGGGGGCATTGGACCCGGTTCATGAGCCCCGGGGGCCGGCCGGGCCACGTGGGCCATTGGTCCCGGTTCGTCTGGACCTTTTGGTCCAGGTTGGTGGGACGAACCGGGACCAATGGGCCTCCCTCCTGGCCCCCCACCATTGGTCCCGGTTGGTAGGATGAACCGGGACCAAAGGCTGCCCTTTAGTCCCGGTTCGAGTCACCAACCGGGACCAATTGGTTGCCTATATATACCCCTCGCCCGCGAGCAGAGCACTCCCAGTGCTCTGTTTTTCGTGGCAGGCGAGGGGAGAGCTTTGTTGTGCTCTAGCTCACCTCCTATGCACACGAGGTGTTCGATGGAATGCCCGAGCCACACTACTTAGGCTTTCTCCTCTCCAAGCTCGACCTCCAAGCTCCATTTTCATTAATATTTGTCTAGGTTTAGCGGTCCGTCATGTCCCGTCCCCGTCTTCACTGCCGTCGATCGCCCGCACCAATCTCGTCGCCGGCACCACCGTGGTGAGCCTCTTGTTCTTATCTTATCTTCTTTCTGAAAAGAAAAAAATTCTTACTTGTATGTTTATATAGATACTTGTATAATTTTCTTACTTTTATTATTGCATCTTATATAGTGCGATGGTTTTGGTATCCGGCCCCGTCGGCCCTCGTCCTGTCTATGATTCGGATGTGGTATATATTATCTTTTCATAACTATTGGTTCATTTATTGTTTATGACAATTATGCCGACCAACTTGACATAGATTTTATTTATCTAGGAGGTTGTTGAACCGGAAATTCCAACCGACCCTATTGTCGAGAGGTTAAATTTAGTTGAAAAAGAAAACAATTTGTTGAAGGAAAAAAATAAAAAAATTGTGGAGGAGAAGATGATATTGGAGTTGCATGTTATGGATGTCAATCGATGATCACAAGATCAAGTTGGATGCAATGCGCTTGAAGATTAGAAAGATTAGAAAATATGCCATTCATACCGAGGCTTGGTATCATTATGCCGTTAATCAGTTGTTATAATTGGTTGCGATTATGATCGCATTTGTTTTTGCATTGAAATGTTTTACATAGTTTCAGTGTATGGTTTAATTAATTTAGATGCTCTGCAGAGATTTATGTTGTTAGATGAGAACTATGTATGTACTTTGGTTTTAATGTGATGATGAACTTCTATTAATTTGGTCACTTAATTATCTATTCATGATGTTCTGTAATGATTTTTGACACACTTAACTATATATAATGCACGCAGATGAACTGGGAATGGATGTACGGTTCAAGACACACCTCCGAGTACATTAAGGGCGTGCATGATTTTCTCGAAGTGGCTGAGGCAAACAAGCAGAATGGTTTTATGTGTTGTCCATGCCATATATGTGGGAATACGAAATGCTTTAATGTCTTATGGTTTGGACCTCATAATAATTAAAAATAGCAACAATAAGTTTTTGTTGTAAGTAGAAACAAAATAAATAAATAAAGAAAGAAAGAAAACAAAAAACCAAAAAAAGTGTTTTCAAATTTGAAAACTAATGGCACTAACAGAAAGTTTATAATTTTCCTAAAAATAAAAGCAAAAGAATTAAAAATAAAGCAAAAACCAAAGAAAATAAATAATGCAGAAATCAAAACAAAAAACAACAATAAGTATTTTGTTGTAAGTAGAAACAAAATAAAATAAATAAAGCAAGAAAGAAAACAAAAAAACAAAAAAAAGTGTTTTCAAATTTGAAAAGTAATGGCACTAACAGAAAGTTTATATTTTCCTAAAACTTAAAGAAAAATAATTAAAAAATAAAGCAAAAAACAAAAGAAAATAAATAATGCAGAAAACAAAATAAAAAAAACTGGAAAAAAGAAAAATAGCAACAATAAGTAAAGAAAACAAAAAAAACAAAAAAATTGCCACCTACTGGGCCACCACAGCCTGAATACGACTAGAAACCCATCCATGGGCCAGGATTCAGGCCCGCAGCAGGGTCAGCAGGCCCATCAGGCATAGCAGTAACAAGTAGGCCCATAAGCCTGAAATGGAGAGGAGGTTGAGAGGGGTGCGGCAGTGGGGCTTATAAACCACTGCGCGCCCTTCTCAACTAGCGAGGTGGGACTAAACTTTGGCCCCGACGCGTGCAGCACAGGGGCCTTTAGTCCCGGTTGGTGCCTCCAACCGGGACTAAAGGGGGGGCATTGGTACCGGTTGGTGCCACCAACCGGTGCCAAAGGCCGCCGCTTCCCGCCCTTTGGTCTGCCGAAAAAGAGGCCTTTGGTCCCGGTTGGTGACACCAACCGGGACTAAAGGGGGGCATTCGTCCCGGTCTGTGCTACGAACCGAGATCAATGCTCTTGCTATATATACAGCACTTAGGAAAATTTGACGAACACATCGCCAGTTGCCCCCCGGCCCGCCCGACGATGCCGAGCTCATCGACGCTGCCAGGCTGCCCAGATCAACGCCGCCTGCCGCAAAGACGCCGTCCGCTGCCCGACGCCGCCCGCCGCTTAGACGCCGTCATGCGCCGCTCGACGCCGTCTGCGTGCCCCTGTCGCCTCTGCCCGCCGCCGCTGGCTGCTCCACTCGCCGTCGCCGGCGCCGCCGCCAAGGCCATCGCTTCTA
The DNA here is from genome assembly GCA_021605205.1 of Aegilops longissima. NCBI lineage: Eukaryota > Viridiplantae > Streptophyta > Magnoliopsida > Poales > Poaceae > Aegilops > Aegilops longissima. Next base: position 11,909,385 of record CM038682.1, on the reverse strand, counting down.
ACCCGCGCCGTCCTCGTCGTCGGCCTCCCGAGCTCAGCGCCGTCCACGCCGCCGCCTCCCGAGCCTGCCCGTCCCCCCCCCCCGCCTCGAGCCCCTTCCCGTCGTCCCGCCCACGCAGCTGGCGCCTCGCGCCCCCCACTGCCGCCATCGCTATCTAGCGGCCCCGCTGTGAGCCGCCAGCCAAGCACTGCTCTGTTTTTTTTTCACCTTTATTAGTTTAATTTTTTTTCATATATATATATATATAATGTATATGTGTATGTATGTGGCTATGTGTATGTAGATGTTCAAAATGTATAAAAAATTGTTCAGAGCATGTTTTTCTTCATATATGTATTTTTGTTCATATTAGTATTAATGTTTTTTTCTGTTCATAGATTTTTTTGTTGATATTAATTATTGTAGAAATATATAAATATTTGTATATTCATATGAACAATGCATTAGGCAAGTCCTTTGTTTTTTTTCGAAATTTTCTATTTGAACATTTTTTTAAAACAAGCAATACTAAAAGAATGAGAGGAAAAGGAAAATAAGAAGAGGTAGAAAGGAGAAGAAGAGGAGAGGAAGAAGAGGTGAAATAAATAAGAAGAGGAAATAAGAAGAAAAAGAAGAGGAGAAGAAGAAAAATATAAATTTTCTATTTTTCTTCTTCTCCTCTATTCCTTTCTTCTTCTCCTCTTTTTTTCTTCTTTTTTTTCTTCTTCCTCTTTTAGTATTGTATGTAGAAGAAGAAGAAAGGAATAGAGGAGAAAGAAGAAACTTCAACACGAGGGGGGGTACCGATACCCCCTCCCCGATAACATTATTTTCCCATGTATATGTATGTCGCGTTGTTGTCGATATAACCCCCTCGAGATAACTTCGACATGAGGGGCGGTCGATGTATATACCCCCTCTCGACCGTGATAACTTATACAACGGCAGCACCCCCCTCGGCCCTCTCGCTCGACCAAAACTCTCGAGGACACCCAAACCCTAGAGAGAAAACGATGTTGGTCTCCTACCCCCTCCCGCCGCGCCACTACCCGACAAATTAACTCTCTCGAGGCCACCCAAATTAACCCTTGAAGCGTTGTGTCGAGGCGACCCCAAACCCTAGAGAGAAAACAATGTTGGTCTCCTACCCCCCCCGCCGCCCTACCCGACAAATTAACTCTCTCGAGGCCACCCAAACTAACATGATTCCTTATTATGATTAGCTAGCTAGTTCTACGTTTGCCACTAATATATATATATATATATATATATATATATATATATATATATATATATATATATATATATATATATATATATATATCCATCTGTACCATGTTTGAATAATAATTGACATGTTGTAAATATTTGCGAAACTATGGAGCACTCCCGAGACGAAGAAATGAAGCGATGTTGGGGCACATAATCGCACAAGGAAGTGATGAAGTTGCGTCATTTCTCAACGACAGCGTACTGGGTGAAGAAGAGGGCTATGTTCATGATGGCTTCGACCGATTAATGCCGGTACAAGAAGAGGACTATGTTCATGACGGCTCCGGTGACACAATGGAGGTACAAGCAGAAGGAGACCGTGCCGACTGCTCCGGTGACTGAACCGAGTCCGGCCAGGTATATATATATTAAGCCCGTGCTGACTAGTTAATTGATGCATCCATTGTTTTGGTATATGTACATATATTAATTACTCTCGTCTTTCTTCCTTATAATTTCTAGCCCTCGGATCGAGCACAACTTCGTAAGGAGACGAGGCCCAAGAAAAGTTGAGCTCGGATGAAAAGTTTGAGATCATAGAAATCGCGCCCGACGGCGAACCGATTGAACCCATGCGGACAAGGAATGCATTTTCTGCTCAGTGCGGGGTTCTTGTTAGGGACAAGATCCCTATCAGCATCCATCAATGGTATAAGCCTAAGGAGGAAGACCATGAGGTGTCTTATGTCAATGATATGCAGAAAGAAGATCTTTGGACTGAGCTGAAGGCAAATTTCACCCTACCGCCAGAGGAGGATCCGGAGAAGCCAGTTAAAGAGCAATTAAGCAAGTCTTTTGCTCTTAAGAAGATGGCAACCCTAATGAGGAGGTGGAGGAAAGAGCTGAACCAGTTTGTCGAGAAAGATAAGACACCAGAATTCATCGGCAAATATGAGAAGATCAAAGATCACTGGACCGCATTTGTGGCCCACAAGACATCGGAAAAGAGTAAGAAGATGTCGGCGACAAATAAGAAAAATGCTGCGAAGAAGAAGCTTCACCATCGCACGGGGTCAGGTGGCTACCTCAAAGCCCGGCCTAAGTGGTCCAAGGTTGAGCATGATCTGCTTGATAAAGGGATCGAACCAGAGACAATGTACTGGCCAGACCGTTGCCAGACTTGGTTCTTTGGGGCTGGCGGAACCTTGGACCATGTAATAGGGAAGTGCCAGTGGACGGACGAGCAACTGCAAATACCAGTCAGGAAGCTTCGACACTATATCAATGCAGCGCAGCGAGGGACGTTCATTCCAAACAGGGAGAAGGACGAGCTCACAATGGCCCTTGGGAATCCTGAGCGCCCTGGACGGACACGAGGCACGCCAGGCTCCCTTTCGTGGAAGGTTGGTTTTCCGGACGCAGGGGGTTACAAAACCCACGAGAGGAGGAAGAAACTGGAGCAGGACCAACTGCAGGCGCTGCACGAAAGGGTAATGGGGCTAGAGGAACGAGAAGAGGAACGAGAAGCAGCAGATCGCAGCAAACGACCTGCCGAAGCTTCCCCCCAAGCTACCCCGCCATCTCAGCGGAGAAGCAGCGTGGTTTCCACCGAGCTGCTTCAGCCGGAGCATGTTTTGACGGCTCCTGCCGCTATCCGTGGATGGTATCACGAGTCTCAAAGTTGCCACATTATGGCGCGATGGATGACTTTGACGGTCAAGGCGGCTGTTGGCCAAGTTTATCCTAGTGGACCCGGCACAACTTATCACTGCCAGCCAATTCCAGAAGGATATGCTAAGGTGATGGTGGATGAAATAACGGAGGGATTTGAGGACCTCCCGCTTGACCACCCTACCGGTGAAGGGGAGACTAGGCTGGGTTTTGCTCTGAAGACTCCATGCCTATGGCGGAAGGAGCTCATCAACCTTCCGAACTGGACGCCTCTGCCTCCTCCTCCTCCTTCGGCGAGTCAGGGCACTCCGCCTCCTCCACCGCATCCTCCTCCGGCGAGTGACGATCAGGGCACGCGTGGCGGCACTCCGCCTCATTCTCCGCCTGCGCCGGCGCGCCCGAGCAGCCAGCCTCCTCCTTCTTCGCCTCGTCAGCAATGGCGGAAGAGACCCGCCGCCGCTCTGGCTGCTCCGGCGCATCGTAGTCCTTCTCCTCCGCCTCGTAAGCAAGCAAAGAAGAAGACATCCGCTCTGTCTGCTCTGCCGGCGTCTAGCAGTACAGCCAAAGGCGGGAGGAAATACAGATACGGTCCTTCTCTGAAGACTCCAGAGAAGTTACCGTACGAGAGGACCGAGGAGGAAAACGCAAAGGTCGCGCAGACCGAAGTGGATGACTGGTTTGCAGGGTTGAAAGCAAAGAGACGTCCACCTCGGGAGGAGAAGGTATATCTGGTGAAAGCGAAGCGCACTCTGGCTGCCCTGAGGAAACCAACCAAGTCTCTGCCGAAAGGCAACTATGAGCGCATTATTGGAAAGGCATTTGCGGAAGCGGAGAGGTCGGGACGTACTCAAAGTGATCAAAGAATGAAAGAACGACGAGCTGGGAAACAAATTGCCTAGCTCGGCGAACAAGCGAAGAAATCGTGCCCCCCGCTCAAGGTGCCTGCTAGCGACATCGTCGATCCGAGGATGGTGCTCGGTTATGGCAATCCTGAAGATTAACTGCCCGACGATGTACATTATGATTTCTTGGAGGTGCAGATACAAAGATACGAGTACGGGAAGCCTCTCATCAAAGATGAAAGCTCTCTATCAACGATGATGCGAAGATTGCATGATTGGTACATGAAAACCTGCAGAGAGTCTGAGGGGAGGAGTACTTTGTATGTGAGAGTTAAAAAGGAGCATGACCTCGTTGGAATTGAACTGATGCCTATTCCATTTGAGGAGTTCTATCAGTTTTTCAATCAATTGGCCCTCGATAAAGCAACGGTCACCTGCTACTGTCTGTAAATAGTACTACTTCTGTCATTAAGTCTCTCTATATAACTCAGCTCTTTCAGGTTATAATTATCCTCACTATATTATGCAGATTGAAGATCGCCGAATTGAAGAAAAGACAAGTGGGTTCCATTGGGTTCATTAACACATATCTCATAGATGCAACTGAGGTTGAATTTCATGCCGAAAATACCGAGGCCAACTTGCTACAATCGTTGGTAATAAATGAACACAAGGATATAATACTCTTTCCTTACAACTTCAAGTGAGTGTTACTGTCTTGTGGCATATTCGGTTTCCTTATTAGTCCAGGTTATAGTAATGTAATATTGATGAGTTATGCATGCATGCGCAGGTACCACTATATTCTCCTAGAGATTAAGCTTGAGCAGGGAGTAGTAACTGTCTTAGACTCCAAACGAAAAGATCCCAAGGAGTATGCGGACATGAGTGAAATGCTCGAGAAGTAAGTTAAATCGATCATTATCCACCATATCAGCAACTTTGTTCATTTCTGATATCAAGTAATTGTTTTCTTTGTATGGCAGGGTTTGGAGAAAATTCACCAAAAAGCTCTGGACTGCCAAGAAGCTGCAATTTAGACACCCGAAAGTAAGTACTATAGTAGCATATTCCACGCATCTCCTAGTGATTCAAGCGCTAGTTTCATCAATACCATTTAACATGCTTGCTAATTATCAGTTTGATTGACCTCTATTTCTTGTAAAGTGGTTGTGGCAGGAACAAGGGAATGATTTCTGTGGATACCACAATTGCGAGTCCATCCGTCACACGACCTGTGAGCAGGGCCACTCTGACAAACAATATGAAGTGCGTAAATAACAATTTTCACAATTTTATTTTATTACCATCATTTGTGTTGAGTTTCATTCATTCATATATATATATATATATATATATATATATATATATATATATATATATATATATATATATATATATATATATATATATACATATGTATGTATGTATTGACCCCTTCTTAAAATTAGATGTTTCGGATGCGGATGAACTACTAGCACCAGATCGCATGCGAGCAATTCATGAGGAATTGGCGGCATTCTTTCTTGACCACGTGATCGCTGAAGACGGAGAATACTATGTGGACCACGCATCCGTATGTTAGGAGATTATTTTTGTAAAAGATAATTGTTGTATATATGTAGCCGGTAGTGTCGGATAGATATACGAGAACTTGTTGTTCGACCAATCTCTCGGAGAAGGAGAGGTGGTCGATATCACTTCCCTCTGTATGCATATATGTTCATGACGATCTTTTGTTTCCTTCGTTTGCTTACTAGCTAGCTAGCGTATGCATATAAGTGTCCTCTCTATACGTATGTATAGTACGTAGCGTCGACCAAGCACGGACAAAAGAGAGGACACTTCTCTCTATTAATTAGCTAGAAACACCTAAATTAACCCCCCAAAACCCCCCAACCCCCCCCCCCCCCTCCCCCCCTTCAAAAAAAAACAAAAACCCCAGCCACTGGAATGCTGACGCGTAGATGCCTTTTGGTCCCGGTTGGTGCTACCAACCGGGACCAAAGGCCCCCCTGCCTGGGCTCGGCGCACCGGCCACATGGAGGACCATCTGTCCTGGTTCGTGTTAGAACCGGGACTAAAGGGGGGAGGTATTAGTAACGACCCATTAGTCCCGATTCACGAACCGGGACTAAAGGCCCTTACGAACCGGGACTAATAGGTGTTTTTCTACTAGTGATTGGGAAAGGGAGGGGCATTTTTATGTGGACCATATACCAAGTTGGTTAAGGAAGGATGCGTTAGAAAGCTCTGTCAAGACGGTTCACAACGGATATTACAGTGGTGACATGCAATAGATCTTTGAGGCAGATGCCATTCTCATGTTTGTTCGTAAGCACACCAACAGTGCGTTGAGGAAGGTCTTCTCTGGGTGGTAAAATGGTGACGTCCTCACTTTCTTTGTCGAGATCACAACCGATATAGTTGGCATACCATTCTGATATATGACACGAATTGATTTAAAACAGAGGGAGTATTTAGCCTAGTCAGTCATTGAGGAGTCCCATGGAAGCTGCAAAGGCGAGTTCGTGGATATGCTTCAGTTGTGTCTTTCGGTTTCACTTCCCTTCTTGATTTTTTTCAAAAGATTATTTACTATAAAATCTCACAACTAAGTCCCTTTATTAAGAAATTTGAATTCTATCACCTCGTTGTCTGCAGTCGTAGTTAGCAGTAGCGCTTTCGTTGGAAAAGCGCTACGCATAGTTGTAAGTAGCCGTAGCGTTTCTTCTAAAAAATGCTGCTGCTAAATTTTTCTGTATTTTTAAAAATACAACTTATTTTCGTTGTGCTTTTATATACAATACTTTCATCATATGATTTTATGACCATGATTAGTTATTATATATAACAGTTGGTGAAACGAATCGTGGAATAGATTCAAGTGGAGGCAACATGTGGTTACATGTCGAAAGTACTACTCTAATCCAAATTTGATCTAGTTTGGATTAATAGTACTTTCGATGTGCACCCCATGTTGCCTCTACTTGAATCTAATCAAGTTCATTTCACCTACTGATATATATAATAACTCATCATGCTCATATAACAACTTAGCATCATGCATCATAGATCATAATAATAAAGAACTCATCATTGGTATCATAATAGCAAGTCATAATCATCATCATTGATCATACAACTTCTACTTGATACCAGATCATCATCATAGTCATCTAACCAATCCTACTTAGTTGTTCTTAGCAATTGATCATGAGTATTAGCTAGGACCTACTACCTTCTCCTTGGTAAAATAGCATAAAAGAAGATAGCCCCTGACTCTCCATTATGGAGAATGGAGACTATCCTGTCTTCAATTCTTGCCTTTCGCATAATCTTGCTTCCAAGAACCTCCCTATGACTGACCATACATTTTTTCCATTCTTTGATTATCATGTCTTCACTGGTTTTAGAAATCCGATATGGACATGTGTGATTCGTAGGATGACCTGGCTGCATGTTCAAAACATCAAGGCGACCATTCTGATACATCAAATGAGGCACACAATCTGATGGGATTTTCTGTTGAAAAACATAGTAATAACTTCGTAGTTAGTAATGTACTTAAGTTTTAAAAGAATTTATGCAAAAGATGCATGGATGTCGTAATAGTAAATAATCTTACCATGGTATCTCCATGGATGTTACCATGCATGGTTCAACACGTGCACTAGTGGCACGTATTCACCATAATGTGGAGGGGTTTGATAATAGATATTGTAATTCTCAAGATCAGTACAAAATGTGATTAGATGATTTTTGAAATAAACAATATATATTACTTAATTTAACTCAGAGCCGTCGATGTAGTAGGTTCTTCTACCATCTTCCGCACATTCTTTGAAGAATGAAAACAAGCGGTCAATGGAAATAAGCTGTCAACTGTTTTGAAATAAACAATATATATTACTTAATAACTGTGTATGAGAAACTCACATAGCGGTAGAATTGGAAGCGTATCAACAAGGACCCAAATGTCCATATTTTCTTGGTCGATGTCAGGATCACCAAGATCCATGGTTACAAGCATACCCTCATAAAAATCATACATCTTGTAAAGTGCTTCCCAATTTTTGTAACCAAAATGGGTTATGCTCTCAGAATTTTACAGATTTACTTCAAAATCCATACCATGATGGGTCCTTAGGTGAATTTTCTTTGTTTCAAAACTTTCATGGTCTTCAAAACCCATCCTATCCAAGAAATAGCGTCTTGCATGGCATTGGATAAGCTAGGCGAATTTTACAAGATAAAGATTACACGTTGAAATAGTTGAAGTCGTGCTTAATTACGAAAAAAACACTTGTCCTCGTTGCGTACCGTTTCAACATCAAAGGTTTCCTGGAGCTTAATGCTAAAGCGCCGATCTTTGTCCAGGTGAGGCATGTCGCACTAACCTCGGTTGTCGTTGCACCATTCGCACTCCCGCTAGAGACTTTCGTCGTCCAAGTATTACATTTCCTATGTTCATAATTCAAAGACTAAACTTGTACAATTCATTATATGTTTTAGAAAAACTAAATTAGATAATTATTATTCATCACGGGTTGACTATCGGTCTGCCGAGTCTTATCATGAAAACTCTCAGCTCACGCGGTGTATATTCGACCACCGGTGATGGTAGCTCCTCACTTCGTTCCCGAGTGCATTACACCAAAATTTTCTAGCACACGGGAATGAAGAAGAAGCGACCCCACGACAATAGTCGGGATTTTTCGTCCTCTCATATGTGGTGGAGACTCTCACTCACTGATTCCTCTCTGACATTTGCGCCCGTCGGTGATGGTCGTACTCCTTCTTCCCCTAGTGCATAAGAAAGGTCTAGCACCCGGAGAAGAAGGAGAAATGACCCCGACGACAACAGTCGGGCTTCTTCGTCCTCTCTCTTATATAGTGGATACACTCCCTCACTTATTTTTTGACAAACATAAAGTCAACCCGAAATGTCGTTTAATTATTATTCTAGAAAATCCAGGCCACTCGATATTTCCTACATTTTCTAGCACAAGTCATGCAAGAATTCACGGAAAAATCCGGCATGACCTTTGCTAAAAAAGGACATATCGAGTGCCTGAAATTTGCCGGAACAAAAATTAATCAACACTCCGGCAAAACATAGGCCACTAGGAGGTGTAACCTGCAAACATGGCCGGCCACTTGGGCAAGCACATATCCTATTTGAGCAACACAAGATATACATGTTTATATCTACATCGTATGAGCATTCAAATTTGACGGATTAGTTTACCAATTTGAGCATTCAATAAGCGAAACCAAATTGTAAAATAAATTAGTATTCAAATTATCACTAACACATCTCTTTCGTCTGTACATCGTCGAATATTATCACTAATACATCTCGAATAGTATCATACATATAACATCACTAATATAGCTAAAACCCGAGTGAACGATGGGTATCGGCGCGGGCGGTGGACACCCAAAGATAAGGAACCATCACATGATCATAGCTTCAGTGAGATCCCTGAAGAGCCTGCCAGGTATTGGAGAACATGCCCTCCAACGCAACCATGTAGCGACAGACGTGCTCGTCCTCCATGCTGACACGGTGACGTACCACCTCCGCGGGGTGCTCAAGCCTCCGCACCATCACTGGCCCACGCGACCGCCACCAAATAAGGTTCGGGTCAACAACGGGCTGGCTCCTTGCCAAGTTGCGCCCCTCGAAAGGTAGCACCTCCCAGTACCAGCCCGGCGGAGCCCAGTCCCGATCATGGGCCCTCTGATCAAGCAGGCCTCCTCCGCCGAGTCGACGACGAGGATGCGGGATAGGCATCGTCGACGTCGATGCGGGAATAATTGCTTTAACTAAAAAAATAAAAAAATATGACACCTAAAACACCTAAATTCTATTAACTACACCTATTTAAAAACCTACATTTTGAACATGATTCGATCATAACTAGGGTTCATACTACATTATTCTAAGATTAAACACCTAAAATACCTAAATTAAATTAACAACATGGGGTGGCTGCTCTCACCTCGATCGAGGTCGGAGGGGGTCGGTGACGGGGACGACAGTGGGGATGATGCAGGGGCTCCTTGATTTCTGCAAAAACAAAATATAAACAAAAACATTATTATCGTCATCATAGGACTTAGTGAAACTCCATAAGCTATCAAGTAAATATCCAATTTGATTCCAAATAAAATTTTCAATTGTCTGCAATTTGTTTCCTAAGCCCTAAGAACATTATTATCCTCATTTTTTTACCTACTGTCTACTTCTTGAACCATAGAAAAATGCACTAATTTCACATAACTTAGAAAAATTCCTATTCTATTCAAAAGACCTACATTTACTTATTTTTTCAATTCTATTCAGAAAACGTACATTTACTAAAATAATCTCACATAGCATAATATATTTCTCTACCTAACAATTTCTACTACTAAATTATTTTACTAAAAAAATTTATATCTATATTTTTATACAAAGAGAGGAGGGCAGTAGGAGGAGGAGAAAGAGGGAGGAGTGAGGGCCTCGGGCAGCTGGGGACGAAGGGAGGAGAGAGGAGGTAGGAGCGACGGCCGCCGACGCGAGAGGACGGCCGTGGGAGGAGGGAGAGAGGAGGGCGGTGAAAGGAGGAGGGAGGGAGGGAGGGAGGCAGATACCTTAGGGGCAACGGCGGCGACGGCGGGCGGCGGAGTAGTACGGCGGGCGAGTGAAAGTGTGTGAGGGGAGAGTGAGAGGGATGCGCGGGTGTGGATAAGGTAAGCGCAGTAGTAGCGCTATTTAGAACACACTGCTGCTGCTATTTGCTACGTACAATAGCTGTAGCGCTTGTTTCTTATGAGCGCTAGTAGTATGCCTACACGGCCTGCAACGGTTATGGCAATTACAATAGCAGCGTGTTTTGTTGACAAAGCGCTACTGTTATATGCATAGTACTAGCGCTCTTCGGTAACAAGCGCTACCGTTCTTTAGCAGTAGCGTCTTGTTGTAAAAAATGCTATTGGTGTGCTTCCGTGTATAAGCATTTCCCTACACTAGTGCAGAACCGGGCAATAGCACCGGTTCGTAAGGCCCTTTAGTGTCGGTTCCACAACCGGCATTAAAGTGTGGTCACTAAAGCCCCCCCCCCTTTAGTACCGGTTCAGCACGAACCGGTGCTAAAGGGCAACCACATGGCACGAGCCAGCTCCGGGGGCCGGGAGCCCTTTATTACCGGTTGGTAACACCAACCGGTACTAAAATGTTTGGGGGGTTTTTGGTTTTATGATTTCTTTTCCATTTAATTTTGTGTTTTCCATTTTAATTCTTTTTCGTTTCACCCGCAGATATATATATAATAACTCATGCATGCTCGCATCATACATCATCATATATAATAATAAGTCGTACGAGCTAATTAATCAAGCATCATCATACAACTTCTACTCGTTATTAATAATAAGTCATACGATCATCATCCTCATAGTCATCGAACCCAACCCTACATAATTGTTCTTAGCACATGATCATCAGTATCAGGTAGGATCGGACCTAAACACACTTAAGGTAAAATAGCATAAAACAATATAGACCCTGACTCTCCATTATGAAGAATGGAGATCATCCTGTCTCCAATTCTTGCGCCTCGCTTCCTTTTGCTTCCAAGAAGCTCCTTACGACTGTCCATACATTTTTTCCATCCTTTGATTGTCATGTCTCCACTTGTTTTAGAAATCCGGTATGGACAGTTGAGATTCGTAGGATGACCTGGATATATGTTCAAAACACGAAGGCTGCCGCCATTCTGATACATCAAATGAGGCACACAATCCTCTGGGATTCTCTGTTGAAAAACATAGTAATAACTTCGTAGTTAGCAATGATGTACTAGTTTTAGAAGTATGCAAAAAGATGCACGGATGTCGTAATAGTAATAAAACTTACCAGGGCATCTCCATGGTAGTTATAGTAGTTCAACACGTGCACTAGTGGCACGTATTGACCATAATGTTGAGGAGTTCGATTGTAGATATTGTAATTCTCAATATCATTACAAAATCCAACCAGATGAGTTTTCTCCTTGTAAGTTAACTCACAGCCATCGGTGTAGTAAGTTCTATCTACCATCTTCTGCACATTCTTTGATACTTCAAAATAAGCTGTCAATGGAAATAAGTTGTCAACTATTTTGAAATGAACAATATAAGTTCTATTAATAATTAACTATGTTTGAGAAACTCACATAGCGGTAGAACTAGAGGAGTATCAACAAGGATCCAAATGTCCATATTGTCTTGCTCGATTTCAGGATCACCAAGATCCATGGTGACAAGCATACCCTCATCAAAACCATACAATTTGCAAAATGCTTCCCAATTTTTGCAACCAAAATGGGTTACGCTCTCAGCATTATACAACTTTACTTCAAAATCCACATCATGATGGGTCCTTAGGTGAATTTTCTTTGTTTCAAAATTTTCATGGTCTTCAAAATCCATCCTCTCCAAGACATAGCGTCTTGCATGGCATGGGATTAACTATACTCGAATTGTAAAAGATGAAAATTACACGTTGAAATAGTTGAAGTCATGCTTAATTATGAAAAAAAACACTTGTCGTCGTTGCGTACCGTTTCAACTTCGAAGGTCTCCTCGAGCTTAATGCTGAAGCGCCGACCATCGTCCAGGTGAGGCATGTTGCACTCACCTCGATCGTCGTGGCACCATTCGCACTCCCCCGGGAGACTTTCGTCCTCCGATGATGACATTTCCTATACGTTCATAATTCAAAGACTAAATTAGATCATTATTATTCAACTAATCATATGCATATGCCTTGCATAGTGCTCTCCAATTTGAGCATTCAATAAGAAAAATCAAATCGCAAAATTAAGTAGTATTCAAATTAGGATGCCTTCAATTATAAGAAAAACTACATCATCTCCATGTGTTCGTACATCGAATATTATCACTAATACACGTCGAATACTATATATCATACATATCGCCAGTACAGCTAGAACCAGTTTTATTAATTTTCTTGCTAAAATAAACTACTTCTATAGTAAAATGAACCAGTTTTATTAAATCAACTAGTTCAACTACTAAGCACTTACTATAAATACAATAATGTAGTACTTACTAAAAATAAACAAGTTTCCCTAGTTTTAACTAAGTCCATTAAACACTTTCTAAGTAGTCCATTAGTCCATCTAACTATATATTCAATTGACATTACTATATATTTAACTTTTCTATCTAATTCATCTAACATTGGACATTAATCTAACATTTATATAAACTCAAAATATATAAAACATTAAATAAACAAAAAAACTCATTAACCTAGTTATATTAATTATTGAACTAGGTCAAATCTCATATACCTAAATTTTCTTACTAAAATAAACTAGTTATATTAATTATTGAACTAGTTCTAATCTCTAGTTCGACAATTTTCTATCTAGCTAGCTAATTCATCTAACATTCGACATTAATCTAACATTCGACATTAATCTAGTACGTATGTGTGTATGTGTGTGTGTATGCGTGTGCGGTATGTGTGTGTGTGTGTGCGGCCAGCCCGTCCGCCGCCCAGACGCATAAGCGGGCGCTGGCGTATGGGGCGGGCGCCAACGTTCAAGCGGACGGCGGCGGCGGCGGTACGCGAGGTGAGAGAGCGAGATACGTCTGGGACGGCGGCGGGGACGACGACGACGAGGGCGCTTGGGCGTTCGAAGCGGCGGCGGGACAACGACGACGACGGCGATGCACGGCAAGCGGCGACGGAGCGGCGCGCGAGAGAGGTTGACGAAAGAAGTGGGGAGATGTAACTGAAATTTCGTAAGTGTTGTATATATAGGATGAGCCTTTAGTACGGTTGGAGCCACCAACCGGTACTAAAACCAAACAAAGAGGCGGAAGAGCAGGCCTTTAGTACCGGTTGGTGGCTCCAACGGTACTAAATGGTGGTCTTTAATACCGTTGGAGCCACCAACCGGTACTAAAAACCTCAGCTGCCACCCCAAAGTTTAGTCCCACTCGCCAGGCGAAGGGCAGCCGACTGGTTTATAAACCCAGCAGCGGCTACCTCTTGAACTCCTCTATATAGCAGGCTTGTGGGCCTAAATTCTGCGCTGCCACAGTGAGTCTGCTGGGCCTTTAAGGCCTGTAATTGCACTCCTGTGGCCTAGCAGGCCCACAGGCAGCGCCAATTTTTTGTAGTTTTTCTTTTCTGCTCTTTTTCTTCTATTTCTTTCTGTGTAGTTTTTGTATAGTTTTTCTTTTCTGTTATATTTATTTTCTTCTATTTATTTATGAGTAGTTTTCATCTAGTTTGCCAAAATTCAACATTTTCAGAGTTCATTTTGTAGTGATTTTAAATTTCACGGTCATTTTGTAAACGATTGAAAAATAGCAAATATAATTTTTCCTTTTCTGCTTTATTTTTTCTTCTATTTATTTCTGAGCAGTTTTTCTTTTCTGTTATATTTATTTTCTTCTATTTATTTGTGAGTAGTTTTCATCTAGTTTGCCAAAATTCAACATTTTCAGTGTTCATTTTGTAGTGATTTTCAATTTCACGGTCATTTTGTAAACGATTGAAAAATAGCAAATATAATTTTTCCTTTTCTGCTTTATTTTTTCTTCTATTTATTTGTGAGCAGTTTTTCTTTTCTGCTATATTTATTTTGTTCTATTTATTTCTGAGTAGTTTTTATATAGTTTTTTCTTTTCAGAAATAGTTTTTTTCTTTTCTGCTATTTTTCTTTTCTGCAAAACTTGATGGTCAAAGTCTAGAGTTATAACCAAAGTTAAAAAAAAGAAATGCCGACGTTCAATTAGTTTTTGCCATAACGAAGAAGTCCGGAGTTGTAATAAGTTATTAAAAATAAAAAGAGGTACAATGCTCGTTAATTTGCTTCAAGCCTTCGAATAGTGTAAACTGCACGCGCATAGCTCCGTGCAATCTACCATATTCTGAAGGCTTGAAGCTAACTAACGTGAGCATTGCGCCTCTTCTTCATCGTCTCTGCACTCAGGGCTTATAAACCGCTCCTAGTCCCTCTCTCTTGGCGAGGTGGGACTAAAAACAACTTCCTAAGCAACTGTAGTACTGGTCACCCTTTAGTACGGTTGGAGCCACCAACCGGTACTAAAGGTGGTGCGCTAAAACAGTTATGGCAAATGAAGGCAGAAATGGTTGAAAGTTGATGGCGTCGCTTTGAATGGTGCATACTGAATGCACAAAAGTCTGGAGTTGTAATAATTTAAAAAAATGAAATGCCTTTGTATAACAGATGAGTTTAATTTCGTCCGAAACCTGAATACTTCGAAAGAGATTGTCCAGTTTGTGAACGAAGTGCATCTAGTTTTTGCCGTAACCCTCTCTACTTATTTGAACAATCTATGTGGGTGAAATGATGATACCATGCCAAGTTTCAAATTTTTCAGAGTTCATTTGTAGTGCTTTTCAATTTCCAGGTCATTTAGTTCTCAAAACAAATCATTGAATGAATGAAAAATAGCAAATGAAGGCAGAAATGGTTGAAAGTTGATGGCGTCGCTTTGAATGGTGCATACTAAACGCAAAAAATGGTTGAAAGTTGATGGCGTCACTCCTGATGTGCTTGATCTTGACGCCATAGTTGTCCATGGCACGGTTGGCGAAGCGTCTGAAGACATCCTGCACTTCAGTCTTGAAGAGAATTATGTGTACCCAAGTATATCTTGAATAATCATCAACAATAACGAAACCATAGAGACAAGCAGTTGCAGTGAGAGTAGAGTAATGAGTGGGACCGAACAAGTCCATGTGAAGTAGCTCGAAGGGTTGAGATGTAGTCATGATTGTCTTCGAAGGATGCTTGGCCCTTGTCATCTTCCCAGCTTCACAGGCACCACATAGATGATCTTTCTTGAACTTGACGCCCTCAATTCCTATGACATGTTTCTTCTTGGCGAGAGTGTAAAGGTTCCGCATGCCAGCATGCCCTAGCCTTCGATGCCAGAGCCAGCATTCTGAAGCTTTTGGTAGAAGACATACGGCCATCTGTGGTCCTGCTGAGAAATCTACCATATACATATTGTCTTTCCGATAACCTTCGAAAACTAGAGACTTGTCAGATTCCATTAGTACAAGGCAACGATATTTTCCAAATAGCACAACCATGTTTAAGTCACAAAGCATTGAGACAGACATTAAGTTGAAACCAAGGGATTCAACAACCATCACTTTATCCATGTGCTGATCCCTGGATATTGCAACTCTACCTAGACCCAATACCTTGCTTTTACCAGTGTCAGCAAATTGTGATGTAGCTTTTATCAGATGGACGTAAGGTTGAGTCCGTGAGAAGACTTCGATCACCAGTCATGTGGTTAGTCCATCCACTGTCCATATAGACCATTCTGAAGACTTTGGTGACATGCCCTACAGTAGAGTTAGGGGGATAGGCTTCACCAGGAGTGTTGTGAAGCATAAACATTTGATGGACAGGAAAATTATCAAGGCTCAGATCAAGGTTAGAACAGATGGAACAAATAGTAGCCGACACATAAACAGATCACATAGCAAGTTATTTGAGCATTATATCTTGCGTTCCAAATTTTTTAGGCCCCCAGCAATAACATTGGACGCCTTTGATTTTCGGCTGGAGACCATTCCCTGCAAAAGAGAGTTAATTCTTCTTAACCACCCACATTTTCAGGGGTGGCTTCGAAGCAATGAGTCTAAGTGCAGCATCTGAGAACTTCGGCTTTGGAGCCCTAGCAAATATCCTTGCAGGAGGTGAATAATACTCATATGAATAAGCAGAAAAGTTCTTAGTTTTATGAACATAGCGGTTTGAAGACACATTCTCATATTCATACATCTGAGTATGATGTCCCTGCAAAACATTGGCGTTAGGGTGACTTGGATGAGTCATCTGTCTGTATGAAGCCTTTCGACCATATGAAGCCTTAGGTCTGGAGTTTGTCTTCTTCCCTTGTGGTGTCATGACGACATTCACAGGAAGATTCTCAAGACAGTATTTAGGCACCAAGATCTTCTTCATAGGTGGTCCATTCCTGCAGTTAGTACCAATATACCTGGCAAACACTTCACCATTCTGATTCTTAAACAGTTTATAGTTTGCATCAAAGGATTCATCAATAATAATCGGGTTAGCACAAGTGAAGCCAGATAAGGAGGATGGATCCACTGAAGGTTCCTTTGAAGTAACCCATTTGGTTTCGGGGTACTGCTCAGGTTTCCAGTACGAGCCATCAACGTTCATTTTCCTTTCGAACCCAACACCCTCTTTTATAGGGTTTCGGTTCAGAATCTGCTTTTTGAGGACATCACATAGTGTCTGATGCCCTTTGAGACTTTTGTACATCCCTGTCTCAAGCAATGTCTTCAACCTAGCATTTTCATCAGCAACGACAGTGGCATCCTCAGCAGAGGGGTTAGTTACCACTTCGACCGTTGAAGATATTGCAACAGTAGCAACAGTAGAACATTCAACAACAGAATTAGCATTATCACGCTCAAGACATTTTAGACATGTCGGTTCAAATCCTTCCTGAGTGGGACTGACCTGTTCAGCGCGAAGTGATTCATTCTCTTTTTGAAGATCTTCATGAGCCGCTCTCAACTTCTCAAGTTCTTGCTTCCTTTGAAGATAATCATAGGAAAGCTTTTCAGTGGTTGTTGAGAGTGATTCATGACGACCTTCAAGTTCCTGGTACTTAACATGAAGATTTTTTATGTCTTTAATTAAGGACTGAGAACGGGTCATTTCCACGTCCAACAGATCGTCGCTTTTGTCTAACAGTTTTTGAATGTGTTCCATAGCTTTTGTTCAGTTGCAATTTTAGCAAGTGTTTTGTAGCTGGGTTTGGATTCACAATCAGAGTCATCTTCACTGGATGTTTGAAAGTAAGCATCGCGTGAGTTTACCTTGGCACCGCGTGCCATGAAGCAGTAGGTGGGAGCGGTGTCGTCCTCTTCATTAGCATCAGTGTTGGTGACAGATCCATTGTCTTCAGTGTTGAAGATGGACTTGGCAACGTATGCTGAAGCTAGAGCAAGACTTGCAACGCCGGAGTTAGATTCCTCCTCAGACTGCACCTCTGCCTCCTCAGTAGCAGACTCCTCCTCTGAATACATTTCCTTGCCAACAAAAGCACGTGCCTTGCCTGATTAGCTCTTCTTGTGTGATGAAGACTTGGAAGAGGACTTGGAAGAAGATTTTGAGTATTTCTTCTTCTTCTTGTCATCAGAATCATATTCCTTGCTCTTCTTATTTTTCTTCTCATTGCCCTACTGTGGACACTCAGAGATGTAGTGACCTGGTTTCTTGCACTTGTGACATGTTCTGTCCTTTTGGTCATGAGTGGAAGCTTCTTCATTTCTTGAGCTGGAACGTGAAGACTTTCTGAAGCCTTTCTTCTTTGTGAACTTCTGAAACTCCTTCACAAGCATAGCAAGTTCCTTTCCAATGTCTTCAGGATCATCAGAACTGCAATCAGATTCTTCTTCAGACAAGGTACAACCTTTGCTCTCAAAGCGCCAGTTCGGCCATAGTTGGGGCCATAGATATCTCTTTTCTCAGATAGCTGGAACTCATGTGTGTTGAGCCTTTCAAGTATGTCAGACGGTTCAAGAGTCTTGAAGTCAGGGCGTTCTTGAATCATCAGGACCAAGGTGTCCAATGAGCTGTAAAGAGATCTCAGAAGTGTCTTGACGATTTCATGCTTGGTGATCTCAGTGGCGCCGAGAGCATGAAGCTCATTTGTGATGTCAGTGAGGCGATCAAACGTGAGCTGGACGTTCTCACTGTCATTTCTCTTGAAGCGGTTGAAGAGGTTTCGGAGGACACAGATCCTTTGATCTCTCTGAGTTGAGACGCCTTCATTGACCTTCGAGAGCCAGTCCCAAACTAGCTTTGACGTTTCCAGAACACTGACACGGTTGTACTGCCCTTTGGTCAGATGACCACAGATGATGTTCTTCGTAATAGAATCAAGTTGAATGAACTTCTTGACATCAGCAGGGGTGACACCTTCACCAGTCTTGGGAACGCCATTCTTGACGACATACCACAGATCGACATCAATGGCTTCAAGATGCATACGCATCTTATTCTTCCAGTAGGGGTAATCAGTGGAAGACAGGGCACGTAGCGAAGACTTTGATTATCCCTGCAGTCGACATAGCTAAACTCCAGGTGGTTAAACCGAATCACAGAGAACAAGAGAGTACCTTGCTCTGATACCAATTAAAAGTGCTAGTTATCGACTAGGGGGGGGGGGGTGAATAGGCGATTTTTACGTAAGTCTTCAAAACATGGGAGTTTAGATGACAAACAATAGAAACGAACCTATAAGCATGCAGCGGAAGGTAGACTACACTAGACAAGCCATAGTCAAGCAATTATGAAGCTAAAGCATCAATACTAATAGCAGTCAGGCATTATGGATCAGGATGGAAGATAGTATGAAGACAATCAGAACAAGTAGTCACATAGTGAAGTCAATCATGTAAAGCTCTCAGATAATGACTTCACGAAGACAAACAATAAGTAAAGGAGTGTGAGAGATAGAACAAGTGTGTTGTGAAGACAAGGATTTGTTCGACCAGTTCCAGTTGCTGTGACAACTGTAAGTCTGGTTAGGGAGGCTGAGCTTCAACACAGAAGACCGCGTCTTCACCTTATTCCACTTGAGCTAAGGACACCTAGTCCCCGCCCAATCACTCTGGTAAGTCTTCAAGGTAGACTTCCAAACCTTCACAGACTTTGTTCACCGGCAATCCACAATGACTCTTGGATGCTCAGAACGCGACGCCAAACCGGCTGGAGGATGCACAGTCCTCAAGTGTAACAAGTCTTCAGATCACGCGGACAGAAAGACTTCAGTGATGCCAAACACACTCTTTGGGCTCTGGGTGTTTTTGGCTTTGTCCTCGCAAGGATTTCTCTCTCAAAGGCTTCGGCGGTGGGTTGTTCTCAAACGACAAAAGTCGTGTACTAACTCTAAGCAGTCACCAATTTATGGTGTAAGGGGTGGGCTATTTATAGCCACTGGGCAACCCGACCGGACTTGTCCTAAATGACCCTGGGTCACTAAGGAACTGACACGTGTCTCAATGGTCAGATTTCAAACACACGCGACAGCTTAACTTGGGCTACAAGTAAAGCTGACTCATCCGACTCTGGATAAGATTTTCTCTCTTTGTCTTCCCTCGAAGACATAGGATTTGGTTGAGCATCACTTCAGTCACTCTGACTTTGTTCACTTGGACCCCACTTAACAGTGCGGTGGTTCCTATGACTCAACAAATAAGAAAAAGAACCAATGAAACAACTAAGTCTTCGCGCTCCATAGTATGCACCCAATGTCTTCTCATGTCATAGTCTTCAATGTGAATATCTTCACCGACCACCATTGTCTTCAATGTCTTCACACATTTTTAGGGGTCATCTCCGGTAGGTAAACCGAATCAATGAGGGACTACTACCTGTGTTATCCTACAATTCTCACAAACACATTAGTCCCTCAACCAGGTTTGTCGTCAATACTCCAAAAACAACTAGGCGTGGCACTAGATGCACTTACAGGAATCACAAACCTTAACACCAATATTCTTACTAAAGCATAATTACTCATCAACATGGCTCACATATCATATCGTCATATCTCAAAACTATTACAAAGAACAGAGTTTATTTTGTCCAATGATCTTTATGAAAGTTTTTATTATGGAAAACATGGCTTTGGTCCAAGCTAAATGTACACATCAGTCCCGGTTACATTACGAAACAGGACTAATGTGAGCATTAGTCCCGGTTCGAGCGGTTAGGGAGTCGGGAAGGCATTAGTCCTGGTTCAAATGGGACCTTTAGTCCCGGTTTCAGACACGAATCGGGGCTAAAGGGTACGATGCCCTTTAGTCCCAGTTCGTGTCTCAAATCGGGACTGAAGGTTAGACCTTTAGTCCCGGTTTGAGACACCAACCGGGACTAAAGTGGCTATAAAATTTGTTTTCTGTTTTTCCATTTTTTTTGTTTTTAGTTTCTGTTTTAAATTGCTTATGGCTTTTGAGGATATTTGATGTTTTTGAGTGATTCTTTTTGCATTAGATTCAAAATTTTGTCTAGTTTTTTTTGCCATTAGTTTTCAAATTTGAATGATTTAAATATGAATTTGTTCAAATTTGCTTTGAACCCTAGATTGTGAATAATTTGAGTTTAAAAATAGTTTTTCTTTAATTCTGATTGCTCCTAGTCACATGTCAGATTGTTGTCACATTAAGATTTATTTTGTTATTTTTAGAATAATTTCAATTAGGATTTTAATTAAAATAGTACTGCTTTGCTTACATAGTTGTTTTAGTCCTTTAATTATTGTTTTGAATTGATTTTAGTGAGTTCTTTCTGTAGATATTAACATGTTGTAGTATACTTCTGTTAGACAACAGTACATACATTTTTATAATTAATTAATATTAATTTTGCTACTGTTGTGTGTTAATAGTTGTTTAGCCTTTGATAATAGTTGATAGAATTAGTTTTGTTATATTAAAAAGTAATTCTTTTTGCCACTTTAATAGAACGTGGCTCTGGCTTGGTTAACCTTAGTTGTGACTCTGGCTGGGACGGTGCTACCAGATGTAGTCGACGGTAGGATTGGATGGACACCATCCCAGACTAAAGGGGTTCAAACTATACCCCACCCCGCGTGTATCGCCATTTCAAAAAAAAACAAAAGAAAATGATAAAAACATCAAAAATTAAAACCCTTCGAGATGTAGTGTTGTTACTACATCTACTAGTTAGGAAAATTAAAGAACTTGATTTTAGACATGTTTTGCAGAAAATTGTTATGAAAAAGTAAAAAGGCTATAACTTTTGCATACGATGTCGAAAAAAAAGTATAATATATCAAAATGTTCAGCACAAAAATCCGGTTCCGATTTCGACTGCCGTAGGCCGTTTTGCAAATTTTTAGAATCCTCAAATTCTTAAAGGAAAAAAGTTATCCTCAAATTTAAGTTTTATTGATGTTTTGGTCAAACTATGGTCAAACTATGGTTAAACTACTTATTCAGTAAATATTAGTGTAATAAATAATTATTGGTTTTAAGAATAATAGTTTCAAACTCAAACGGTGAAACGAGTGACTTCATTCTCAAGTTCAACTCCTAAGGGTTAATAGGATTGACAGCTTACTATTGTCTGGAAAACAATAAGTGCAGACTTGGAAACGAGGGGGAATAGAACTTGGAAGTCAAGTGCACTCAGGCTGAAGTAGTGAGAGGATGGGTGACCGGCCGGGAAGTTAGACGATTTGGAACGAGTGATCCGTACTTGAGCAGTGATGAGGGGTAAATAGAGATTAAATTGTCAAATAATTCAGGAATTTGATAATCGAAAAAAAATAAAAAAAATCGAATTCTTTTTTCAAAAAATTCAGTAAAATCAAATCTGAAAAAATTATTTAGTCCCGGTTGATGTTACCAACCGAGACTAAAGGTGGAGCTCTCGCCGTATTTTGAATTTCTGATGATCTAATCCACCGGCCTCTAGTCATATCGGGACAACAGAATTTAGACTGGTATTTGGTGTCGTCGTCATGACGAGCAGTCGCCGCGGCAATGGCAAACGCCATAGCAGGGCACGCAAAACCGCGGATGGCATGCGCGGCGGCCAGCGACAATGACAAACGCACTAAGATCCATCAGAACACGCACCTAGATGAATCAATCGGTCGATCACATTATCCAGATTGTCGTCGGCACAACTACACGCTTAGATGTATTTGGATATTGGGCTTTTGTCTATATTCGGAGTTGCTGGTACAGTTAATAATACTCCCTCCATCTCATAATATAAGACATTTTTGTAAGCGTAACGCTTACAAAAATGTCTTACAAAAATGCATGAATGGAGTATTTTGTATAGGCTAATGATGTGATTAGCTGCGGCCAATAGCAATGAACAGCACAACACAGCCCGCTAAAAACGGTTGAGGGGGCGAGCACTTGGCAGGGGTCTAGCCCCTGCTCGCCTGCCCTTGTCTCCACCCTTGTCGAGTTTGCCTTTTCACGCTGACCCTCTCGCCGCCGCCGTTCAGCCTTGGCCTTCTGCTTGCCTACGCAAGGATCATTAGCTTCATCCATCACGGGTAGAGATGAATGAATCTAAGAGCTGCACCTTGGTGCAACCTCCGTGTCGCTCTCCTTCACGAGTCTACAGTCTCACCTCATGCATGCGTCCATAGATGGAGATATGTATATACTTGATGGTATTTGTATGTGTGCGATGGATGATGTGCCTTGCTGTTTTTTGTGTGTAGAAGCGTGCTATGGAGGATGCTGCCCACGGAGCCCATTGCTTGGTGAACTGGGACACAATCCGTCGGCTAATGAACCTGGGGACTTAGCATCTCTAAGCTGAATTAGAGATGTGTGCGGTTCTAAAATTCAGAGGCTTTATCTCAAACAAACAAATTTAATGCTGTTTCTACTTTTCAGTACTGTAGCTTCTATGTCGATTGGTAACGAGCTGTCTATGCCTAATATGGTGAGTGATGTGCTCTTTGTAGTTCGCTGCTCTATTCAGTGATAAAACTAATTGATCAAGGATACTAACACTCTCTTTGTACCGCAGCTTCCCATCTGGTTCTTCACATCTGAAGTACGGTTGTTCCTGATGTTGGGTTGTGGAGCTAGGTACTGGTAGATGACATGTATGTACATTAAATGCTAAATCTATTTCTGCGTAATATATAAAACTTACAAACTCTTGCAAGCATCGGCATTGCAAAGCAAGACACAGGAAGGATCTGTAGCTGGTCGGCATTGTGTCCAACTACATGATTAAGACCATGGTAACCGTCACATGTAATAGCATGCCTCAAAGATTTTCTTTTTGTAACATGTTTATGCCTGCAGATTGAAGTCCAGTTAACACAAGCTTATATTTTTCTGCAAAAGTAAAGGCAAGTTGATGTCGTTCTTTTCATGGGCTCCGTGTTCCTCTCTCTGGGCATTAACACTGCGGTAGTTGAACCAAACGTTGAGACCGCGAGACCCTAGCTGCTACTCCCTCCTTTCCGGTTTATAGGGCTCATCTCAAAATTTTAGTTTTTTCATTTTATAAGGCTCAATTTGGTTGTTTCCCGTCACATGTTCAGATTCCAAGGTGCATTAAATCATTGCATGCAAGTATTAAGAGAAAATTGACCAATGAATGTAATTTATGCATGCATGCATTGCAATTAAAGCATTGATAAACATACTTTTTTGAGGAAAACAAGAGCATTAATTGGGTGCTTTTGCAAACTATAAAAAGTATTCCACCACTCATCATCTACCTTGGTTGGTGAGATTTTTGAATTGAATCTTATAAACCGAAAAGAAGGGAGTATTTCATTTGATTATGTTTAGACACTACGTGCATTATATATAAGTGTACACCAGCCTAGCTTCTTCAGTTAGCACAAATAAATACGTCTCTATAGGAAGTTTGGGAAATGTTCTAGCTCTCTCCAGCTATTTCATATTATTTAGCACCGGCTCTACCACGTCGATACAATTCGAGCAATCTTATATCTTATATCTACTAATTGGAGGCACCATTCATGATCCCTCATTAATCCACATCATCAAAATTAATTAAACCGTCAGATTATAAATTTTACGGTCAGGATAAAAAGAAAACTTGCATAACGTTCAGTCATATAAAAAGCGCATGCGACACGTGACACATCTAACATTAGGAAAATAAATCATGGAAAGTCTCACGTAAGAAAAAAAATAAGGAAATAAAGAAAACTTGCCTAACGTTCAGTCATATAAAAAGCCCATGTGACGCGTCTAACATTAGGGAAACAAAACATGGAAAGTCTCACGTACGAAAAAAAAAAGGAAATCCTCGCGCGAAAAAAAAACACACACAAGGAAAGCCTCCACACGTTGCCATAAATTAAGAAGGAATACCTCTCATGATTGAAGAAGGAAAGCCTCCATTAAAATCTCTAATGATATAATGTCAAAATAAATGATAACAGAGAAAAAGAAGCCATGATCCGGCTGATTGCCCATGAAATAAAAATACCGATGGAGACTCCCGTTAGTTTCCAGAAAAAATACATAAACTAAATCTTCATATAATTTAAATCTACGGTTCAGATCAACAATTGAACGTGATGAGAGTCATAAGCATATACAATGTGTAGATCAAAACATAGACGTGCTGCCAAAAAAGGAAAGAAAATGTTAGATTCCTCGCGCGAAAAAAACACACACAAGGAAAGCCTCCACACGTTGCCATAAATTAAGAAGGAAAGCCTCTCATGATTGAAGAAGGAAAGTCCCCAGTAAAATCTCTAATGATATAATGTCAAAATAAATGATAACAGGGAAAAAGAAGCCATGATCCGGCTGATTGCCCATGAAATAAAAATACCGATGGAGACTCCCCGTTAGTTTCCAGAAAATATACATAAACTAAATCTTTATATAATTTAAATCTACGGTTCAGATCAACAAGTGAACGTGATTAGAGTCATAAGCATATACAACGTGTAGATCAAACATAGACGTGCTGTCCAAAAAGGAAAGAAAACGTTAGATTGTAAAATTTGTGACCGAGAGAGAAGGAAAGCTTCGAGAACATAGATGATCCAGTGCTATAAAAAGTGCACGTGACACGTCCAATATTAATGTAAAGAAACAAGGAAATCCTCACGTAAGCAAACAGACAAGGAAAGTCTCTATCCGATCCCACAAATTAAGAAGGCCCCGTCCCCGTTAAAATCTCCAACAATAAAATGTCTAAAAAATACCAACGATAAAAAGGAAAAAGAATCAATGATGAGTTTTTTTAACTTAGAATCCCCGATCAGGCTGTTTGCTGAAATACGTAAAAAAAAGCGAGGCTGATTGCTGAAATAAAAATACCAACGAGTTTAAAAAAAGAGAGTCAATGAAGTCTCCACGTTAATTATCAGAAAAAACATAAATTAAATATTTATATATTAAATACACGGTTCAGATCAATAAGTGAACGTGATTAGAGTTGTAACAATACATGGTGTGTATATATCAAGAAAAAAAATCATAGACGTCCTGTCAAATCTAAAAATAAGAAAAATAAATTATAGACAGACCGATCTGCACCTCATAAACTTAAATCGTCCTCCTGCCCTACCGGACCTCCTCTTCCTCCTCAGTCTCGCCTCCTGTGGTCACAGCATTTGCCGTCGGATGCAAGAACCTCCTGTTGTACCATTATTGCAACGATGTCTCTGTCCAATATGCAAAATCTTTTGTCTCTCCCATAATCGCAATAGCCAGCGTCATGCCATGGTCTTTGTCTCGCCTAGAACGCTCCCATCAGTTCACCTCTACATATTGTCGTTGGACGCTTATGGTAGCCACTTTTTCAGTTTCGACGAGACTTATCCTGCAACCATCCACGCCACAACATGCAAGGGACTGGAAAATTTGCCTAGATCCAAACAACCCTCAGGTTTGTTCTTACGACCACACCTAATCTCATTAGTTATACTAGTCATCAACCCGTGCACTTGCACGGGCTAGTAACATCAATTAATGATTATATAGTCTAATTTGTTACAACCGTTGATAAATTTATTTTAAAAAAAATCAAATATTTGAATTGGAAAGTCAAATCCAACATGTGTTATGGTATTTTGGAACGGAGCCACCTCTTCTGAGAATTATGATAACGCACGATGTTCACCAATTGAATAAGTATTTTCTCTTTAACCATAATTATCAATAGTTGTCCGTATATAATTCCTATTGCATGTTTTTATTTAACCATCTTATATTTACTAATTGAAGGAACCTTTCCAGGCTCCACATTAATCCACATCAGCAGGATTAATTTGACCATTAGATTTAATATCAATGGTCAAGATCTATAGTTTAATGTGATAAAAAATATTAAATCCACACGCACATAAGAGTGCTCAATGTCATGTTCAAGTACGGGCAAATACAAAATCCACTTTTCTTCCATTATTGTAAAAAAAAGATACAGATAAATTAGAAGTCCTCAAACCCCACGCTAGGGAAAGAGTCTACATCCCAAATCCCACAAAAACAAGGCAACGTACATATTTCCTGCAAAAACAAGAAATGGACACGTACATCCTTTATTGTAAAGAAAAAAAAGATACACACAAATGGGAAGTCCTCAATCCCCACGCTAGGAAAACAGTTCACATTCCAGAGCCAACAAAAACAAAGCCACCTGCATGTTGTCTATAAAAAAGACATGTACAATATTTTTGAAGACACACGTACAAATAAATGCTCCTGAAACCTCGGATTTATATATTAAAAAAGATTCTCTACCCGAATGAATTCTTTTCTTTGTTCCTACTTAAAGAAAAGTAACTACCCAAGTTAAAATAAATCAAACAAGAACATAAACTATAACAGAACTGAAATATATAGGGTGTTATACATTGTATTAAATGCAATTTTCTTAATTAACACAAGTGATTTTTAATACTCCCTTCTTTCCTAAATATAAGTCTTTATATTAGAGATTTCAATATAGACAATATACAGATGAATATGGACATATTATAGATTGTCAATTCACTTATTTTGCTCCGCACATAGTCCATATTGGAATCCCTAAAAAGACTTATATTTAGGAACGCGGAGGGAATACAAAAGTTAACTAGTGCCATAAATCTATAAGATTATATATTATATAATTTTTAAACATGAATATCGTTGACACTCTTATTCAAAAACAAATATGTGCATTATTCAGAAATATGAAACTACACAACAATGTTAAGATAGAGCATTGCCTAGCCCGTGCGTATGCACGGGTTGATGACTAGTTATGTCTAATCATTGTACAAACTAGTCCCATGATGAAACAGCGAACGGGCATGTTTACACAACATTATAATTTCGGTAACATCTACTCAATCTACCCAGTGTTCATGGATATCATAGGTAGTACGTCACTCGTCTTACCATCCATTATTCGCACCCATCCCTAATTACATTCATGCACATCATATAACTCATGAGATAAAGTCTGGTTGTAAGAACTAACCTGATGGTTGTTTGCATCTATGCAAACCTGAGGGTCGTTTTGATCTAGGCAAACCTGGTGGTTGTTTGGATCTAGGAAAACTTGAGCGTCGTTTGGAAGCCTTCTAGGTGAGAGGAACACTGGGGCATGACGCTGACCATTGCCATTATGACAGAGACATAAGATTTTGCATATTGGAGGGAGATGTCGCTGGAATAATGGTACAGGAGGAGGTTGTGGCATCAAGGGGGCTAGACTCATGGCCTCACGAAGAATCGTGGAGTCGTGCAAAACGGAAGAGAGCGATGATTAGGCTGGAGGAAGAGCAGGTCCGTAGTAGGGGAGGACGCATCTAGTCATGACAGATCGTCTATATTTTTTCCTTTCCTTTTTAATAGCACGTCTATGTTTTTTTCTTTATCTACAGATCGTATATTGCTAGGTCTTTCTCTAACCACGTTTAGTTGGAGTTCACATATCCCATATATTCTTTCTATATTATTCGTAGAGTTGTTATCGAAGGAGACTCTTTTTTAAGAACGCTGAACCGGAAGGATAGTTTTTTTTGGTTTCGCAATGTTAAAATTGTCAATACTATTTTTTTGACAGAATAATTAATTTTAAGCAAGTTTTCTTTTCTTGGAAGTAAATTTCACAATTCAATTGTACAATTAATTTAGGTAGAGTTGTTACGGAAGGAGGCTCTTTTTTAAGAAACAGATGGATAGTTTATTTGTTTCACAATGCTGCACATGTCAATGCTATTTTGTTTGGACGGGATCATTTTTGTTAAGAAAAATTTCTTTTATTAGGAGTAAATTTCACAATTCAATGCTGTAATTAATTCTGATGACGGAAATTAATGAGAAGGCTTGAAACCTGCGATCATGTAGAGGATCCGAGATGTTTTTCCCTTTTTTGAGAGAGATTTTTACCTTTATTTATCGCCAGAAGATTTTATTCATCGAATTTCACTGGTCATCAACCGTATTTTTTCTTTTTTACTTTTTTATTTGTCGCAGTTGTTATAAAAGGAGGCTATTTTTAATAAGAACAGATGGATGCTTTTTCTCGTGTTTTTGTTTCACAACATTGGACGTGTCAGGTGCAATTTTATTTTGAAGTGACCATCTGTTACGTAAGTTTTCTTTTTATCCTATACGTGTATTTTACAATCCAACGGTGTAATTTATTTTGATGATGTGGATTAATGAGAAGGCTTAAAAGGTGCCTCCAATTAGTAAATAAGAGATGATCCGCATGAATGTGATTAGTGATGGGTACGAATATGGATGCTATGAAGATTGACATGCTCCCTATGATATCCATGAATCTTGAGTAGATTGAGTAGATGATACATCAACTAAGCATGTTGTTTTCAAGTTATGTGTACATGAGATGCTAATCAAATAGCTGTTTTGGTGTAACTGCATTCTGAACTGTGAAATCATGGCATGCAGAGATGAATAACAAGAATATGCTACAACATTGCTAGGCGTACCGACTATAATAGTCTCCTTATGAGCGCTAGACCTCATCTCAAACATGGCCATTCTGTCTTATGCTACCATTTGAATATATGAATTATTTGACACCGATGTTACTACTTGTTTGGGCACGCCCACATAAGGTGTGTGAAGTATGAAACTGTAGAGCCTTAGCATGTCACTGTTCTATCCTTTCTCTTTAGAATAATTTGATTACCTTTTCATGCATACTTTTTTAGTTAACACAACATTGCTAATTATAAATTGGCAACTAAAATTATAATGTGTTGTAAACCTGCCTGTTCGGATGACTCTTTCATCGTGTGACAAGTTTGTAAAATTGATAGACATAATTGTTAAACAAAGATAAATACAATAGGCATTACATATGGACCAATAGTGCAAATTAGGGTTAAATAGAAAATATTTATCCAATTGGTTAACATCGTGTGATATCATAAATCGTTGAAGAGGTGGCCCGGTTTCAAAATACCAACATGCCATATTTGATTTTCTAATGTAAATCTTTGATTTTGTACAATAAATGTATCGCCTATTGTTACTAATTTTAATATTTAATACTTAATTAAAGTTACTAGCCCGTGCAGATGCACGGGGTTGATGACTAGTTAGTCTTAGAGGTAAAATACTACAGTTAGGACTAACTGCATAGGCATATACATTCTTCACAACGATGAGTGGATTTATTTTATTAGAAAATTTTGAGTTATGTAATGGTTTGTGTACAAGCTAATTCGCCTCGACATCGAGTTCATCATTTTGCTGAAATATTGAAGAATCAGATACAGTAAATAAATTACAAATATGCCTGCCAACACACAGGAGGTTGCAGATATCTTTACTTGGTTTGAATTTGCGACGAAAAAGAAAGGCTGGCCAGAAGTGTATATTGTATAGTGATTTATATGGTCCCTCGAAAAAATGTTCCATGTCGCGAAGGAGCGATCCCGATCCTCAAATGTAAAATCATATCTCTCCAATTAAATATACAGACTACATAGATGAAACCATGGAAAAAGCCTAGGCCCATGAAGAGCTGTTTTGATCGATGTAGCATAGAATGAGTACTGAATTTGTCATGAAAATTCATTGACTTGCAAAGATTTAACAAACACTAATATAAGTGATTCATAACAAACATTGAAAGCGCACATGAATTAAAGATGTATCTCACCAATGTGATAGTCTATGTAGAATAAATTTGCACTGATCCTACAAATTATTATTTCCAGACGCATAATTAAATAAGTATACCTATGTATAGATAATTTTTATTCCAAGAACTTACGTAACTTTAATGATGAAACCTAATAAAAATCTTGCCCGCGCATCGAGCGGGCCACTTTGCTAGTTACTAAAAAACTAGTTTAATCCTTCTGTCTACCCATCTATCAATCCAAGCATTACAAAAGAACCTAATTTCATCCATGCATTTATGCAATGCAGGAGGGAGGGAAGGAGGGACGGATGGAGGTTGAGGGTCCGAGGGAGATGGTGGGAGGGAGGGAGGAGGGACACGGTCGGAGGGAGGGAAGGAGGGATAATGGAGGAGGGACATGGTCAGAATGAGGAAGGCGGGGAGGGATGCGGGAGGGTGGACGGTCGGAAGGAGGGAGGGAGATATATCAGGGGGCGACGGCGGAAGGAGCGAGCGGCAATGCGGCGGCGGCGGCGGGCCGACAGCGGCAGCGACGGGCTGGATGGTGATGGAGAGTGGGGAGGGGAAGAGTGAGGGCCGCGCGCAGGTGAAGTGGGGTAGACTTACCGGTAGCACGGGAAATGAAAACGCGCTACTGCTATTTCCTTTGCATTAGCGTGTGTTCTAGAACGGCGCTAGTACTATACCTAGCTTATCGGCAACGGTGTGGCCTAAATATTAGTAGCGCGTTTCCGAGGAGCCGCCTACATAGCAGTAGCGCCTGATGTAACTAGCAGTAGCGTGTTTTCATAACCAGCGGCATTGATAAGCCTCGATGTATAAGGTTTTCCCTGGTAGTGATATATTTTCCTAGATGCCCCTGCCATCGTCAGGTTTTCCCATCTTCTAGATCTCGCCCTTCCATGCCGAGCATCTCCCTTTACTCCAGATGTTGCAGTTTGTGTTCACTGATCTACCAATCCTCGAGTTGCTCACTCTCCATATTTGAAGCTACAGGGTACAATTCTGGATATATATCATTCAGCTCTTTATATTCTAGATCAAAGAGTTTCACAAGAATATTATGTTTTCAAGATTATAGATCTAACTAGGAATAAGTGAATGAGATAACATGGATAGTATTCACTCCTCTGGTGATGTATGGTTATTATGTGCTTCTCTTGAATTTATTTTTTATGTGTACATTCTAGATTAGGTCCTTCTCGGCAACCAGAACGATTGAAGCTTTTCAGATCTTTTGATGTTAAATTTTTATGGTGGCTTCACACAACTATATCATTTTGCCCACCAAATTGTCGTCACATTTTGGTAATTTGTTTGTTCAGTGGCGGTCCCTTGATGAGATGTAGCCTCACATGCATGGAAGTGGATAAGCTATAGATTGGCATGTCCAAGGTTGGAATTTTTCTGCATCAGACTGCTTCCACGCAGGTCAAATATGAGGCATTGTCAACCCATGAAATGCCAAATTCTGGACGCACATATATATACTTTTCCCAATACATTGTGTGTCGAACTCTTATTGTGTATATATATAATTGGATGCTGAATTACTTGATGTAGGGGATTGGAGAGGCTGGAGTTAGTTGGTTGCAGAAGGTAGAACAAAAGAATATCTTCCAATGGTTAATAAGGTGGGAGACAGAGAGAGTGAGACTAGAATATGTATGCCCATTGCAACGCCCGGGCAATTAACTAGTTATATATATTTAAGTAGTACAACCTCCGTCCCAAGTTACTTGCCTTAGATTTATGGATGTACCAAGATACATCCGTATGTAAAAAAAATCCAAGACAAGTACTTTGGGACGGGGGAGTAGGTTTTTGGATTGATTGAACTAGACCTACTAGGAAAAAGGAGCAACACTTGGAGAAGAAGGGAGCCAAAAATCTTGTGTATTGGTACTTTCATTCCAACTAAAGTAGTTGCTTATTCCATGTGATTACCTAATTTTGTCGCACTCTATTTTTTGGTTTCCAGGGACCCATCTCTCTCGATTATGGTGAGCAAGGGGCGTTGCTTATATTCAAGTTGTTGCAAGGTACTTTCGAACCTCAATAAATTCAACGTATTGATGTAACCGCCAAAAAATAGGAATATAGATGTACTGTGTACATATATGAAGTGATGTGTGTACAACTAATAACTACTTATTTTCAGATGGCACCTGCTGTGTGTGCTTACATGTGTTGTGTGTGCTTACGTGTAATTTGATATGCACAAGGAGAAGAAATCAATACATGTGAAATTTGATATGCATTGCATTCATAGATGTAATCGGAAAAATATAAATTAAAAGCCCGTGGTAATACACGGACATTGTACTACTGTTGCTTAATTCAAGAGTCAGGACAACCTCCCATAGCCACGACTTGAGCTACATGGAACCCCTTATCTTTGCCATCCATTTCTGCATCGTGATCCATGCAGAAGCATTTGTCTTTTTAGTTTCTCTCAAATGACACAACATATAAACTTCAAATTTTGCAGAATAACAATATATTTTAACTACAATGTGGGAAAAAACTTTCAGATTTTTTTCACGCATTTTAAATACTTAAAATAATATTTTTACTCAAAAAAAATCTCATTTTGTATATTTATATCAGACCAAAATATCTGAAAGTTTTTTTACACATTGAAGTTCTAATGTTTGTTCGATCTGCAAAGTTTGAAGTTCATATGTTTTTTCATTTGAGAGAAACAAAAACGAGAAATTTTGATATACTAAGTTAGTTGGACAACACAGATCTCAAAGAAAGGCTGGAGGGTTGAGGATAAGAGGTTCCGTGTAGCCTGAGCTACATGAGAACTTTCTACAAGCGATCTAATCTTTGATGGATCAGGTGCCGCGTCACCGAGGAGATATATCCTTAACTTTAACCAAATATAATTGTAACACTGAGCCACGGAGTCAGCTCGCATACCCCAGAATGCTTCGGATCTGCCTCCATTTCTCGCTCCACCTCCACGATTCTGAAGAAAGGACACCACAGCAAACCACAGCAAACCGGTCTGATTGTCCAAGGAGCTTAATGGCGAAGGTACCTCCAAATCCATCTCCCACCATAGCTGTGCACCATTAAGTTCGACCGGAAAAGGAACCAAACCACCTCTCGGTCACTCACAAGCAATTAACAATGGACATGAATCGGCACAAGGCAAAACACTACCCAGCAACCCTCCCCTCCAAATCACACCCAGCCAAACTGCTGGAGGAGCAAGAGAGGTAATGGGAAACAATGGTGAATCTCAAGACTGGTAGACGGAAAATAGGAGGAAGGGAGACTGAGAGCACATAGCACGAACCTAGGTAATAGTGCATCATGCTCAAACAATTTGTCGAGACCATGCAACCCTTGAGCTAATGCGTGTCAATATTACCGACGCCATATGGACTTCTTCACTAGTTGCCCTGAACCGACAAGTTACCAACAAGGCAATCCAGCAAAAGCTTCCATCGGCCAAACTACCCTCCTCAGCATACTCAATACCACCCCCCCCCCCCCCGACAAGTTTGTTAGTAAGCTCGACTTCCTAACCTAGCGTATGTCGTCAAAGTCTTTGCCTCACCCATGATCCCTTTGTCTCCCAAAATAGTTGTCGCTAGTTATAGGCTTACGTATGCATAAAGGAGGGTAAAACCGGGCAACCGCATGTAGTGAAAAGGTAGCATATATAGGTTGGCTGGTTTAGCGGGTCTAACTAAAGCTCGGCGTATTAAATGTCGTTTCTTGGTCACTCAGCCAGGAGGGTCCTTCCCAATGTTTCATGATGTAGAGGTGCTAAGGCTGGTGCCAATCCATGGGTGCTTAGATGAGGTGCTAAGCACATTAAATAGCTTAGCAACTATACTCCCCAATGCATAGGTGCTTAGCTTATGGTTGCTAAGCTTGCTTCATTTAATGATTTAGCAACTAAAGCTCTTCATGTATTGGTGGGCTTCTTTACTTTAAATGTTTTGCCTAGGTTCACGCGCTTAGCATTGGTTCTTCCTGGGGTCACCACACTCATCTCTCTCCTCTTTAATAACTTGCCACATCAGATTGTTTGCCTACGTGGAAGGCTTAGCACCTGTACAAGGTGGAGCATTGGGAGGGGCCTAAGCATACCACATCAAAAAAAATTACATGGCAAAGTAATTAAGGAGGAGAGAGAGCACTTTTGCCAACCCATGAAAAAACAATTGTAAGCACGCAAACCTAGGCAAAACATTGAACCAAGGATTCTCATCAATGCAAGGAAGATTTTAGTTGCTAAATAATTTATTAAAGGGAGGTTAGCAAAAACGAGCTAAGCACTATTGAGAACTTTAGTTACTAAACTTTTTAAAACTCTTAAAACTTCATCTAAGAACATACACATGGGAAGAGGCCTAAATACCCTCTTGAAGGGAGTTAAACACAGAATGGTATGTCTCCAACGATTGTGTAATCCACCCATAAAAAACAATTCTTTAATCCCACTAATTCCGTCCAAATGGAGAGCAGTCATTTATTAATACCCGTTTCAGAGCAAGTACAATAGTGGCCTATAAGCCCGCTTACATGGCACTTTTGCCTATGTGAAGGAGAGAAACAAGAAAAAAGTGAAGGAGTGAGCTCTAATGCAAGAGCCAGGCTCTACGCGTGCTCCTAGGCAAAGGCATTTAATGAGAGGAAACAGATAGAGATAAAGTGAAAAAATGTGAGCTTATAGCCAACCTTATAGCACATTCTATTGTATGACCAATTAATAATGCTAACTCTTGGTGATATGGCATGTCCATATAGCCAGCAGCTGGCTACACTATTAACCATGCTCTCAAGGGTTACACAGATTGGTCAACCATGACTATGAGTGACATGCTTCAAGACCTTATTGGTCAGCGACTTCGTTTTTTAATCATACTCCCTGGCGTTCCGAAATACTCCCTCCTTCCCAAAATATAAGGCACGGTTTGACTTTTCTGGTCTTCGTTGCACAACTTTGACTATATTTTTTATGTATTATATGTCTATAAAATTATTATACATACATATGAAATAAAATTGCTTTGCAAGACAAATACAGCGATGTCATTTATACATGTTCAATCCATATAATTTGATATATATTAGTGGTCAAAGTTGTGCATCAAAGACTGTAAAAAGTCAATCGCGCCTTATATTTTGGGAAGGAGGGAGTATAAGTCTTTTTAGAGATCTCAATATAAACTACTTACGAATATATATAGACACACTTTAGAGTGTAAATTCACTCATTTTGCTTCGTATGTAATTTATATTGGAATCTCTAATAGGACTTATATTTTGGAACGGAGGGAGTAGGTTTTAAGAGCCATAGATGTCAGGCTAGCTGCCTACACTATTCCTTCCATTTAAAGGTAAGTGCGTACGGATCGGTGAGAATCTATACCGGCCGACTGAAAATTACAGTGCACATGTGGCATTTAACACCAATGGCCTAGTGAAGATATCTCTGTGCTCCATAAAAGGCAACGAAGAGCCTCTACATCAATATACAACCTATGAAATGTGGTCTTGCAAAGTGGTTAGATTTTCGAATATATACTTGTGCCTGAATTTCCTATCATCTACCCACATACAAAAGAGTCCAGTCAAAACAAGTTCAATCTATGCTTGGGAGGCATCAGAAATAAAACTAAGTGTCTCGTTTATCCTACAAGTCGTCCATAATTGGAATTCCGCACTCATTCAATGTTATTTAGTAGGGAACAATTTTTTCATCACCGAGTTAGAAAATAACAGTGTGCTCACTGGTAACGTGATGTGGAAGATTTAGACAAAACTAGTTGTGAACCTGTGCAATGCACGGGCTAGTGGTTCAATTTTTAAAAAATCTTGTTAAATTGTTATGTTAGAACTCGAGGGATTATCCATTTCATCCTTAGGCATCTGAACAGAATTATAATGGGAAAACAAAAGAAATAAGATTCATTTCTGAATGACAATTTTAATACTCTGAAATTTTGGAACCACAAAGCAAATTAATGGCATTACATATTTGCTATTCATATACCATTCTGAAATGCTTTTTTTACCTGTTTGAAGCTGTTACGGTATATATAGTTCAACGCTTTAAAAATGCAAAACTGCTTTCTCTTGTTTCCTGAAAACAAATGTACAACTTCATAGCAATATTAATGCTACATTATTTACTCGCTTGAGAGTGGAATTGGAGCTCGGCTCTTGAGAAAGTTTATTGCATTCATAAAAATGCAAGTCCCGAAATAAAAGGTCATAGTAGCATTGACGTTCCATGGGAGTCTTGAACCACGATTCTGATAAAGTTTATGATGTAAATGCACGATATTCTTCTGTTAGATCTAAATACACAACGACAACGGGCTTCTCTAGGTCATCCAACGCTAGGACGATACGGGGTCAGGAAGTATTTAAATCATTGGGTCTAGGTGCCCTACATGCAGGTCTGCTGCTTGCGTGTTTGCCTCCAGTTTATCCTTTAAAAGGTGTTATTATATGAAACTCATGAGCGTTGCTGCCATGACGGTGTGAACTAGGCCGTTGCATGTGGTAGCTGCAGCCACATTTCAGCACTGTGAGTCTCCAGGGCCGTCCATTTCGGGCTCGTTCATTGGTCATGGCGGGGTTACCGTGGGTGTGTCAAGAGCTTTGCTGCGTGAATGACAAATGGACCTGCGTCTGTGTGGGGCTATGTGGGGTAAATACCGGTCCACCCTGGGTTCATTAACCTTGCTATGTGAGGCCGGCAATATATCTCCGTCTCTCCTCTCGTTTTAGGGCATCTCCAACAGTTGTAAGATAGGTGTTGGTAAATTTGCCACCTAGGACATAGTGATGTTGTGCCATGTATTAAATATGGAGAGAGAGCAAAGTTATATGTAGATTAACCAACAACCTTTGCACAAGCTCCAAGATAAAATAGAGAGCAACCACATTTATTTTCTCACCATCTATTGGATAGCTTACATACAACCCATTGGAGTAGTTGTATGATAGCTTATTGGTTGATGACATGGACATTTTACCAACAAAACTAACATACAACCTGTTGGAGATGCCCTTACTGCCCTCCTATTCGCTCCTTGCCGTGTGGACATCAATAAAATATCTCCGCCTCCCTACTGACCTCGTCCGAGGCTCTAGACTCCCCCAGTTCATCCCACAGTTGCAACTTCTCTCCTACCTCATGGCTGGCCATCTCTTGTCAGCAGTATAATGTAACTAGCACATTGTGCAAATAAGAAAATGACAATAAGGTATATGTTGAGAACTTGAGATTACGAGAACATAGTGTGGGCACCATCACGGAGTGAACTGTACTTGCTCCATTCATCTGGCCTGAATGCGCAGAGTAAATGAACATGTAGAACACCATTGCGGCAACTGACCAATCTTGAAAGCCCCACCATATTCATCCGTCAATGGGCTAAAGAGCATGCAGTCCAAGGACACCTAAATGGTTGGAGAAACGTATTGACCAGCAACATGTTGTGCTTTCCATTTTCCGGCTGCTTCGCCTCTGCCTCGTCCAAATCCTTTTCGGACAAGGAGCCTTTACCCCTGGTCGATGCCAAATATGCGGCAGTGATCTTAACCAAGAAATTTCGGAGGTCACACTTGTTTCACCCGGAGAAGCCCTTATGCAGCTCACAGTTTGTGAGCATACCGACAAACTTCAGAACGAAAGAGTCTAAAGAGAAAGAGGGGGGGGGGGGGGGGCTCCGATGTCATTAACGAAACCATCACCAGATTCAGTTAGAACAAACAATCCCACAAACCTACTCCATCAGACAAGACTAAGGCATAGTTTTAAAAAGAGTCTAAGACAAAAGCAGCAGGTCACAAACGACCAAATAAGAGAGGACGCAGCCTCCATCGAACTAGATTCAGAGAAGGTAAACACAAGCTTCCAGGTGGCGCGGCTTCAGTCCATCAGTCGACGTACTCCAGCTCTCCACCCTTGTGATGCATTATACACCTCACTTGCTACTTGCTCGATGAGTCTTGCCCCCAGCATCAGCATGTTTTGCCTTGGGTTTTTTTTCCTGCAAAACAGCCCAATCAACAATCTAGTTGCAAGTTAGTTTAACCAGTTTCATAGGATCATTGATCAATTTACTTCTAAAGATTATGTCATTGCGGCATTTCCAAATAGCCCAAAGCATTGCTGCCATTCCGACCAACACCAGTTTTCTATCTTCTTGCTTGAATTGTCTATCGGGATTGTTTTTAGATTGAAGGAGCATTTGATCAAACTCCAAAGCAGTTTCGCAGCAGAACAAGAGAAAAAAAAGGTGATCTATCGATTCATCCTGACCACAAAAAACACACTTTTGATCCCCTTTCCATCCCTTTTTAGCCAGGTTATCTCCAGTCAGTATACTTTTTCTGACAAACAACCACAGAAACATCTTAATTTTCGCTGGAATTTTTATTTTCCAAAGGAATTTGTGTGGGAAACCCACATCTGTCTTTACCAGTTGCTGATACAATGATTTCATAGTGAATTGTCTATTGGCCATCAGCATCCAGAACGGCTGATCTTTGCCCTCATGCACTCTCACCTCTTCACATCTGCTTTTCAGGCTCTCCCAAAGAGTTCTCTTATCTGAAGATAAGCTTCTTCAAAACCTAAACCCTCCCCATCCCATGTTAATACCTGGGCTAAAGAAATGTCATGGTTTTGATTAATGTTATATAAGCTGGGATAGGCTTCCTTCAAAGGTTTTGATCCCACCCACCAATCTTCCCAAAACCTAGTATTTAGGCCATCTCCTATCTTTTTCTTGACATTTTTATAATAAATGTATTTGATCTGCATCAGAGATCCCCAGAAATGAGAAACTCCAGGTTTCTTCTTAATACCCGATATGCATTTGCCTTTTACATATTTATTCAAAAGAATTTTGGCCCACATTCCATCTTCTGTCTCTAGCTTCCATAACCATTTGGCTAATAGAGCTTTATTCATATAATCCAGATTTAGAATCCCTAGACCACCCAATTCTTTTGGCAAATAGCATGTTTTCCAGTTAACTAGATAATATTTCCTCTTGTCCTCGTTCTCCTGCCACACTAATCAATCTCTGTAAAAATCAGCTTTCTTTCTGACTCCTACAGGCAGGGGATAAAAGGATATCATATACATAGGCATATTTGTTAAACAGGCCTGGACAAGAGTCACTCTACCAGCCATGTTTAGGAGTCTGCCTTGCCAGCCAGCACATCTTTTTTCTATCTTCTCAGTCATGCCTTTCCAAAATTTGTTCCCCAGCCTCACATTAGTAACTGGTAGACCAAATATTTAAATGGGACCTCCCCTTTGTTACAGGTAAAAATCTCTTGGTAAATCTCACTTTTATTTTTGGCTTCTCCAAACAGATATACCTCACTTTTGTGAAAATTAATAGTCAAACCAGACATCTGTTCAAATGTTGTGAGGATGAATTTAAGATTCCTAGAACTCTCCTCATTATCTTCAAGCAGGAAAATGGTGTCATCTGCATATTGCAGCATGTTAATCCCATTGTCTCCTAATTCATTCAGAACCCCTTTTACATATCCTGCCTGCTTGGCCTTATCTAAAATTAGTGCCAAGGCATCAACAGCTATATCAAATAAAAGAGGTGACATGGAATCCCCCTGTCTCAACCTTTTATAGGTTTTGAAATAAGGTCCAATTCTATCATTTACCTTAATACCAACCTGCCCTCCCACCATGGTGTGCATAACCATGTCACACCACTTATCTGGGAAGTTTTTCATTTTTAGCATTTTGTGAACAAATGGCCACTTTATTTTTTCATAGGCTTTCTCAAAATCCACTTTGAAAATCACAACATTTTGTTTGTGATGATGGATAGAATTTAGAGCTTCATGTAGGATCACAATCCCTTCCATGATGTATCTCCCCTTGATGAAAGCAGTTTGTGTAGGTAGGATAATAGGTTTTATGACCTTACCCAACCTGTTCATTAAGACTTCATTAATAATCTTGAAGCTAACATTCAATAGACATATTGGTCTAAATTTCTGGATCTGTTTAGCATCATTAGTTTTTGGTAACAAAGTAATGATCCCATAATTTAACCTAGATATGTCTAGCTTTTCTTCATGGAACTCACTAAGAATTTTCATCAAATCCCATTTGACCACATCCCAGAAATGTTGGTAGAAGTCTACTGGTAATCCATCAGGCCCAGGACTTTTGTTTTTTTCCATACCAAAAACCACCTCCCTCAGTTCTTCCATTGAAAAAGGTTTGATTAACTCCTCGGCCTGTTCTCGAGTAATTGATTGCCCTCCCAACTCATTAAGTTGAATTGGGGATGCATCTGGATGCCCAAACAATTTTTTTGTAAAAATCAGTTATATATTTAATGAGATTTTCATCACCTTCTATCATCCCCTCTTCTTGTTCCAGAGAAAGAATTCTATTCTTCCTTCTTCTACCATTCACCTTAGCATGGTAGTATTTTGTGTTACAGTCCCCACCTTTGATTTCTTTGTCTTTATACCCTTGCAACCATTTCACCTCTTCTTGTTTCATTAATCTGTGAAGTTGGGATCTTAGGGTTTTTTTGCTCTTCTCTCTCAATAGCAGAAAGGCCCCTAGTCTCAACATTCTTATCTATAGTATCTAATTTCATCAAGATCTCCTTTTTAATTTTTCTATACCAGGCATCAGAGTTAAAAATCCATCCTCTAACTTTTTGTCTAAATATTCTCATTCTTCTCTGCCATTGTTCCATGATATTGTCGGAAATATGCCCTAGAGGCAATAATAAATGGTTATTATTTATTTCCTTGTTCATGATAATTTTCTATTGTTCATGCTATAATTGTATTAACTGGAAACCGTAATACATGTGTGAATACATAGACCACAACATGTCCCTAGTGAGCCTCTAGTTGACTAGCTCGTTGATCAATAGATGGTTATGGTTTCTGACCATGGACATTGGATGTCATTGATAATGGGATCACATCATTAGGAGAATGATGTGATGGAGAAGACCCAATCCTAAGCATAGCACAAGATCGTGTAGTTCGTTTTGCTAGAGCTTTTCTAATGTCAAGTATCATTTCCTTAGACCATGAGATTGTGCAACTCCCGGATACCGTAGGAATGCTTTGGGTGTACCAAACGTCACAACGTAACTGGGTGGCTATAAAGGTGCACTACGGGTATCTCCGAAAGTGTCTGTTGGGTTGGCACGAATCGAGACTGGGATTTGTCACTCCGTGTGACGGAGAGGTATCTCTGGGCCCACTCGGTAATGCATCATCATAATGAGCTCAGTGTGACTAAGTAGTTAGTCACGGGATCATGCATTACGGAACGAGTAAAGTGACTTGCCGGTAATGAGATTGAACGAGGTATTGGGATACCGACGATCGAATCTCGGGCAAGTAATGTACCGATTGACAAAGGGAATTGTATTCGGGATTGCTTGAATCCTTGACATTGTGGTTCATCCGATGAGATCATCG
The DNA here is from genome assembly GCA_021605205.1 of Aegilops longissima. Classification (NCBI taxonomy): domain Eukaryota; kingdom Viridiplantae; phylum Streptophyta; class Magnoliopsida; order Poales; family Poaceae; genus Aegilops; species Aegilops longissima. The sequence goes on along the minus strand of CM038682.1, from coordinate 11,867,492 downwards.
TGGAACATGTGGGAGCCAACATGGGTATCCAGATCCCGCTGTTGGTTATTGGCCGGAGAGATGTCTCGGTCATGTCTGCATGGTTCCCGAACCCGTAGGGTCTACACACTTAAGGTTCGGTGATGCTAGAGTTGTTATGGGAAATAGTATGTGGTTATCGAAGGTTGTTCGGAGTCCCGGATGAGATCCCGGACGTGACGAGGATCTCCCAAAAGGTCCGAAGGTGGAGATCGGTATATTGGACGAAGGGTATTGAAGTCCGGAATTGTTCTGGGAGTACCGGGTGACGACCAGCGTGACCGAAAGGTGTTTCGGAGGCCCCGACAAGCGTTGGGGGGCCTTATGGGCCAAGGGAAGGGGGCACACCAGCCCACTAAGGGGCTAAGCGCCCCTCCCACCCCATCTCACGTAACCTGGAGAGGTAGGGGCGCCACCCCTAGGGCAGCCTCCCCTCCCGGCTTGGGGGCAAGTTTCCTAGGGGGTGGGGGCACCCAAACCCATCTAGGGTTTCCCCTGGCCGTCGCCCCCTCCTCTAGCTCCATCTAGAGGGGTCGGCCCCCTCTCCCCTTCCCCTATATATATTGAGGGGGTGGGAGGGCAGCCACACCCTTCCCCTGGCGCAACCCCTTCCTCCTGCAACACCTCCTCCTCCACCGTAGTGCTTGGCGAAGCCCTGCCGGAGAACCACGAGCTCCATCGCCACCACGCCGTCGTGCTGCTGGAGTTTTCCCTCAACTTCTCCTCTCCCCTTGCTGGATCAAGAAGGAGGAGACGTCCCCGGGTTGTACGTGTGTTGAACGCGGAGGCGTCGTCCGTTCGACGCTAGATCGGATCTTCCGCGATTTGAATCGCCGCGAGTACGACTCCATCAACCGCGTTCTTGTAACGCTTCCGCTTAGCGATCTTCAAGGATATGAAGATGCACTCCTTCTCTCTCCTTGCTGGCATCTCCTAGATTGATCTTGGTGACACGTAGGAAAATTTTGAATTATTGCTACGTTCCCCAATAGATATCCCCCTGATAATGTGCAGTCCAAATTTTAATAACCAAATCTTTAAAACCTTCTCTCAACATCCAAGAGTTTTCAAATCTGAAAATAAGGGGTATATATCTATTTTCTCCTGTGTCAACAATCAGAGGAGTATGATCTGACAGTTCTCTTTCTAATGCAAATACCTCAGTCAGGGGATAGTGGTCCTCCCAATCTGGGCATATGAGCACTCTATCTAACTTTTCATAAGTAGGTTCATCCTGGTTATTGGCCCAAGTAAAGTTTCTACCATTCAAAGGCAGCTCTCTCAAACCAGCTTGCTCAATGATAGCATTGAAAACAAAGCTCCAATGCTTATATCCACCAGGCGTGTTCTTATCTGTAGATTTCCTAATCACATTGAAGTCACCCCCCATCAAGCATGGGATGGATGCATTGTTTTGGTAGACTCTGGATATTTCTGTCATATAAGCAGCTTTACCCCCTTCCTGAGCATCACCATAAACAATGATCATATTCCAATCAAATTTGGCTTTCTTGTCATGCAGCAAAGTTCTAATAAAATAGACCCCTTTTTCTACATGACTAATCTCAAAATTACCCTTATTGACTCCAACTAGGATACCACCAGCTCTCCCTCTTGGTTGTATCCAATGCCACTCAAAATTTCTGCCACCACTGAGATTATTCAGCTCATTCTTAGAAAAGTCATTTTTTATAGTTTCCTGCAAGCCCACAAAATCAATTTTTTTCTCACTAATGCTAGATCTAATAAATGATTTTTTGACTCAGACCCCATGCCTCTAACATTCCAGATTAATCCTTTCATTTTTTCTTCTCTCTTTTTCCTTTCTTCCCTCCAATATACACCACAGATTTTCCACCTGTAAGCCCAGGGGATCCTGTGTTGTTTTTCCTTCCACTAGGAAAGATGTTTCTTAGCTGGGCATAATAATCCAGCTCCATCTCTGTGTCTGAATGATCTTCATCAGAGCAAATGTATTTTAGAGAAAGGTCTCCAATGTCAATGAGAATAGTCTCATCTTGCACTGCTCCTCCCTGTTTTTGTTTAATATTGGAAAAATAAAAACCTCTTCTACTTTGTTCCATTTCCTCAATAATTTCAAGATTATGGTTAATCATATCAATAGAACATCCCAAACCAATACCAATTTTATCAGCCATGAATAACAAAGAGGGGTTATTAACCACCTCATCAATTTCCTTACCATAGTTATCTTTGTCAGCTGCTCTTTGCTTTGCCAGCTCTTCAATCTTTGCATCTTGTTTACCAGCAAGCCTGCCACATCTCCTTAAAGGATCTTCTAGGGTGTTGTCTACTTCAGCTTCTTCCCTCTGCTCTTCAGTATTTATCGCCAGTCTGGTAGCAAAAGAGTCCACTGATTCCTGACTAGCCCCATAGTCAACTGGCTCCACATAAGTATCATCTTCATTCATCTTGTTATCTTCTTCTTTCTCCTCTTCTTCCATCTTCCCAAGCTCTTTTTCAGCAATATCATCCATTTCTTTCTCTCTTTCCTCCCATCTTTCAATCTTCTCCACACACTTGGCTATCATCCCCTGTTGTTGATTTACCAATTCTACCAGCTTTTTCCTCTCCACTCCCATATCCTGAATTTTTTTGTCATCTTGAGATTTAAGGGGTTTTTGTCTGATATTTTCCTCCTCTAACTTTTGCATTTTTTGAATGACAGTAGCTAGGTCAGCTTCCACTTTCTGTCTAGCCTCCTTCTCTTTGGTGTATTCTTGCTGTTCAACCATAATTGCCTCACTTCTTTTCTTGAGTTCTTCATATTGTGCCAAGCTCAGACTCCCCAGGGTCACATTTTCCTTATTACTGTCTCCAGAATCCATGTTCCTTTGTCTCTTTCTCACTTCCTCTCCCACACAATCCATGCCTGTTTCACCCAAATGTTGTCTTTTATGTTCTCCATACCAGCCCACCTCCACAACTTTTTCCATCTTAGGCATGATTCTGTAAATGTTCAGGTCTCTATCTGTTATCTCAGTGAATCCTGGGATCTTTTCTGAGTCTCTAACACCCACTTTAGGTCTGATTTTTTCTTGGCTGATGTTATCCATGTCAATTTCCAGTACTGGACCCAAAGATGCAGCAACCTCACACATACCAAAAAAGTGTATGAAGCAGTCCGGCACCTTCTCAAAAGTCACCCAAGCTGTGTGAAGTTTTCCAATAGCTTGTGAGTCAAAAGCCCATTTCTTGATATTAATCACAGCCCTAGTGCTCAGAAGCTTGAAATCTTCACAATTAACTAACTCCATCAATCTTCCTTTGATTGGGAATCTCATCAGAAAGGTGTTGCTTCCCTGTTTTTTGCATCTCCACTGCCACCCCCAACTGAACATATAGTTGAATCCCTCAATCAGTTGGGGTTTCATTTAGCATCCCAGATTTAATTGTGATTAGTGCAATTGGATTAGGATTCTCCATATGATTGTTGTCTTTGGAGCTCTGAACCAGTAGCACACCTAATCCCCTGGCAGGATATCCAACGAATTTGGGGACAGGCTTCATTTGCCTCAACCAGGTGCAGTCATCCGTAATGTGGTTTCTTTTTCCATAAACTACACAATGATCCAACTTGCAATCTTTGGTGGCATGTCTGGTGTCTTTGCACTTGTTGCATATCTGTTTAATTGATCCTCCTGTCACCCCTCTGTTCCCTTCAATGATCTGATTGTTCTTCCCACCATCTCTTCCCTGAAACTGTTCTCTACCAACAGCATCTCTCTCACCATTGCTGATTCAGTTAGACCACTGATTTCTCTGGGCATCACCATTCTGGATCAAGTTGGCTCCCCCCTACTCGCTTCCCCACCAACCTGCTGCTGAAACATGCTTCTCCCACCTTGAACACTCATATTATTGCCTCCCATCCAAGCAGCAGCTTGAGTCAATTGAGAAAGCAGAACAGAGAGGAGTTTTTGTTGCCGTATCGCCTCTAGTCCACTATCAGCACCACTATTATCAGGATTCATCATACCTTGTTGCGCGGTCTCCTTCTTTTCTTTGTCCTTCTCTGATCTCATCTTCTCCTGCTCTTCTTCATACCTTTTCCTTCTCTTGCTGTTGATCCAGTCTCCTCTGCATGCTGCTACTGCCGCTCCCCTGATCCCAGTCTCTCTTGGTCTCTCTATCAGTGAAGTTTCTTGATCCATCCTCTCCTTCATCTTTTTTCCTGTACTGAAAGTTGGTTCTACATCCTCTATTAAATCTCCCCCCCCCCCCCCCACAAATCTTCCCCCAAATCTGTCCATGGCAATTTCTTTAGGTGGCGGCTAAGGGTGGAACCCTAGTTCTAGGTCTAAGCTTTCGAAATCACCGAGAGGAGAATAGACTCTTGGGTTTATATATAACCCCTCAAGGCCTCTCCCCCTGGGCCATCACTGTCCACCGGGTTGGGCTTATAGCCTTCCCAGCCAAATATGTCATCAGCCCATCCTTCCAGATCGCAATTTTCAGGAATTATTTTTTCATGTCTAATCATATTTCCTCCCACCACACATTCAACCCCATATGCAATAAATTCATCATGCCCAATTTCTGACCAAACATCAGGTATTTTTGGGATTTTTTCCATGAGATTTTTAACAAACCATCCATCTAAATAACTTTTTTATTTCTATCTTCATCACCCTCACTTTTCGCCTCCTCGCAACTTAATTTTGCTGGGGCTACTATTTTGACATGATCAACCATCTTTTCTCTACCTAAGTTTTTTGTGTTGAATTTTATTCTCAGACTCATGCTCAAAATTTCATTGACCAAATACTTACAGGCAGTGCTAGGAGCATGTTGCTTACCTAATTCCTCAGACGAGTCCCCTGCCCCCTCGTCGTCGTTGTCCCCAGCTAGCAACCAGAAACGATTGCCGGCGGAGGAGACGCCTACTTCGCTGGGGACTTGGGGAGGCTGAGGAGACTAGGTGAGCGGCGCAGGAAGCGAGGCGGACGCCTTGGCACCACCATCTTCTGCTTCTTCTTCCCTCCGCCGCTGCTCTCGCCCAGATCTGGCATCTCCTCCGGCTCCTCCACCTTCAAATCTGGCTCCTCTTCGCTGTCCATGATCGGGATCGGAACCCAGTGAGTCCCCCGGGTGAAGATCGCCATCACCGCTCCAACCACGAATTCCTCTGGGCCCGCAGGATAGCGGCGGCGGGATCTGAACCCCCACCATTTAGCCCTCTGAGATGGATCCCCCGACTCGGTTTCCTCCATGGCCCAAAACCAGCACGGCCTGAGAGCTCACCGGGGCACCCGTCGCAGTTGTGAATCCGTTGGCGGCAAGCCTCTCGTCTTCCTCCACAGTCAAACTCCTGAAGACCTTCTTCGCTGCATGCCGCATCTCTCTCCTCGTGGCCAACCAGGACACCACCTCCTGAGCCCTCGCCAGCTTCGCCTCGTCGCCGCCCGCTAGCTCTACCATGACCCTCCATCCTCATCCTCCAATCCGCCATCGCCTCTGCTCTCCAGGGTAGGGCTTCACTCTCTGTGGTGGGAGTGGGGGGATTTTTGGGTGCGTTGCGTCTCCCAGCCACCGGGCGTTGGGGATTTATTGCCCACAATCTTTGCCTCGGAATCCTCCCCGTCGCCTCCACTCCCCCAATCGAGCGATTTCCCCACACAAACCAAATGGCACGGAAACCAGATCCTTGACTGCCATGCAATTACCTCTCCGGCTCGCAATTCCCGGCTGTCGATCAATTTGTGCTCCGCGTCGAGGAGCAGAACCCGACAAATCTCTCTCTGGATCTCCACCGTCCCCTGGTGATAGCAAAGCAGCCCCGCCGCGAAGAGATTGGGGATGTAAAGAGCCGGCCATGCCTCTCTCCTCCTCTGATTACCTCTCGTAGTCGGCGGCCTCCCTCCGATCACTCCGGTGGGGGGAGCGGTGTTCGCCCGAGTCGCACTTCCTGTTGCGTGCGCCAGTTGCCATCCAGCGTTCACTCTCTCTCCGGTCCACAAACTTCAGAATGTACGTTGTATGTGACACCAATCAGTTGCATGTCACCATACGGGACACCTTTGTGGACCATCTTGACCAAGTTTTTGGACTCGCCTTTCTATAACTAACGCAATGCATGATTCACATGGAAACACTGCTCCTTTTCCTGGTGTCTTCTATTCCCTGATATGTTTCCGCATTCCATTTATGTCAATCTCGTACTCCCTCCGGTCCTTTTTACTCTGCACATTGGATTTGCCGGAAGTGCTTGAGTCATGATGGGGCGGTAATATATGCGCAAACATATACACACCAAATGCCATATCATTCATGGTTAAAAGTTGTTGGCACAGTACAATTTTATATTCATACCATGTAAAGGTCGAGTAGATATGTTTCCCCACTGTCCTTCTTATTTCAAGTCCAACATGATACCGTGCAGTAGCTAAGAAGCGAAGCCAAAGTAAAGATAGTAGTGCATTCATTGAGGTTGTCGTGTTGGTTCCTTTAATATGAGTATTTAGAGAAATTTTTGATCTATTCATCAATCATGGCAGTACAGAGAACACTAGAGGTAAAAAAATTTATAACCAGGTCCGTGGACAACCTAGAGACGACTACAAGCACTGGAACGAGTCGAAGGCACACTGCCGTCAATGGCCTTCCTTCACAGGGTCCAACGTTCATGTAGTAGACAGTCGGAAAGTCGTCGTGCTAAGTCCCCAAAGGACAACGGCACCAGAGCAGGAACAATCGCCGATGAAGAGAGTCATAGATTGGAACAAAGACGATCAAAAAATGGATCAGAATAGATCCACCGAAGACTAGCACCGACCGAATCCTGCAAAATCCGACAGAGACACACCTCCACACATCGTCCGACGATGCTATTTTGCACCATCGAGATGCGGATCAGATGCCGAAGACATTATTCCTACTTAGGTTCCGCCACCGCAGCCCCAACCAAGATGTTGAACTTAAGAAGAACAAGAACGGGTCCTTCCCGCCAATAGGGGGCCGAGATCCTCTGCACCTATATGGCCCAAAGGCCGTCAGAGGTGGGGCGGATCAGTGGCGGCGGCAGCTGGAGGATGAAGAAGACTTTTCTTGTGGAGGAAGAAAGACAACCATGTATTAATACTCTCTTTAAGATGATTGACCTGCATGTTAAGACTGATTATTTATTTCATAACTCATGTCTAGAATGTGGCTTTGCATTGCTCAGAAACTATATTTAATGTCTTGAGGTCTTATGTTCTCTTCTGCGTAAGACAATGCAATATCAACTACTAAAAAATTAGGCATTAATTTCATAATTTGGTGATAGTGTGATATATTATTCTTTGTCATTCATAGATTGGACACTAACGGGAAAATCAAGAAAAATTCTGACTGGTATATCAGATGATAGGTCGACTATATCATGGGTCTGAAACACAATTTAAGCACTGACTGTTATATAGCACAGCAGCACGTTGTGCTATCCATTTTCCGGCTCCCTTGCCTCTATCTCGTCCAAGACTTTCTTGATTAAGGAGCATCCAACTCTGGTTGATGCCAAATATGCGGCAGTGATCTTGTCCAAGAAATTTAGGAGGTCACCCTTGTTCCACCAGGAGAAGTGCTTCTACAGCAGCCTGTTTGTGAACTTACCGACAAACCTGAGAAAGTCGTATGTCTCGCCAATCAGTTGCATGTCACCATACTGGGAACCTTTGTGGACCATCTTGACAAAGCTTTTAGACTCGCCTATACATAACTAACTCAATGATTTTCCTGGTATTTTTCCGCGTTCTATTTATGTCCATCTCCTATCACTCAATATTAGGTCCTCTTTTTTCTTCAGCCTCACATCTGAACGTAATGCACAAGTACTCCAACTAGAACAAGTGGATGCTACTGCTTGAGTCATGATGGGGCAGCATAGATGCGCACATGTCGTTCATGGTTGGAAGTTATTGGCATGGTACAATTTTCATTGATACCATGTAAAGGGTAAAGGTCTAGTAGATATGTTTCGTCACCGTCCATCTTCTTTCAAGTTCAACATAATACCGTGCAGTAGGAATGAAACGAAGCCAACGTATATAGAGTAGTTCATGCATTGTGGTTGTCGCGTCACTTTTTTTAACGATGATTGATCTGCTTGTTAAGACTGGTTTTTTCTTTGAGAGCTCATATCTAGAATGTGGCATTGCATTGCTTGGAAACTGGAGTTGCTGTCTTGAGGTTTTATCCTCTCTTTTTTCATAAGACAATGCATTTCATATTTAATACTATTAAAATTAGGCATTAATTTCAGAATTGGGTGAGACTTTGATGTTTGACATTCAAAGATCGGACATGAACCGGAAGATCAAGCTAAACACTGACCGGTATATCTGATGATAGGTCTGAAACACAATTTAAGAACTATGTGATGGGTTACTATTCGCGGATTGATTATATTACGACCCTGGTATATTTTCTGGCTACAAGTATCAATACTTGTTTTTATATTTTTCATTTTTGTCTTCATTTTAGATAAGCACTTGGTGCATTCACGATGAAGCTGATGCATCCTTGAACGAGTTTCCTTGTAAATATTTTCTTCAGCCAACAATGCAACATAAAAGACGCACTCCATCCAAATAAAATTATTATTGTCATTTCACTTTTTTTATTTTTTGTGGCACCCATCTTCTTTGTCATGTGGAAGAGTTTTTTCATTATGATAAAGACATCTCCTTCTCATGAATTTGATGAATAGATCATAGCAAGTCCACACATGACATCAAGGGGGCGTACCATATCAGCAACATCGTTGAGTTTGATGATGATTACTTGAACCAAGAAACCTTTGTGGTCCATCCCAGAGATATCGCCCTTTCTTCATGCTTGTTGCACCTCAAAATCCTCAATTATCTCTAGTTACTAGATGGCTTTGTTCAAGCCAACATACATCATTTTTTCACAAACTGTTTCCATGGTTCACGGCTTTACCTACCCTTGGATTAGCTTGCTAACGATGTTATGCATTTAATACTAATACCATTTGTAATATATACTCAATGTGGATGCCTTACTTCCTTATGCTTCTTGATCATGTTTCTCTACAATGAGTCAGACCCCTTTACGAGTGGTCGTTTGAACGCACACCTGCTCATGCATGGTTTAATAGATGGCTATACTTGGTCAATAAGTGAAGATTATGATGATGACGTCGACTGGGCAGCCAATAATGACATGGGGCCAGATGAAGAGATGAGCGATGGACCCGTAGAAGAGGACACCGGCCATCAAGGCAGAGAAGAGGCCGGACATGATGGAGAAGACGTGGACACGCCGCAGTCTACGTCGCTACTAAGTTCAGTCGTGCAGGAACCTCATATTTGAGACCTACTTCTAGAGAGGAGGCCACGTCGGTGCAACTGGAGGTTGTCACGAAAACACTATTATATGATGGTTGTGATCCCGGGGCGACCCATTTGAGCTTCACGCTCGAACTTCTAAAGACGAAGGCAAAAAAACAAATGGACCGACGCAAGCCTCGATGAGCTAGCATTTCACGTATCTATACAAAGTTCTTCCCCGCAGCGGACCTATGTCCTGCTAGTGTCGAGGAGACCAAGAAAATCATGTGCCCTCTTGATATGCTACACATTAGATACCACGAATGCATCAACGATTACATCATTTATCGGAAGGAGCACACGAAAAAACCAGTTCTCTAGTGTGTGAAGCTTCTCCCTACAAGAAGGCCGAAAAGAAAGCTCCTCAAAATTTTGTATGGTAATTTCTGATCACTACCCGTATGCAGCGATATTTTGCTGATCCTAAGGAAGCAAAGATCATGCACTGGCACGTGGGGAAGGTGAAGCCCAACATTGGAGATGTTCCGAAGCTGATGCACCTCATAGATGCTAGCCAGTGGAAATCACTAAACATTGAATATGGATATTTTGAAGATGATCCAAGGAACATCATGCTTGGCACGAGTACTAATGTCATGAATCCGTTTGAAAACCAGAACACCAACAATATCACATGACCCATGTTTGTATGGATGTACAACCTCCCCCCTGGAAGTGAATGGCCTGTAGTATCATGGCTAGCATTGTCGTTTATTGTGGCTTTATTTTGGCATATTCGGCGTTGGCCTTTGGATGGCTCCTCTTTTTTATCATCCTTGGGAGTGTCTACCATGTAGACGTCGTGCCCAATTCCCGGGATTACCGGATGTTAGAGGTGACATTTTATATGACATACTATCGACATCCTCTTCCATGTAAATGGCCTCCTCAGATGCGTAGTCCAGGACGTCGGTTAAATCCTCAATTGTGGCCACTAAATGGGTGGTGGGAGGGTAAAAAAATTCCACACCTCCGTACCTAAATCTGATTTGATCAAGGGCCGAGGTCGGGGCCGTCCGAGATCCTTAGATTTAGGGGTGATCCATTATCTCGTTGAAAGTCAGAAGGTCTAGCTCGCCCATCTTTTGATAGTAGGCGAAGCCTTGCTGGGCTTATGCCCGGGTACTGCAAGTTACCACCTCGGGATTTTCATCAGACAGGCACAATGCCTGATCCTGCGAGGAAATGTTTGGATCCGAGCACGAAATTAGATCCTGAAAAAAGGCTCTAGTGTAATCCTACTCGGAGATTGAATCCTGGTTGTAGGCGATGCTAGTTTCGGGCCAATCTGACATCTGGCTCGAAGAAGGGAGCTTGTCGCGTGAATCTGCGGCATCTTCTTGGTTGTTGAGTTGTATTGCTTGGTCCGGAGGAAATTTCCTTTATCTGGCATAGATAACCGGTCAAGTCAGCATGCAATATGATGTTGCCAAAGAGAAAAAGCTTGCCGGGGAAGAAGATGTTCCCGTAGTAGATGTTTTTTCCGATCCTTAGATCCGCCATCGAGTTCGCGTAAAACCGGCATCTGTCGGGTAGGTGGTTCTGTGCTTGATGATCTGAGCTAGATGGTAACCAGAAAAGTAGGGACATGATGTTTTACCCAGATCCAGGCCCTCTTGATGAAGAAAAACCTTACGTCCTTCTACTTATATATTGATTGTGATGGGGTACAATGTAAACATTGATCTAGTTCGAGACCATAGGAAGCTGCTTCTATGCCCTAACCCTTGCTAAGGAGTACGCATATCCCTCGACAGACTCAACCCTATGGTTGCCGGGGGTATTTATGGTTTACAAATGGGTGGTTAAAATCTTGGAGAAAACTATGCCGGATAAAATACACTTGAACTGTACGCCAAGTCTTCAAGGGATCTTCATCTTGATCGTGCCAGGTCCAGTATGGCCATGTCATAAATCTTTAGTGGATCCTCGGTCCGGCCCATTGTCGGAAGGCCGATGTGGCAAGCCCCCATCCAAGTCCCCAACACTTGGGGATGGTAGAACTCCTACCCACGACCACTCTGCGTGCTGCCCTCCATTGGAATGGATGCCACTAGGTAAGCACATCCAACATGTAACCACCACCTAATGACGATGCCCTTCCTGTTCTTTCCCTTTGAGACGGCCTCGGGCAGACCATGATAGAGACTTGCGTGCTCGCGGGCTTCCGACGAATGTGAGGAATAAAAGCGTGTGACAACCCAAAAATGTTGTCCCAAGGACCAATTTTGTAGTAACTTGATTAGAACTTCGTTGTCCTCGCATTCCAAAAAAAAAGTAAAACATCGCTAACTGCAGAGTCCCGAACGAATGCACAATGCGTTGTTATTACAGGAGCTCGTCGGCCCTGGACCAAAAAAAGACGGTGAAGACGACTGCCGACCATGCATCCACGGGGGCGCCTTCCGACGCCAAAGTTGGAACTGACAGCCTTACCACGGCGCAAGCGGCGCACGACCTCGGCAGTGACGGCCTGCACGACGTCGAGATCATGAGTGTGTGTCGCGCTTATGGCTCCCGGGCGCATCAGCTCCAGCGAGAACTGATCATCCCATTGTCAAATTTGAATGTGATGGAAGAAGTTTTCCAACTACTATAAGTGGATGGTACTGCTTAAGTCACGATGAGGCGGCATGCATATGTCCGCGCGCACAGTAGCACACACAACATCATGATATTCTTGGGTCGAAGATATTGTCTCGGTACATTCTTGCATTGTCATTATTTAACAGTTTTGTTATGTCTTAGTCGGCTGAGACTTGTTTATGTCTTAGTCGATGGTATATTCATGAGATTTTATATTGACATCCGTGGAATTTTTTTCTTTTTTTTCTTTCTTACTTGTTATAGCAGTTGAATGCGACCTAGCCATACCCAATATTTAAAGATTTAGATGATAACTTTCAACATTGTTTTTATCCTATGAAATTCAACATCATGTTCTGCAGTGATCATGTATCGAAGTCCAGGTAAAAAAACAAAAGATAGTAGCACATGCACCGTGGTTGTTCTGCCACTTTTAGGATGATTGACCTACGTGATTAGACTGATACAAGTGCATCTGGGTGTACGATGAGCGCTCACATAAGGTGATGAAAAAATTCGTATGAATGCAGCGGCAGCGTTCGGCCGATGGGGGTAGCGAGACATAGTACCGATTGGTGGAGGTCCATATTATACAAGCCAACCAACAATATGTGTATCCATATACACATCCACTGGATGAGGTCTCACAAAGTTATGCCAGTTTAAAAAACTTGTACATCAATCACCTATCATCTATACTAGTGCAATAGGTCCACAAACTTGTACTAGGGTTAGGATGTATGAAGAATAAAACTACAAAGATGAGGTAGGGCACCTGTAGTTAGATCAAAATACCCAACGACAAGGGCTCCCACGGGTCATTCAACGCTTGGACAATACGTGGTCAGGAGGTTTTTAAATCATTGGATGTAAGTCTCCTGCTTGCGTGTTCGCCTCCAGTTTTTCCTTTAGAAGGTGAGCGTTGCCCGCATGACGGGGTGAACTGGGCCGTTGCATGTGGCAACTGCAGCCACACTTCAGCACTGTGAGTCTCCACGGCCGTCCATTTCCAGCTCGTTCATTGGTCACTGCGGGGTTGCCTGGGTGCGTCAATGACCTTGCTCCGTGTGTGTGGGGTTGTGTGGGCCAAATACAGGTCTACCCTTGGATGCTTCTTGCACCGTGTGGCCAACTGTTTATCTCAGTCTGTCCTCTCGTTTTACTGCCCTCCTATTCGTTCATTGCTCGGTGTGGACATCAATAAAATCGAATTTACTATTTCCCATCTAGATATAAAATATTTATCTCACATCTAAGTCTAGAACCGTTGATCTTGTTTGTGTTTAACATTCGCTCAGCCTGATCGTCTCACTCACGCACTTGCTCGCGTCGCGTTGCCGAGATGGGCTGCTGTGTCCAGGTCCATGCGAGTGTGGGGCGGGCTGTTTTTTTCACATTCTTTGGCCCGAGTGAAGTGAGCGAAAAGGTGAGGGTACAATTCCTCGGTTCACTCCCATTCGGTCATCCACTCTCAATATTTTTTTCCTTTCTCCATTTTTCCTTTTCCATTTTCTTAATTCATTATTTCTTTCCATTGATCTCAATTAATTGTCCACCATCAAACAGGAGCAGTCTTTTTTCTTATCCCTGTTGCATGTCCACCCTTAACTCGTAACTAGGGCCCAACCTTTTCTTGTCCCAATTGCAATTCCTTCCTCGAATCTTAACTGGGCCCTTACATGTTTCCAAATGCAAGTTCACTCTAGACTCGCAACCGGGGCCCAAATTTTGTTGTCTTAGATGCCAGTCCACCCTGGACTCGCAACTGGGGATCAACTTTTTTGTCCTAGTTGCACGTCCAAGCTCGACTCGCAACTGGAGCCCAATATTTTTTAATCGCAATTACAAGTCCATCTTTAACTCACAACTAGGGTCCGACCTTTTTCGGCCCAGTTGCAAGTCAACCATGGACTCGGAATTGTGGCCGACCTTTTTTCTCCTAGTTGATAGTCCAATCTCAACTCACATCTGGGGTAATTTTTTTTCAAGTTGCAAGTCCACCGTCGGCTCACAAGTGGGCCCAACATTTTTTGTCTCAGTTGCAAGTCCACCCTTGACTCACAATTGGGGCTCGATCTTTTTTTTGTTTTAGTTGCAATTCCACCCTCGACTTGCCATTGGAGCCCAACCTTGTTTTATCCCAGTTCAAAGTCCATTCTTGACTCGCAACTGGACCCCGACATTTTTTTCTTAGTTGCAAGTCCACACTCGACTCACAACTTGGTCACAACATGTTACCCTCCTAGTTGCAAGTCCACCCTATACTGGCAACTCGGGCCTGACCTGTTTTTGTCACAATTGCAAGTCCACCCTTGACTCACAAATGGGGTCCACCCTTTTTTGTCCCATCTACAAGTCCACCCACGACTAGCAAGTGGGGCTCAACCTTTTTTTCCAGTTGCAAGTCCACTCTCGACTCGCAAGAGGGGTCCGATCTTTTTTGTCCCAGTTGCAATCCCATCCTCGACTCGCAACTTGGGCTCAACCTTTTTTCCAACTACAAGTCCACGCTCGACTCGCAACTGGAGTCTGACTTCTTTGTCCCAGTTGCAATTCCTTCCTTGAATCACAATGGGCCCCGTCAGTTTTTCATAATTACAAGTCCACCCTCGACTCCCAATCGGGGCTCAAATTTTGTTCTCTCAGTTGCATGTCCACCCTCGACTCGCGACTGAGGTTCGGCTTTTTTCTCGCGGTTGCAAGTTCAACCTCGAGTCGCAACTGGAGCCCGAACTTTTTAAGTCCCAATTGCAAGTCCACCTTCAACTCCCAACTGACAACCGACCTATTTTTGTCCTAGTTGCAAGTCAACCATCAACTCAGAACTGGCCCCACCTTTTTTCCTAGTTCATATTCCAACCTTGACTGACAATTGGGGTAAAAAAATTATCTGTGTTGTAGGTTCACCATCGGCCCGCAACTAGGACCAACATTTTTTTTGTCTCAGTTGCAAGTACACCATTAACTCGTAAATAGGGCTCGATCTTTTTTTTCTCAGTTGCATATCCACTCTCGACTCGCAACTGGGGCTCAACATTTTTTATCCCAGTTGCTATTCCATCCTTGACTCGCAACTGGGCCCCGACTTTTCTTTCTCACTTGCAAGTCAACACTCGACTCGCGATTTGGGCCCAACATTTTTTGTCCTAGTTGCAAGCCCACCCTTTACTCGCAACTGGTTCCGACCTGTTTTTGTCCCAGTTGCAAGTCCACCCTTGAATTGCAACTAAGGCACACCGGTTTTTTTCCCAACTATAGGTCCACCCTCGACTTGCAAGGGGGGCCCGACCTTTTTTTTAACTGCAACACTAGTAGAAAAAGGGTCAAATGTGAAGCACATTAGTGCCGGTTTGTAAAAAAACCGGCACTAATGTGATCAATAGTGCCGGTTCGTGGCTGCGATCAATAGTACCGGTTCGTGTTGAGCCTTTAGTACCGGTTCGTGCCACGAACCGGTACTAAAGGGGTAGTGGCAGGCTGGCGTTACCAACCGGTACTAAAGGTCTAACCTATAGTACCGGTTCGTGCCACCGGTTCGTAAGGCCCTTTAGTGCCGGTTCCACGAGAAGCCAGACGGTACATTAATATTCCCTTTATATTCGACGAGAAGCTAGACGGTACCTTAATACTGAGCAGGCATTCAAATAAGAGTTCCTTCTCTTCTTTGGTAAGAACGTAGCTTGCATGACCCTGATATATGCCGTCTTCTCCGTGCATATGTTGCTGGTCCTCCCGTGCCTCAGGTGTATCTTTTGTCTTCCCATACACGCCCAAGAAGCCAAGCAGGGTCACGCAAAGATTCTTCGTCACGTGCATCACGTCGATTGCGGAGCGGACCTCTAGGTCTTTCCAATATGGCAGGTCCCAAAATATAGATTTCTTCTTCCACATGGGTGCGCGTCCGTCAGCGTCCTTTGGAACAGGTTGTCCGCCAGACCCTTTCCAAATATCACCTTCAAATCCTTGACCATATCATGTACATCAGCACCAATGACGGTGGCGAGGCTTCGTCCGTGATCCGCCTCACCTTTGAAATGCTTGCCTTTCTTTCTTACGGATGCCTGCTCGGAAGAAATCGACGATGTCCTGTACACATTCTTCATACAACTATTCAAATATATACTGTCGGTATCATCCAAACAGTGCGTGCATCCGCGGTATCTCTTGTTTGTCTGTCCTGAAAGGTTATTGAGAGCAGGCCAATCATTGATGGTCACGAACAGCAACGCCTTTAGGTCAAATTCTTCCCCCATGTGCTCATCCCACGCACGTACACCTGTTCCATTCCACAGTTGTAAGAGTTCTTCAACTAATGGCCTCTGCTCCCCAAAAGGATTAATGCCATCTGCGCTTAGACCAAACCATACGCTCCTTGCGCCATCTCGCAAACTCCTTCCGCATTTCTTTCGATTTTTCTCCACTGCGACCCGTCACCTGGTACTCTCAACTTTCCGCCTTTCTTACGGTCTTCTTCGTGCCATCGCACGCTTTGGCATGCTCTTTGTTTTGGAACAACGTTTCAACCGTGGTATTACAGGAGAATACCACATCACCTTGGCAGGAATCTTCTTCCTAGGGCGCCGCCCTCGACATCACCATGCTCATCGCGGCTGATCTTATAGCGCAATGCACCACATACCGGGCAAGCGTTCAAATCCTCGTACTCACCGCGGTAGAGGATGCAATCATTAGGGCATGCATGTATCTTCTGCACCTCTAACCCTAGAGGGCAGACAACCTTCTTTGCTTCAGACGTATTCTCGGGCAATTCGTTGTCCTTGGAAGCATATCCTTTATCATTACCAGCAACTTTCCAAATCCCTTGTCAGATACACCATTCTCTGCCTTCCATTGCAGCAATTCCAGTGTGGTTCCCAGCTTTTTCTTGTCACCTAACGCAATTCGGGTACAACATTTTTTTGTGATCCTCTAACATGCGCTGCAACTTCTTCTTCTCCAAATCACTTGCGCAGTTTCTCTTTGCATCGGCAATGGCCCGACCTAGATCATCAACGGGCTCATCTGATGCCTCTTCTTCAGCTTCTTCCCGCATTGCCGGCCCAGCTTCTTCCCGCATTACCGGCTCAGCTTCTTCCCCCATTGTTGTATCATCGTATTCAGGGAACCCATGGCCAGGATAGCTGTCGTCGTCCTCTTCTTCTTCATTGTCTTCCATCATAACCCCTCTTTCTCTGTGCGTGGTCCAAACATTATAGTGGGGCATGAAACCGGACTCAAACAGGTGGACGTGAATGGTTCTTTACGTAGAGTAATTGCGACCATTCTTACAGCCAGCACATGGACAAGGCATAAAACCATCCGCCTGCTTGTTTGCCTCAGCCGCAAGCAGAAAAGTATGCACGCCCTCAACGAACTGGGGAGAGCATCGGTTATCGTACATCCATAGCTGGCTCATCTTCATTACACAACACCGAATAGACCAAATTAATACAAGTTCATACATAAAGTTCATACAACACTTAAATGCAACAAACAAATAACTCTCTAGCTAAAGCATTTAAATGCAACAACAAATGCGATCAAGATCGCAACTAAGGTAACAATTGATCCAACAGCATAATGATACCAAGCCTCACTATCGATGGCATATTTTCTAATCTTTCTAATCTTCAAGCGCATTTTCTCCATCTTGATCTTGTGATCATCGACAACATCGGCAACATGCAACTCCAATTCCATCTTCTCCCCCTCAATTCTTTTCAATTTTTCTTTCAAGTACTCGTTTTCTCTTTCAACTAAATTTAACCTCTCGACAATAGGGTCGGTTGGAATTTCCGGTTCACATACCTCCTAGATAAAAATATCTATGTCAACTTGATGGGCATAATTTGTCATAAACACGAAATGCAACAAATAGTTTTAAAAGAGAATATACCACATCCGAATCATAACAAGGACGAGGGCCGACGGGAACGGATATCAAAACCATGGCACTATGTATAACAAACAACGACGGGTAAGATAATTATTATACGAGTAACTATATATCCAAATCACACAAACATCAATTTTTATATAAAATTTCATGAACAAGAGGCTCACCACAAGGTGGTGCCGCGACGGACGGTGCAGGCGATCGACGGTGGTTACGACAGAGATTTAGAAGTCACTAAGTAAACCACACCTACATATGCAAACTAAGTGTTATTTTGACCTCAAATTGCATATAAATCAAATACTAGCACATATATATATTTCCTCCCAAATTACTAAACTCACAAATTAATAACTATATAAACCAATGCAAGAGCTAATCTAGCAATGAGAGATGAAAGGACAAAGTTGCTAACCTTTGTGATCACTTGAATGGATGGGGGCCTTCAAATCTTGACAAATTTTGGGCAAAATGTGTGATGAGCTCGAGGGGAGAAGAGGAAGAACAGAGAGGAGAGGAGAGGGGAAAGGGGGAAGAACAGAGCGAGTTGGACGAAGGGTTTATATGCAGGAGGACCTATAGTACCGGTTCGTGGCACGAACCGGTACTAAAGGTGCTGGAGGGGGCCCAGACTGACAACATCCTGCCACCACCCTCATTAGTACCGGTTCGTGGCACGAACCGGTGCTAAAGGTTAGCCACGAACCGGTGCTAAAGGCTAGCCGTTGGAACCGGCACTAATGTATACATTTGTGCCGGCTCTAATACAAACCGGCACTAATGTGCTTCACGTTTGACCCTTTTTCTACTAGTGTTTAGTGCCCACACTTTAGTGCCGGTTCCATAACCGGCACTAAAGGCCCTTACAAACCGGTTTTAAAGCTCCGTTTTCTACTAGTGCAAGTCCACTCTCGACTCGCAAGAGGGCTCCAATTTTTTTCTTCCGAGTTGTAATCCCACCCTTGACTCACAGCTGGGGCTTGACCTTCTTTAGGTGTATGTCCACACTGACTCACAACTGGGGTCCGACCTTTTTCCTTTTCAGTTGCAATCCCGTCCTCGACTCTTAACTAGGCGCGACCTTTTTTTGTCCCATTCGCAAGTCCATCCCCAATTTGCAACTAGGGTCCGATTTTTTTTGTCCTATTTGCATGTCCGCCCTCGACTCGCGACTAGGGCCAAACCTTTTTTGTACTAGTTCCAAGTCCGCCCTCAACTCGCAACTTTAGTCTAACAAATTTATGAACATCTGTAAATTTCATGAATGTAGTTTCAAATTTCGCGCATTTTTTAATTTCATGAACATTTTTTATCCACATTGCTTCGAATTCTTTAATATCCTGAAAAATAAATGAACAATTTTTATAATTTTGTCAATATTTTCTTCATATTCATGAACAATCCTTAATTTATGAACATTAAATTATACATTTTTAGTTTGAAGTACATTTTTATGTTTTACCAATAATTTTTTAAATGACATATTTCTATTTGATGAACATTTTTGGTGATTTTTATGAATATCTTTGAATCAACAAACATTATTTTTTGCTACGACATGAGTCGGGTCTCACTCGCTCAAAAGCTCTGTCATACAAATAAAGGCCGACTCTAATGAGTTAATAAAGTATGCTATGAATCAGGTTTTTGTCCCGGTGTATGGCTATTTCAATCTAGAAAAGAGTTAGCCACCTGCTTTGTGTTACTTTTATTTTACATACTTCATGTATCCAAGGGCAATTTAATCGATTGGCATTGGATTTTGTAATCCTAGGCTTGTTCCTATATGGCAGAAGTGAGTAAGTCGAGACAAACAAACCGACCCAAGACAAATAAAAGAGAAACAAACAAACAAATAAACAAAACGGGCCACAAACAATGCTGATGTCATACTTAGATGTGAGGTATTATCTCACATCTAGATAAGATATAGTCAGACCCCAATAAGATATCTCCACCTCCCCCCTACTTACCTCGTCCCTGGCTCTAGACCCCACATGCTCATCCCATAGTTGCCACCTCTCTCACTAATCCTCCCGCTGCTGCAGTCCAAGGTTTTTTTAGGAAAGTACAAGGGTTTAGTTGATGCATTTCCCAACCCTGTTTGAGACAATAACCTTGGCATGTACAATGGTAGAATTTTTGCACCTACCTTTCCCGGGCCAATAGTGGTACGTCCAATCCATCTCGACGGGCTTAGTAAGTCGTGCCGAGCCCATGTAACTAATGGATCTCACTAGCTTATCGCAATTGGTGGCTGCGGGTTCATCTTCCCCGCCACTCTCTCTTCCACCCGGCAGCCATGAAACGGCAGCCAGAAACGCACATGAAAGGGATCATTCAACGCCACTCATTCTTTTATTGACGTCTCTTATTCCTTTATACCATCTCCATATTCTACTTATGTTTATCTACTATGCTCAATATTTGTTTTTAAACTACTATAGGTGGATGCTACTGCTCACAGAAACACGTGCACAAGCACGCGCGGGCGCCCATACAGACACAATATCATGATATTCATGGTTTTAAGTTATTGGCTTTGTACAAATTTTGCGTTGATATTATCGAAATATTTAGATGATAAGTTTCATGATTGTCATTGTCCTTTGAAGTACAACATCATGTTGTGCAATGATCATGGGTCGGAGCCCAAGTAAAGATAGAAACACATGCACTATGTTTGTTGTGAAACTTTTATGATGATTGACCTACTCTCTCCATCCATTATACAAGGCCTAGTACGATTTTTCAGGTTCAGGGACGGAGCCAGGATTTGGACATGAGGAGGCGGGGGTGGGGGTGGGTGAGAAGCCAACATTCAGAAAAGTCACTGGACATATTTATTCTTTACCAAAGGGGCAACATGGCCCCATTTTCATTACTTAAACCGAGACAGGTACATCTGTCTTCATTAGTCTCACGATAGTGTTGATACACATCAAAATGTATACATGATACTATAAAAGAATGTCATATTTTGGTTAAACTAAATTGAGCTATACAACCACGAGTGTTGAACAATTTGATAATGTTATCTCTACAACTAGTTACCCTTCCCAATATAAAAAATCATGTCATGTTGAAACAATCGTCTTCATTCTGTTTTGAAAACCTCGATAGCCCAAAAAGGTTGTTTGAATGTCGCGATTCACATCAAAAGAGTCATGACTAACCAAATTAAGCTATCAACCATTGAGCATGTAGTAATTTTACTTCTTTAAAATAATCCAACAATTATATGCAAGTGATGAAGAGATTTTGAGTTTTAGATGGTTGCAACCATCCAGCTAGAAATGGGCACGTTAAACTCAAATTGAGCCCGTTCTTCACTAGGAAAGAATATAGGATACAAAAATCCCCCATGGCATAAATTGTCAAAAGCTCTATTTTGTAGGCAATGCTAATTAACCTGTCTAAGATCATAATTCATGAAGAAAAACTACTGGTGTGTAGTGGTATCTGCTGCCAACATCTTCGATCCTGTTCACCTGGCCAGAAGCCTCTGGCCGTATTTTGAATTTCCGATGATCTAATCCACCTGCATCTAGTCATATCGGGACATCGGACTTTAGACTAGTAGATGTTGTCGTCGTCATGACGAGCAGTTGCCACGGCAATGGCAAACGCCATAGCAGGACACGCACAACAGCGGATGGCATGCGCGGCGGCTAGCGGCAGTGACAGACGCACTAAGATCTATCAGAGCACGCACCTAGATGAATCAATCGATCGATCGATCACATTACCCAGATTGTCGTCGGCACAACTACGCGCTTAGATGTATTTGGATATTGGGCTTTGGTCTATATTCGGAGTTGCAGGAAAGTTAATAACACTCCCTCCGTATGGGACCGACAGAGTATTTTACATAAGCTAATGATGTCATTAGCTGTGGCCAATAGCGATGTACAGCACAACACAGCCCACTAAAAACGGTTGATGGGGTGAGAACTTGGCAGGGGTCTAGCCCCTGCTTGCCTGCCCTTGTCTCCACCCCTGTCGAGTTTGCCTTTCACCACATGTTATACTAATAATATATGATATGCATGTTATTTTCCCTGAGAATATGACACGCATGTTACACAAAGCATACCATCAAATTTGTGAGAGAAGGAAGTTTTTAATGATATTATTTTTACATCTTACATGTTATATTTTTGGTTTATCAATGGCCAAATACAATCTCAAATTACGTTGTAGTCTCTATATATATTGATGAAGGGAGTACATGATTAGACTGATACAGGTGCATTTGGATGTACGACGAGGGTCGCCTACATCAGCTGATGAAAAAAGTTGTGTGGATGCAAGGGCAGGGTACGCCCGATGGGGTAGCGAGCCATAGTAAAGTTGTCAACCGGTTTGGGGGAGCTCCATATATACAAGGCAACCAACATTATTTGTGTCCATATACACATTCATTGGATGAGGTCTCAGAAAGTCATCTCAGTTTTATAAATTTGTACCTCAATATCTATTATCTATGCTCGTGCAATAGGTCCACAAACGCCAATTGAACCTAGGGTTAGGAGGTATCAGGAATAAAACTAAAAGGACGAGGTAGCGGACCTGTAGTTAGATCGAAATACCCAGCGAGACAAGGGCTAGGGCTCCCCTGGGTCATCCAACGCTTGGACAATACGGGGTCTGAAAGTTTATAAATCATTGGATGTAGGAGCTCCACATGCAGGTCTGCTGCTTGCATATTTGTCTCCAGTTTCTCATCTACAAGGTGTTACTATACGAAGCTCAAGAGCGTTGCTACCATGATGGGGTGAACTGGGCCGTTGGATGTGGCAACTGCAGCCACATTGGAGCCATGTGATTCTCCAGGGCCGTCCATTTCGAGCTTGTTCCTTGATCATGGCGGGGTTGCCTGGGTGCGTCAATGATCATTAGCCCTGCGTGTGTGTGGGGTTGTGTGGGGTAAAATATCTCCGCATCCCTACTTACCTCGTCGCCGGCTATACACTCCCCACGTGCATTCCACAGTTGCAACCTCTCTCCTACCTCATCGCCGCTATCCCTTCCCAGCAGTATAACGTAACGAGCACATTGTGCAATTAAGAAAACGACAATGACATATATGTTGAGAACTTGAGATTACAAGAACATAGTGTTGGCACCATCATGGAGTGAACCGCACTTGCTCCTCTCGTCTGGCCTGAATGTGCAGAGTACATGAACATAGAGAACACCATTGAGGCCACCTAGCTCACACATGATGGTTAGTATGAGACTACGAGCCCTCCAATACTATGGTCCAGACCACACACTCGACGATACAGTTGGTAGGTTGTTAAATTAACTAGTCAACAGTACCCTAATTATCTAATCTCCAGAACTAGTTGTCATCTTTTTGCGCCGCTACGGAAAATATGTCCACACAATTGCCATGTAGACGTGGCAACTTTTACAGCCATGCTTAGCACCACTGCATTCACACATATGCCCCTAATTTTTTTAGCATAAGAAGAGTTACTTACGACTGGAAATAAATTTTTTGTGCACTTTGGATTAAGCAAGTACAACTGCAACGTCATGCACCGCATAACATTAGGATTACCCAATTGTCTAACTGAATAATTCATTATCGGTCAACTCGCTGAGCAATGTCCCCCCCCCCCCCCCCCCATCATCATCACATCCACCCTGGTTGATCCGTCCATGCCCAGCGCCTTTGCTAGTTGCCACACACCATGTAGGCCCAATATGCCACCGCCAAGGCATTACTCAAACCATCCAAGTTCTCCGGCGCTGATGACTTACCCCATGCCCACATCCTTGCACCACCACCTCACTTCTGCGAGCAACGCCGTCACCAACAGCATCGTTCCATCTCCATCTCATTATTACCCTGTTGCCGACTACACATTAGTGAATTCGATGGTGATGCTACTCGAGCACCTGGCCTCGGTGCCGGCGCCAACAAACATAATTTTCTTAATAAAACGCCAGATATAATTACCAAACTACTTGGCTTACAAGAAATTTAAAATATTAAAGTACCCGAGACCAACATCTGACATCTGAGGTTGCTTCAAGGGTAGATTAAGAGCAACCCACGTTTATTCCTCTTTTTTTTTCTATTTGAACTTCCATATTTGCAATTCAATATATTCTTTAGCACTTTGATTAATCTTAGTTCCACTAGGCCTGCAACTATCAGTAACTAAGTTCCCGAAAAATTATAATTACACTAGCTAGCTGATGAGAAAAATGTAACTCTTGACCCTCAATGAGTTCTATTTCTCCCCTCCATCAACTTGAGAACATCGCTTTCACCGAAACTCTAGACTCGTTATTGTTCTCAATTTGGCAAATAACATCCCTCAAACCTTGAATCAGAAATACATAGAAATATTGGTTGGTCACAAAACGAAAAGATATTACGAACGAACACTTAGAGGTGATTGTCCCAGCCAAACATCTTGCCAAAACCTCACCGAGTTGCGATTATTTACTTGCAATTTCCTTCCCATAGCAATCATGTTTAATTGATTGTATGCATTACAGAATTGCAATGTCTTCCTTGGTGAGTTTCCGAATCATTGGATTTAAGAGTACTAATGCATGCAGGTTGTTTGCCTACATTGTTTTTCTCTGATTACAGAAAAGTGTGTCTGGATGGACGGTGAAGGCAGTGCACATGTGGAAAAAGCAAACGCTGGGGCTACGTTCTACAAAATATATAGCTAATTTACGGAAGCACGATAAAAGGGAACATAGAGCAACAGCGTCCATTTATATGTCCACTGTGGTCACAGATAGTTATCTAACTCTCATAAATTTGTGTCACAATGATCAATCATATGTGTTCAACCAACGAGTTCACCAAAACTAGTTTAATCGAGGGTTACTAGTTATCGGAAATAAAAAATCAGGTACTGTTTGACCTACAAGACATAATTACTTAAAGTTCATTGCTTAGACTAGGGCATTTAGTTGGCAATTATTTCAACGTAGTCATGGTAAAACATATTGTTGTGTTGCGAAAAGAAATGGAAGTTCCAGATTGGACAACAGCCCAAAGATTTTAGACGCCTCCTCCTTGGACTAGCGACACTTCCCCTTGTTGAGTGGCATAGCCAGTCCTCCCAAGCTGCTCATCGCTGCCATCAACTATCATTTCTGGCAACATCTACTGTTTTAACTCGTGCAACAAGCTTCCTGGTCTCAACTATGTGTGCCGGAAGGACCACACGAGTTTTTGGAGTAAGAACAGTGTGGTTGCATTGTCCGACACTGACTTGGAAACAATCACCGAGTAGCATATCAATGCTGGCTCGTTTAGCTATGTGCTAATGTAACCCTTTGTGATCAAACAAACAGATCATAAGATATAAAAGACCTTGCCCATCATGAGCCTATTGCAATCAATCCATGTGCTGCGTCCAGAGTGTGTACATGTTCTGTATGCAAATTTTTAGTCGAAACAGTGGAGCAAAAACCAAGTGCAATTCGGCGTGTGCTTCTGCCATGGAGATCAATTGATCTAGCAAAGGTTGAATTAGAAAGATAGACAGCTTTTCACGTGAGCTCTCCCAGACAAAAGCATCTGATGTTCCAACACAGTCTGGAACACAACTAATTTCAAAACTTCGATACATGAATTAGTTTCTTGACCCAACTTCATAAATTCAAAAATTTAGCAAAACTTCATAAACTAGGAATTTATTCTCAGCATGAGTTTGTCGCCAACGGTGAGAAAAGGTCCAATTCATCAAAACATCGGCCTTCTATACCATATGTCTACCTCCTGGACATTGTTCTTGTTTAAATCTATCATACTTGCACTGATGATGCAACAACCAACAACCATGGTACAGTGGAAACAACTGCCTCATTGGATGCGACCCATATCCATGAGTCTATGATTGGAACCAGAATGTTCTTGCGACCTACAGGCCGCCCGTACAGTCACATAAAAATCGCGTATGCAAACTCAGTCATCCTGCGTGTCAATCACTACCTCAGCCTAACTTAGACCAGGTCGATCTACCCTTAGATGTGGGGCCACTAAATTAGGTTCGCTGATAGAAGTTGCAAACTTCGTACTTCGGTAACTTGAAACAACTTGCCATGGTAGATGTTGAGTAAATAGGCAGTTTTTTGACTAAATTAATCTACGAATAAATCACTAGCATGGCATCAACGGAAATAATCACATGACTATATTGGATCACGCAGGCACATACAACGCTAGTTGCAAACACATCTACGTATAATGCTAGTACGGCTGAAACAGAAATCAAGAGGAGCGGGATTATCTTCTCGGCCTCGAGCTTCTCGGCGGCGGCACGGTCGGCGTCGGTTGGCTGAGACATGGTGATGAGGAGGAGCGCGCGAGGGCGTCTTCTCTTCTCAAGCTCCAATACCTCAGATGTCTCTAGCGTACATGCTGATGTAAAATATGTTATAACAAGGAACTCTAATGAAACTTTTCTTATATGCATCGTATATACCATGAAGAAAACCTTCGTTAATTATGAAACACTTGATGAATAAGTGAGTTGGAGAAAATCTACACGTGGATAAGTTAGTTGCTCCTAATTTCTTTGATGTAGGCGAATTAGTGCCAACATTAGTTTTCATCCATAGAATGTATTAAGACAATTGTTCATGCTATCCCCACGGTATTTGAAACCCAAGCGCATTGTAATTATCGGCCTCTGGTACACATCCAACTATTTGGTATGATGCCATTATAAAATACTCATCAAAATAGGTAATTTTTTAGTTGGCTTTTTGTTTCAGTCTCATCTATAATTCTAAATAGTTATTACCCACTATGTGATATCTCTTGACTTGCAACCTATACACCTCAGCAGCCAGGCCACATCAGATGATACCACGTTGTTCAATTACGAGCGTACAGAATCCATCGAAGACGAGCAGCCTCTCCCACTAGTAGAAAACGGAGCTTTAAAACCGCTTCGTAAGGGTCTTTAGTGTCGGTTCTACAATTGGTTCGGCACGAACCGCCACTAAATGCCCACCACGTGGCGTGAGCTCGCGTCGTGGTATGGGGGACCTTTACTACCGGTTGGTGTTACCAACCGGAAATAAAGGTATTTTTTTATTTTTTTTGAAAATTTTGTAAAAAAATATTTGATTTTTTTTTTGATTTTCAATTGTTTGAATTATTTGATGATTTAGTCTCTAATCACCCCTCTTAACTGCTCAAGTGTGGATCACTCATTCCAAATCGTCTAACTTTCCAGCCGGTCACCCATCCTCTCACTCCCCTAGCCTGAGCACGCTTAACTTCGGAGTTCTATTCCCCCTACTTTCCAAGTCTGCACTTGTTGTTTTCCTGACAAATGTAAGCTGTCAATCCTATTAACCCTCAGCAGTTTAGCTTGAGCATTAGGTCACACATTTTACCATTTGAGCTTGGAACTATTATTCTAAAAAACAGTTAGTAACACTAATATTTCTTGAATAAGTTTGACCATAGTTTGACCAGATTTGACCAAAATTCAAAATTTTGAAATAATTATTTAGTAACACTAATATTCTTGAATAATTATGTAGCAACATTAATAGTTCTTGAATAAGTAGTTTGACCATAGTTTGACCAGATTTAACCAAAATTGAAAAGAAAACTGAAATTTGAGCATATCATTTTTTCCTTTTGGAATCTGAGGATTCTAAAAAATTGAAAACAGGTTGTAGGCCATCAAAATCGGATGCGGATTTTCGTGCTGATTTTTTTGATATATTATACTTTTTTTTCCGACATCGTATGCAAAAGTTATAGCCGTTTTACATTTTCCCTACACTTTTTGCAAAACATGTCCAAATTTAAGTTTTTTAATTTTCCTAACTAGTAGATGTAGTAATATAACTACATCTCGAAGAATTTTATTTTTTGATTTTTTTATCATTTTCTTTTGTATTTTTCAAAACTGAAATGGCGATACACGGGGGGTAGAGTTTTCGAAATGTAATGTCACGGCTGCCGTTGCCGACCTCGGTCGTTGGTGGTGAGGGAGACCGTCAGATCCACACATGTGAATAGTTTTAGTCATTAGTATCTTAGCTTTTTCGGCCGTTTGTTGTCTTGGCTTCAGCGATGGCAATGGCTGCATTAAATAAAGAATCTTCGAATCCTTTCCGACGAGGCGATCTGGCCTTTGTTTGGGGATGAATTTGGAAACCAATCCGTTCAAGTAAAGATGACGTGGCGGTGGTGGCATCCGCACGGTGGAGCTTGGGAGGTAGTCTAGGAGTGGATGTGAATTGTGGTATGCATCGGCGACATCTAGAAGATGGTGAATTGTGTGCTGGGCTCGTGGTACATGGCAGACAGGTATGGTTTCGTCTTCCGATGTCTTAGTCATATGGGGATGCCAGATTTGGAGTTCGATGGCATGTCCGGGTGTTGCCCCGGTCCAATTCATTCAAAGGCAATGGCTTTCCCTTGTGAGCCACCTTGGAGGTCCGTAAAACTGCATATTCTCGATGGAACCGCGTCGAACTCGGGTGAGAAGGTGATCCAGCATGGTTGTGCAGAAGGTGGATGACGGACGTTGGTGTCAAGTACATGGGTTTCTTTATTTTTTATTGTATTTTTCTTTTTGGCAAGTGTTCTGTTGTTCACAGGCCAATTCTGCTATCTTTTCAGTTTGCCAGGTCAGTGTGGACGTGACTCGTACTATCTTTTTTACAATATAAAAGAGCCATGCAAAAGAAGACATCTTTATTCAAGTGGGGTATGAATTCTGCCCCTCGCCCACAAGCTCGTATCCAAGATATGTCAGTGGCCGTGCCCATATAGGCTCTTTACACCGGTTTTGGAAAGCATTTGGAATCTTCCTATAGTTTTTTTTTCTTATTTTTATACCTTTTCAATTTTTAGTTTTTTCATTTGTAATTTCTGAATATTTTCAACTTGTTGAACAAATTTTATTTTATACAATATTTTTCAAAGTCTTCAACATTTAAATGTCTCGCATATTTTATCACATTCATGATTGTTTTAAAAATTCCACGACAATTTGAAAATATTTTCTATTCATATATGTCTTAATTTTAATAGTTTTCAAATTTATGCACATTTTTCTAACATTTTATAAAATGAACAATATTTCTTAAATATTCAAACATTTTTATATTTGGGAAATTTTTCTTGAGAAGTTTTAAGACTATAAATAATTTTTCTTGGGCAATTTTTCAATTCACGAATATTTTTAATATTCTTAAAGATTTAATAAATTTTTAGAAAGTTGCGAATACAATATTAAATTCACAATATTATTTGGGGAATTTAAAAAGTGCTCACGAATAAAATAAGAAACAATAATGAAAACCTAAAAAATGAGAGAAAAGAGACAACTAGTAAAAAGCTTCTAATAGCCTGACAAAACAAGATGGTGAAAGCTTCCCCAAACGCAAACACATCCCCTATATGGCCCGGCCTACCTACGAATGTGCTACCTAGTTTGTGCGCGTTAGAGTCCATTTTGCTAGCGGGCGCCTGCAGCAAACACCCCCTCCTGCGACTGGGCTGGTCCATCTAATTTTTTCCTTTGATTCGAACCATCGACCTGCTGGTTCCAACAAAGCCGCTATGGCCACCTTCCCTGGACGTGAATCATTAATGCTTTTGTTCGGTTTGTCCAAATTTGTTAACTTCTTCCTAGTTTCTTCCCTCTTAGGTTTTCATATTTTTCTACAAATAGGAAATTACCCCTATGTTTTACGCATTTTTTTCTTTTCTTTGTTTTGTTTTCCCTTTTTTTCTTAAATGTGTCAACTTTTTCCAATCGATGATGTTTTTTTAAATTTGATGAACTTATTTTCCAAAATCAATGAACCTTTATTTATTTTTAGTGAACTATTTGTAAAAAATGATGAACCTTTTTCAAAGTCGATGAACTTTTTTTCAATTCGATAATCCTTTTTATCAAATTCGATGAACTTTCTTCAAATTTCATGAACTTTTTTCAAAACCAATGAACTTTTTTCAAATTCAATCAAGTTTTTCAAATCCGATGAACTTTGTTCTGTTTGTGAACATTCTTCAAATTTCACAACTTTTATTGCCAGATATTGATGAACATTTTTTTCCAATTTTTTGAACTATTTTCTAGAATTGATGAACTTTTTCAATAATCATTGAACTTTTCATGAATAGGGCAAAGTTTTTTTTTGCATGTTTGTGAGCTTTTTCTGAAATCTTTGAAGTTTCAATTTTTCTAAAGAAAAACATGTAAGAGCGGCCATAATATGTTTTAAAGATTTAGCGCTTCATTTATTCAATTGCAACCAGACGCACTGGTGGTTAGCCGAACACCTGTAAGAAGCGTTGGGCGCGAGTTCGATTCGCTGCGGGTGCACCTAGCTAAGTATACATTACCATATAGTGTAGGGCACCATTAATGGTTGGAAACACATTGAAATCGTATAGCAGTTCCTTTAAAATTTCTAATTTCATGAATAAAGCTTAACATGTTAATTACCTCAAAACCTTCTATTTCCTCCTCCAGTCGGCGCCGCCACCCCTCTACCCCATCTTCGATGGCCTTTGGGCCATGGAGGTGCGGAGGACATCAGCACCACGCCGACGGAAGGGACCCTGTTCTCGTTCTTGTTAGGCTTAGCGTCTTGGTTGGGGCTGTGTAGCAGCGACACGTCCCTTAATTGAAATAATGCCTTCCACGTTTTATCCCAGTCTTTGATGGTGCGTCTAGCGTCATCGGAGGGGTGTGGTAGTGTGTCTCTGATGGATCTCGCGGGATTCGGTCGGTGCTGCTCTTCGTTTGATTGTTTCGAGGTTTTGATGATTTCGATCTACGACTTTCTTCATTGGCGATGGTTGCTGTGACGCCCCCAATTCAATCGTACACTAATCATGCACGCAAATGTATACGATCAAGATCAGGGACTCACGGGAAGATATCACAACACAACTCTAAAACATAAATAAGTCATACAAGCATCATAATACAAGCCAGGGGCCTCGAGGGCTCGAATACAAGTGCTCGATCATAGACGAGTCAGCGGAAGCAACAATATCTGAGTACAGACATAAGTTAAACAAGTTTGCCTTAAGAAGGCTAGCACAAACTGGGATACAGATCGAAAGAGGCGCAGGCCTCCTGCCTGGATCCTCCTAACTACTCCTAGTCGTCGCCGCGGGCTGCACGTAGTAGTAGGCGCCTCCGATGTAGTAGTCGCCATCGACGGTGGCGTCGCACCTGGCTCCATCGTCTGTCGCAGCAACCGGTAAAGAAAGGGGAAAAGGGGAACAAGGCAACCGTGAGTACTCATCCAAAGTACTCGCAAGCAAGGAGCTAAACAACATATGCATGGATATATGTGTAAAGGGCCATATCAGTGGACTGAACTGCAGAATGCCAGAATAAGAGGGGGATATCTAATCCTGTCGAAGACTACGCTTCTGGCAGCCTCCGTCTTGCAGCATGTAGCAGAGGGTAGTCTGAAGTCCTCCAAGTAGCATCGCATAGCAATAATCCTACCCGGCGATCCCCTCTTCGTGACCCTGAGAGAGAGCGACCACCGGGTTGTATCTGGCACTTAGAAGGGTGTGTTTTATTAAGTATCCGGTTCTAGTTGTCATAAGGTCAAGGTACAACTCCAAGTCGTCCCATTATCAAGATCACGGCTATTCAATAGATTAACTTTCTGCAGGGTGCACCACATAACCCAACACGCTTGATCCTATTTGGCGGACACACTTTCTGGTTCATGCCCGCCGCGGAAGATCAAGACGCCGCAGCCCCACCTAGGCTCAACAGAGAGGTCAGACGCGCGGTCTAAACCTAAGCGCCAGGGTGCGGGCCCATCGCCTTAGCACACCACGCACGCTTGCGTCTGCGCCGAAGCAGACCTAGCCTAACAGGCGCTCCAAATCCAATCCGGCAGCGCCGCTCGGGCCGGCGACGTCACGAAGTGTTTCGGCTGATACCACGACGTCGAGTGCCATAACTGTTCCCGCGTAGTTAGTTAGTGCGTATAGACCAAATGGCCAGACTCAGATCAAATACCAAGATCTCGTTAAGTGTGTTAAGTATCCGCGGACGCCGACCAGGGCCAGGCCCACCTCTCTCCTAGGTGGCCACAACCTGCCCTGTCGCTCCACCACAAAGTAACAGTCGGGGGCCGTCGGGAACCCATGCCCACCTCTACCGGGATGGAGCCACCTGTCCTTTCAGCCCCCATCTCCGAACAGTATCACAGGTAATGTAATAGTGTAGAGTATATAGTATATGCCCGTGATCACCTCCCGAGGTGATCACAACCTAGTAGTATAGCATGGCAGACGGACAAGAGTGTAGGGCCACTGATGGAACACTAGCATCCTATACTAAGCAGTAGGATAGAAGGTAAAGGTAACAACAATAGTAGCAAGGACAGGCTATGCAGCAGTATATGATTAACTGAAAGCAGTAACATGCTACACTACTCTAATGCAAGCAGTATAGAGAAGAATAGGCGATATCTGGTGATAAAAGGGGGGGGGGGCTTGCCTGGTTGCTCTGGCAAGAGAGAGGGGTCGTCAACTCCGTAGTTGAACTGGGTAGCAGCAGAGTCGGTCTCGGTGTCTAGCGGAAGAAGAGGGGAAGAAACAATGAATATTTAAGCAAACAGATGCATGACGATGCATGACAAAGCAAAGCATGATGCTAGGCGTGCCCTAACGCGGTATGTGGTGATACCGGTGAAGGGGGGAAACATCCGGGAAAGTATCCCCGGCGTTTCGCGTTTTTGGGCGGAGGAGCCGGAGCGAGAAAGTTGCGAGTTCGATAGGTTAGGTGGGTGTGGCGGACGAACGGGTTGCGTATCCGGAATCGTCTCGTCGTTCTGAGCAACTTTCATGTAGAAAGTATTATCATCCGAGTTACGGATTAAAAGATATGATTTTCTAAAGATTTAATCATTTTCTGATTTTAATTATTTATTTAAATCCAACATTATCCAAAACAGTGTTTGCTGACGTCATCATGACGTCAGCAGTCAACAGAGGTGTTGACTGGTCAACTGACGTGTGGGTCCCGCATGTCATTGACTGTTAATTAACCTAACAGATTAATTAACTAAACTAGGTGACTAGGTTAATCTGATCAGGATTAATTAAGTTAATTAATTATTTAATTAATTAACTAATTAATATTTTAATTATTATTTTTTTAAATCCTTTTTTTTAATTTTCGTTCTGGGGCTGGGCGCTGGGTGCTACCGTTACGGGCGCCGGGCGTCTTGGCGCCCGCGCGAGGTCGAGCACGGCGGCGGCCACGAGGGGTCATTGCGGAGGTCGGCGCAGGCGCGCGAGGGTCGCCGCAGAGGTGGGGCTGGTCGAGGGCGACAACGGCGAAGCGAGAGGCGCCGTGCATGGGGGCTGCGAGCACACGGGAGGCCGAGACGGCGCCAGCAGCGGCGCTGGTCGAGCAAGAGGCGGGCGAAGCGAGGCGCGGCCCAACGCGGTGAGCGCATGCTTGGGCGCCGGCTGGTCGCCACAGAGGGCGTGGGCGCGTCCAGGTAATGACGGGGGTGGCGAAGCAAGTGGCCGCGGCGGCCATGGGTGGCGGCAGGCGGGCAGAATCGGGCGGGCACGGCGTTGGGCGCGCGGTGACAGGGGAAGAGGGGAGAGGAGGAGGGCGCGTGCTCACGGCGGGCACGCATTTAACGTGGCTGGGACGACGAGGCGTCGGGCGCGACGAGCGGGGCGGCGTGAGGAGCAGAAAGGAGGAGGGCCTCACAGGGGTAGCGAGGACGGGCAGCGTGCTCGGGAAGGTCGGGGGACGACGGGGACGAGCGCCCGAGCGGGAGGAGTCCGGCGAGGTGGCGGCGTCCTGGCGGCGGGGGGGCGTTCCGGGCGTCGGTGACCTCCTCCTCTCGATCCCGATCCAATCGGGGAGAGAGGGAGGGTAAGATATTTTGGAGGGGGGTGTCGGTGGCGGTTGGTGGACTGGGTGAGTGGGGGTTAAGGAGTGGGGTGTGGGGTGGGCGGCCGGGGCTGGTGGTGGCCCAGTTGGGCCTGTGGTCAGCTGGGCCGAAGCCCGGGGGGGTTTCTCTTCTTTTTTTTGTCTTTTTTTTCTGTTTTATCTCTTTTCTTTTATTTATTTTCTTTTACTGTTTTAATTCAACTAGGGCATTTAAGTATTTTATAAATTTGTGTTTTCTTTACTATAATTACCTTTGCCATTTTTGGCACGGTCCGAACATTTTTGTTTTAAAGTTTGAATACTTTGTTTGTTTGCCAAAAATTCAAATTTGAATTCGAATCGTTTTGAACTAACGCGAGATTAGCGACAGTAACGGAGGTGACATGGCGTCAGTAGCAGATGTTACTGTAGCTTGATTATCCGGGCGTCACAATTCTCCTCCACTACAGGAAATCTCGTCCCGAGATTTAAGAGGGGGACTAAAGGGAAATTTCTGGTTACGAAATTCTAACGGGTCTTCTCGATCTTGGTTGCTCTTCTCGAAGAGGTCGATCCATTACGTTGAAGTCTACATTTCTCTGCTTCAGGTCATCATGGTGAAGTCGTCCTTTTCTTTGGGAACTCCAACGTACTTACGAATCGGTAAGGGCTAGCTCGGCTACCACAATGCTTATGAGGGAAACAATCTGGGGTTAACCCATGAATGAGCATAAGAGTATCTCTCGAGTTGAACATATAAAATACATCGAGAGTAAGGTACGAAGGTACAATACGAGATTCCAAGCGGATAGATAGTTGCTCGAAGTCTGAACCAGAGTGAGAAAGGGGTTTAGAGCAGCGAGAGTAAGTATTGCGTCTGATACCAGAATAGAGCACTAGGAAGGTGGCCCGTAAATTAAATATGAAGCCAAGCGTGGGGAATAACCATTAGAAACAAGGTTGTACAGGAGAGTCGGGTTTTGATCCAGTGGTCCTGTGGGTTATGGGCCCACCATGTGGGTTGAAAGTAGGAAGGGTGGGGACATCTTGCAATACCGCGACAGGGAGGCATGTTAGTGAATAGCTTGTCAGGTATGCCGGCAACAATGTCGGTACCAAGGACGAGGAACGAAGAGAGCAATTTTCCTGCTTGTTGAACGAGGCGAACCAATTGGCAAAGCTATCACCCATCGGTGGCTATAAAAATTGTTGGGGAACGTAGCAGAAATTCAAAATTTTCCTACGTGTCACCAAGATCTATCTATGGAGAAACTAGCAACGAGGGAAGGAGAGTGCATCTACATACCCTTGTAGATCGCTAAGCGGAAGCGTTCAAGTGAACGGGGTTGATGGAGTCGTACTCGTCGTGATTCAAATCACCGATGATCCTAGTGCCGAACGGACGGCACCTCCGCGTTCAACACACGTACAGCCCGGTGACGTCTCCCACGCCTTGATCCAGCAAGGAGAGAGGGAGAGGTTGAGGAAGACTCCATCCAGCAGCAGCACAATGGCATGGTGGTGATGGAGGAGGGTGGCAATCCCGCAGGGCTTCGCCAAGCACCAAGGGAGAGGAGGAGGAGGAGAGGCAGGGCTGCACCAAGAGGGAGAGAACTCATGTGTTATGGGCAGCCCCTTAGGACTCATATATATAGGGGAAGGGGAGGAGGGTGCGCCCCCTCTAGGGTTCCCACCCCTAGAGGGGCGGCAGCCCTAGATGGGAAAAGGGGGAGGCGGCCAAGAGGGGAGGGAGAGGGAGGCGCCCACTAGATGGGCCTTAGGGCCCATCTGTCCTAGGGTTTGCCCCCTCCCACTCACCCTTGCGCCTTGGGCCTCTTGTGGGGGGCGCACCAGCCCCTTTGGGGCTGGTTCCCTCCCACACTTGGCCCACGCAACCTTCTGGGGTTGGTGGCCCCACTTGGTGGACCCGGACCCTCCCGTGGTCCCGATGCGATCGATAAACCCGAAACTTTTCCGGTGACCAAAACAGGACTTCCCATATATAAATCTTTACCTCCGGACCATTCCGAACTCCTCGTGACGTCCGGGATCTCATCCGGACTCAACAACATTCGTAACCACATACGAACTTC
This sequence comes from Aegilops longissima, assembly GCA_021605205.1. NCBI lineage: Eukaryota > Viridiplantae > Streptophyta > Magnoliopsida > Poales > Poaceae > Aegilops > Aegilops longissima. The sequence goes on along the minus strand of CM038682.1, from coordinate 11,831,650 downwards.
CTTTATAACCCTAGCGTCATCGAACCTTAAGTGTGTAGACCCTACGGGTTCGGGAACCATGCAGACATGACCGAGATGTTCTCCGGTCAATAACCAACAGCGGGATCTGGATACCCATGTTGGCTCCCACATGTTCCACGATGATCTCATCGGATGAACCACGATGTCAAGGACTCAATTGATCCCGTATACAATTCCCTTCGTCTAACGGTATTGTACTTGCCCGAGATACGATCGTCGGTATCCCGATACCTTGTTCAATCTCGTTACCGGCAAGTCTCTTTACTCGTTCCGTAACACATCATCCCGTGATCAACCCCTTGGTCACATTGTGCACATTATGATGATGTCCTACCGAGTGGGCCCAGAGATACCTCTCCGTTTACGGGGAGTGACAAATCCCATCTCGATTCATGGCAACCCAATGACACTTTCGAGATACCAGTAGTGCACCTTTATAGCCACCCGATTCGTTGTGACGTTTGGTACACCCAAAGCATTCCTACGGTATCCGGAGTTGCACAATCTCATGGTCTAAGGAAAAGATACTTGACATTTAGAAAAGCTTTAGCATACGAACTACGGTCTTTGTGCTAGGCTTAGGATTGGGTCTTGTCCATCACATCATTCTACTAATGATGTGATCCCGTTATCAATGACATCCAATGTCCATGGTCAGGAAACCGTAACCATCTATTGATCAACGAGCTAGTCAACTAGAGGCTTACTAGGGACATGGTGTTGTCTATGTACCCACACATGTATCTGAGTTTCCTATCAATACAATTATAGCATGGATAATAAACGATTATTATGAACAAGGAAATATAATAATAACTAATTTATTATTGCCTCTAGGGCATATTTCCAACAGTCTCCCACTTGCACTAGAGTCAATAATCTAGTTCACATCGTCATGTGATTAACACTGATAGGTCACATCGCCATGTGACCAACACCCAAAGAGTTTACTAGTGTCTGTAAACTAGTTCACATCATCATGTGATTTAGACTCAATGAGTTCTGAGGTTTGATCATGTTTTTCTTGTGAGAGAGGTTTTAGTCAACGGGTCTGAACCTTTCAGATCCGTGTGTGCTTTGCAAATTTCTAGGTCATATTGTAAACGCTGCTTCCACGCTCCACTTGGAGCTATTCCAAATGGTTGCTCCACTATACGTATCCGGTTTGCTACTCAGAGTCACTCGGATAGGTGTTAAAGCTTGCATCGACGTAACCCTTTACGCCGAACTCTTTATCACCTCCATAATCGAGAAACATGTCCTTATTCCTCTAAGGATAATTTTGACCGCTATCTCGTGATCCATTACTTGATCACCTTTGTACTCTCTTGCCAGATATGTAGCAAGGCACACATCCGGTGCGGTAAACAGCATAGCATACTATAGATCCTATGTCTAAAGCATAGGGGACGACCTTCGTCCTTTCTCTCTTTTCTGCCGTGGTCGAGCTTTAACTCTTAACTTCATACCTTACATCTCAGGCAAGAACTCCTTCTTTGACTGATCCATCTTGAACACCTTCAAGATCATGTCAAGGTATGTGCTCATTTGAAAGTATTATTAAGCATTTTTGATCTATCCTTATAGATCTCGATCCTCAATGTTCAAGTAGCTTAATCCAGGTTTTCTATTGAAAAACATCTTTCAAATAACCCTATATGCTTTCCAGAAATTCTACATCATTTCTGATCATCAATATGTCAACAACATATACTCATCAGAAATTCTATAGTGCTCCCACTCACTTCTTTGGAAACATAAGTTTCTCATAAACTTTGTATAAACCCAAAATCTTTGATCATCTTATCAAAGCGCACATTCCAACTCCGAGATGCTTATTCCAGTCCTTAGAAAGGATCGCTGGAGCCAGCATACCTTTTAGCATCCTTAGGATCGACAAAACTTTCTGATTGTATCACATACAACCTTTCCTTATGAAAACTGGTAAGGAAACTCGTTTTGACATCCATCTGCCAGATTTCATAAATGCAGCTTATGCTAACATGATTCCGACGGACTTAAGCATCGCTACGGATGAGAAAATTTCATCGTAGTCAACTCCTTGAACTTGTGAAAAACTCTTCGCCACAAGTCGAGCTTCATAGACGGTGACATTACCGTCCACGTCCGTCTTCTTCTTAAAGATCCATTTATCTCAATGGCTTGCCGATCATCGGGCAAGACCACCAAAGTCATGGATCCTTTCTCGGATTTTATGGCCTCGAGCCATTTGTCGGAATCCGGGCCCACCATCGCTTCTCCATAGCTCGTAGGTTCATTGTTGTCTAGCAACATGACCTGTAAGACAAGATTACTGTACCACTTCGAAGCAGTATGCGTCCTTGTCGTCCTACGAGGTTCGGTAGTGACTTGATCTGAAACTTCATGATCACTATCATAAGCTTCTACTTCAATTGGCGTAGGTGCCACGGGAACAACTTCCTGTGCCCTGCTACACACTAGTTGAAGTGACGGTTCAATAACCTCATCAAGTCTCCACCATCCTCCCACTCAATTCTTTCCGAGACAAACTTTTCCTCGAGAAAGGACCCGATTCAAGAAACAATCCCTATTACTTCCGGATCTGAATTAGGAGGTATACCCAACTGTTTTGGGTGTCCTATGAAGATGCATTTTTGTCCGCTTTGGGTTCGAGCTTATCAACCTGAAACTTTTCCACATAAGCGTCGCAGCCCCAAACTTTTAAGAAACGACAACTTAGGTTTCTCCAAACGGTGTCGTCTCAACGGAATTACGTGGTGCCCCATTAAAGTGAGTGCGGTTGTCTCTAATGCCTAACCCATGAACGATAGTGGTAATTCGATAAGAGATATCATGGTACGCACCATATCCAATAGAGTGCAACTATGATGTTCGGACACACCATCACACTATGGTGCTCCAGGCGGTATTAATTGTGAAACAATTTGCACAATGTCTTAATTGTGTGCCAAAACTCGTAACTCAGATATTCATCTCTATGATCATATCATAGACATTCTATCCTCTTGTCATGAAGATCTTAAACTTCACTCTGAAATTACTTGAACCATTCAATAACTCAGACTTGTGTTTCATCAAGTAAATATACTCAACATCTACTTGAATCATCTGTGAAGTAAGAACATAACGATATTCACTGCATGCCTCAGCACTCATTGGACTGCACACATCAAAATGTGTTACTTCCAACAAGTTGCTATCTTGTTCCATCTTACTGAAACCGAGGCTTTTCAGTCATCTTGCCCATGTGGTATGTTTTGCATATCTCAAGTGATTCAAAATCAAGTGAGTCCAAACGATCCATCTGCATGGAGTTTCATCATGCATATTCACCAATAGACATGGTTTGCATGTCTCAAACTTTTCAAAAAACGAGTGAGTCCAAAGATCCATCAACATGGAGCTTCTTCATGCGTTTTACACCAATATGACTTACATGGCAGTGCCACAAGTAAGTGGTACTATCATTACTACCTTATACTTTTGGCATGAAAATGTGTATCACTACGATCGAGATTCAATAAACCATTTATTTAGGTGCAAGACCATCGAAGGTATTATTCAAATAAATAGAGTAACCATTATTCTCCTTAAATGAATAACCATATTGCGATAGACATAATCCAATCATGTCTATGCTCAACGCAAACACCAAATGATAATTATTCTGGTTTAATACTAATCTTGATGGTAGAGGGAGCGTGCGATGTTTGATCACATCAACCTTGGAAACACTTCCAACACATATCTTCGGCTCACCTTTAGCTAGTCTCCGTTTATTCCGTAGCTTTTATTTCGAGTTACTAACACTTAGCAACCGAACCGGTATCTTAATACCCTGGTGCTACTAGGAGTACTAGTAAAGTACACATTAACATAATGTATATCCAATATACTTCTATCGACCTTGCCAGCCTTCTTATCTACCAAGTATCTAGGGTAATTCTGCTCCAGTGGCTGTTCCCCTTATTGCAGAAGCACTTAGTCTCGGGTTTGGGTTCAACCTTGGGTTTCTTCACTGGAGCAGCAACTGATTTGCCGTTTCATGAAGTGTCCCTTCTTTCCCTTTCCCTTCTTGAAACTAGTGGTTTCACCAACCATCAACAATTGATGCTCCTTCTTGATTTTTACTTTCGCGATGTCAAACAACGCGAATACCTCAAGGATCATCATCTCTATCCTTGATATGTTATAGTTCATCACGAAGCTCTAGCAGCTTCGTGGCAATGACTTTGGAGAAACATCACTATCTCATCTGGAAGATCAACTCCCACTCGATTTAAGTGATTGTTGTATTCAGACAATCTGAGCACAAGCTCAACGATTGAGCTTTTCTCCCTTAGTTTGCAGGCTAAGAAAATCGTCGGAGGTCTCATACCTCTCGACGTGGGCACGAGCCTGAAATCCTAGTTTCAGCCCTTGAAAACATCTCATATGTTCCGCGACGTTTCGAAAACATCTTTGGTGCCTCAACTCTAAACCGTTTAACTGAACTATCACGTAGTTATCAAAACGTGTATGTCTGATGTTCGCAACATCCACAAACGACGTTTGGGGTTCAGCACACTGAGCGGTGCATTAAGGACATAAGCTTTCTACTGTCCGCATAATCGCTACTTTCAACTTTCAACTATATTTTCTCTAGGAACATATCTAAACAGTGGAACTAAAGCGCGAGCTTTTACATAATTTGCAAAAGGTCTTTTGACTATGTTCAAGATAATTAAGTTCATCTTATGAACTCCCACTCAGATAGACATCCCTCTGGTCTTCTAAGTGATTACATGATCCGAGTCGACTAGGCCGTGTCCGATCATCACGTGAGACGGACTAGTCATCATCGGTGAACATCTTCATGTTGATCGTATCTACTATACGACTCATGCTCGACCTTTCGGTCTCTGTGTTCCGAGGCCATGTCTGTACATGCTAGGCTCGTCAAGTTAACCCCAAGTGTTTTTGCTGTGTAAATCTGTCTTACACCGTTGTATGTGAACGTAAGAATCCATCACACCCGATCATCACGTGGTGCTGAGAAGCGACGAACTTTAGCAATGGTGCACAGTCAGGGGAGAACACTTCTTGAAATTTTAATGAGGGATCATCTTATTTACTACCGTCGTTCTAAGTAAACAAGATGCATAAACATGATAAACATCACATGCAATCAAATAGTGACATGATATGGCCAATATCATTTAGCTCCTTTTGATCTCCATCTTCGGGGCTCCATGATCATCATCGTCACCGGCATGACACCATGATCTCCATCATCATGATCTCCATCATCGTGTCTCCATGAAGTTGTCTCGCCAACTATTACTTCTACTACTATGGCTACGGTTAGCAATAAAGTAAAGTAATTACATGGCGTTGTTCAATGACACGCAGGTCATACAATAAATTAAGACAACTCCTATGGCTCCTGCCGGTTGTCATACTCATCGACATGCAAGTCGTGAATCCTATTACAAGAACATGATCAATCTCATACATCACATATCATTCATCAAATTCTTTTTGGCCATATCACATCACATAGCATACCCTGCAAAAACAAGTTAGACGTCCTCTATTTGTTGTTTGCATGTTTTACGTGGCTGCTATGGGTTTCTAGCAAGAACGTTTCTTACCTACACAAAACCACAACGTGATATGCCAATTGCTATTTACCCTTCATAAGGACCCTTTTCATCGAATCCGTTCCGACTAAAGTGGGAGAGACTGGCACCCGCTAGCCACCTTATGCACCAAGTGCATGTCGGTCAGTGGAACCTGTCTCACGTGGAAATGCGTGTAAGGTCGGTCCGGCCGCTTCATCCCACAATACCGTCGAAACAAGATTGGACTAGTAACGGCAAGCATATTGAACATCATCAACTCCCACAACTACTTTGTGTTCTACTCGTGCAAAGAATCTACGCAATAGACCTAGCTCATGATGCCACTGTTGGGGAACGTAGCAGAAATTCAAAATTTTCCTACGTGTCACCAAGATCTATCTATGGAGAAACTAGCAACGAGGGAAGGAGAGTGCATCTACATACCCTTGTAGATCGCTAAGCGGAAGCGTTCAAGTGAACGGGGTTGATGGAGTCGTACTCGTCGTGATTCAAATCACCGATGATCCTAGTGCCGAACGGACGGCACCTCCGCGTTCAACACACGTACAGCCGGTGGCGTCTCCCACGCCTTGATCCAGCAAGGAGAGAGGAGAGGTTGAGAAGACTCCATCCAGCAGCAGCACAACGGCATGGTGGTGATGGAGGAGCGTGGCAATCCCGCAGGGCTTCGCCAAGCACCAAGGGAGAGGAGGAGGAGGAGAGGCAGGGCTGCACCAAGAGGGAGAGAACTCATGTGTTATGGGCAGCCCTTAGGCCTCATATATATAGGGGAAGGGAGGAGGGTGCGCCCCCTCTAGGGTTCCCACCCCTAGGGGCGGCAGCCCTAGATGGGAAAAGGGGAGGCGGCCAAGAGGGGAGGGAGAGGGAGGCGCCCACTAGATGGGCCTTAGGGCCCATCTGCCCTAGGGTTTGCCCCCTCCCACTCACCCTTGCGCCTTGGGCCTCTTGTGGGGGGCGCACCAGCCCCTTTGGGGCTGGTTCCCTCCCACACTTGGCCCACGCAACCTTCTGGGGTTGGTGGCCCCACTTGGTGGACCCCCGGGACCCTCCCGGTGGTCCCGGTACGTTACCGATAAACCCCGAAACTTTTCCGGTGACCAAAACAGGACTTCCCATATATAAATCTTTACCTCCGGACCATTCCGAACTCCTCGTGACGTCTGGGATCTCATCCGGGACTCAACAACATTCGGTAACCACATACAAACTTCCTTTATAACCCTAGCATCATCGAACCTTAAGTGTGTAGACCCTACGGGTTCGGGAACCATGCGAACATGACCGAGACGTTCTCCGTCAATAACCAACAGCGGATCTGGATACCCATGTTGGCTCCTACATGTTCCACGATGATCTCATCGGATGAACCACGATGTCAAGGACTCAATTGATCCCGTATACAATTCCCTTCGTCTAGCGGTATTGTACTTGCCCGAGATTCGATCGTCGGTATCCCGATACCTTGTTCAATCTCGTTACCGGCAAGTCTCTTTACTTGTTCCGTAACACATCATCCCGTGATCAACCCCTTGGTCACATTGTGCACATTATGATGATGTCCTACCGAGTGGGCCCAGAGATACCTCTCCGTTTACACGGAGTGACAAATCCAGTCTCGATTCGTACCAACCCAATGACACTTTCGAGATACCTGTAGTGCACCTTTATAGCCACCCAGATTACGCCAGACGTTTGGTACACCCAAAGCATTCCTACGGTATCCGGGAGTTGCACAATCTCATGGTCTAAGGAAAAGATACTTGACATTTAGAAAAGCTTTAGCATACGAACTACGATCTTTGTGATAGGCTTAGGATTGGGTCTTGTCCATCACATCATTCTACTAATGATGTGATCCTGTTATCAATGACATCCAATGTCCATGGTCAGGAAACCGTAACCATCTATTGATCAACGAGCTAGTCAACTAGAGGCTTACTAGGGACATGGTGTTGTCTATGTACCCACACATGTATCTGAGTTTCCTATCAATACAATTATAGCATGTATAATAAACGATTATTATGAACAAGGAAATATCATAATAACTAATTTATTATTGCCTCTAGGGCATATTTCCAACAGAAATGTCATCAACAATAGTAACAGGTTCTTGCTGACAGAATTGTACATCGAGGTGTTTGCATATGTCGGGAATTATTACTGCATAGATCATATAATTCCCAAGAAAGGTCAAACAAAACCATGGAAAGGAAAATGTGATTTCCAGATTAAACAGAACAATGGAAAGGAAAATGTGTTTAAACACATATTTCAGGGGGTATATCCTTCCCAAGGACAAGCAGAGCACGATATCCATGACAGGATATAACGTAGAAAACTCTTTAGGTAAGGGGAGAAAAATTTCATGACATTACCCATACATCGGTGTTTGGATAATTGAGAAGGAAACATTTAACATTGGGCTTCAAATGTTCTTGTTAAAAATTGGAGTACCATAGACATGCTTCGAGATAGCATTGACATGGCCAACAGGTGAAGATCAGACTTTGGAAACACAAAGGATCCATCAGGAACAACTTATAGAATAAGTCTTACAATTTCCTCACGGAAGAATGACTAACATTGCTAAAAGGAAGAACTATAACAATAGGCCCTCCGGCCAGGGGTGCTAGGCATGACATCACCTTACCGGGTCTTAAGAGGACCAATGTTATAACTCTTGAAAATATGTTCCAACCATCATATCTGATGGAGATTCAGATATGATTGGTGTCAGGATACCTCAGGCTCAGGATGCCTGAGAAGAAAGGTGCAACACAAATTGACGGGATGACACTGTAAGATTCTCGGGAAATGAACTATGAAGTGATTTCCGTTAACAAGAGTTCATCATTAACCCAACGAGAGGTCAAGGAGGTGGCTGATGAACTCAACGACAATTCATCGAGATTTCCAAAAGATGCATTTCCACAATTAAGTGAACAAGGAGATAACATTTGTCAGACCAAATGATATAAGGAAGTATGCTCGAGGAGAACATACACAACTAAACATTGGTTGAAAGGTGCGCCCGAAATATGGGTTGGGTTGCACGACCAATGTCGGAATGGTGATTCAATAATCAATAGACTAAGAATGAACGGCCGACTATTAAATTCAAAGCAATAGGGTTGCTAGAAGTGCAGGATCCAAACAGCACCGTTCACTTGTTGGTGCCCCGGTTGGAATCAACACGAGGACCATGAAAGAGTGGTGATGGTGAGAAGTATCACTATACCAAGAAATCTCAAGAGGTGGAACAAATCTCAGAACATTCTTGACATAAAAGATGGTAATACTCCTTGGTAAAGAAGAACAGATGCTGGATAGTAAGGATCTCAAGGTATAACACAAAACACGAATAAGTTTGTGCTGAACGGATGGCAATAAAGTGGTCGATGATAACACAAATCATCAGGGGCAAGGATGGTATTTCTCATCATGAACTCAATTGATATCCTAGAAGAGCTCATAAGGTTGATGATGGTCACGACACATTTGTCGAGAGATTTCATGAAGATGTAATCAATCAGTGACGACATCAAGTCAAAGGGATAATGAAGCGTAAGGTTATTGGAACCATGGGTAGGACACAAACTTGAAATCAAGCTTGTTGTTCAAGGCGAACTGATATGACGAGGAAGATCGACGTAAGTTTAGCTCATCGTCAAAAATTTGTGCTCCGCGAAGAAGGACCAGGTAGCACAGTTAGAATTTGGTACGATAATGGTATAGCTGATCAGGCTAGGAATTACTTGAAGGATTATTAAACCCATAAGTAACGAAAATTACTTAAGAGTTATTGAATCGGAGTGCAGAATCGATTCACTTATCGGTGTTCTCGGTCGACAAACAACCCAGAACCCATGAAGTGGCAAAGACAAGGTAAGGTAGTGCTTCATCAAAGTTTATAAGATGTAGTGCAATGGCAAGATATCCTCGAGATACCCGGGGTAATACTCGACACAATATCAAAGTAAAGGTTGGACTGCTGTATTGATCCATAGAAGACAAGTGATTAACTTGCCCGAGAAATGGGATCAAAGAGAAAATATGGTCGGAACCACGATCGCATAGGATAAATTCACAGATACCAGATGATATTGTATCAATGAAATAGTTATTATCACAAGAAGCTTCTATGGTAGGATCTACATCGGGTCCATGGGCATGAACACAAAGTTCAAGGTCGACTCCCACTTCTTTAATGCATATCATTTCATTCACCTCTCGCTTTGATATATCTGTAATGTTGGAATTTTTATCTGGTAGAACACCGGAAGAGTATGACTTGTGAAACTTTCGGGTTCTCACGGATTAGGGGAAGGCATAGGTTCAACCCATCGGGCATCTTAGTAACATATACCACAAGTTTCAAAAGTAAATAAACAAGCTCGAAAGTAGAGCATGGTTGGCCAAGCAGGGGATACAATTTACCAAAGGCATTATGTATCAGGGGAAGAACTCACAAGGTGATTGAATATGAAGGACACTATCGGATGAAACCCAACAATGGATCGGGCGATCCACAACGGAGCTGATGTGAGTATCGGTACTCAATCAGAGGAAGAAAGAATGCACGGGCATCATAATATAGAACATATGAATAATTCGATGCTTAGATAACAAAGGAATTATGATTTCCAACACAAATGATCAGAAGCAGACGCTCTGATCAAGGATAGATAAGTTGGATAGACCAGAGGCACAATTGACGACAAATAGTTTGGTCGAGAACCAGCTCATGTTTAAGATGACGTCTGAGCCGGAAGAATGAATTCTAGGATCTGATCGAGGATTGAGAACATTCACATCATATTGGATCAAGTGACTCGAAATGATAGGGACAGAGGATGTCAACGAAGATTACTAGAAGTATGGAATTAACCATAATGTCGGAAGGCAAGGAAATCAGGAGCAATGGGCTACTGAGGATTTTCAGAAAATCGAATGGAATTTCGAGGACTTATGTGAAACACATGAACGGCTACGGATGAGGGGATACTTGGCAAGTGCGAGGAATTATCCGTTTGGGTATTCAGGTGACAAAGAACAGCAAGGCAGCTGTAAGCTCAAAGGATTATCGAAACAATGACGAGTGTTTCGGGGTATCTTGTAATAACAAGACAAACTGGGGATGAATGTAAGAATAACAACTGCAAGTAGTTATCCATAGGGGTTGACGGTGGAAGGGAATTGCAAACGCGATGAACACAAGTTCTCGCGTTAACAGCAGAGAGTATCTTCAGGGTCTTCACGCAGCAGCATTTATCATCAGAATAAGAGGCTCTCCAGGTGAAAGTGATAACGAGATCCTAATGTTAGATTTAGTAAAATTCATTTAACCCGAATAGAAGAGAGATCAGAGTCCCAGAGTATAGGTCGAGGAATAAAAGATCCTAATACCACCCAATGGCGATGTGGGCCCATAAGGCACGCAGCCATGTTAGTAAAAGTTTTGTAATGTCTAGACTCGACTTCGGCCAAGGAGTGTGGAAGGGCGATTCCTACAGGCAGTCGGCTCTGATACCAACTTGTGACGCCCCCGATTCAATTGTACACTAATCATGCACGCAAATGTGTACGATCAAGATCAGGGACTCACGGCAAGATGTCACAACACAACTCTAAAACATAAATAAGTCATACAAGCATCATAATACAAGCCAGGGGACTCGAGGGCTCGAATACAAGTGCTCGATCATAGACGAGTCAGCGGAAGCAACAATATATGAGTACAGACATAAGTTAAACAAGTTTGCCTTAAGAAGGCTAGCACAAACTGGGATACAGATCGAAAGAGGCGCAGGCCTCCTGCCTGGGATCCTCCTAACTACTCCTGGTCGTCGTCAGCGGGCTGCACGTAGTAGTAGGCGCCTCCAGTGTAGTAGTCGTCATCGACGGTGGCGTCTCGCTTCTGGGCTCCATCGTCTGGTCGCAGCAACTGGGTAAAGAAAGGGGGAAAAGGGGGAACAAGGCAACTGTGAGTACTCATCCAAAGTACTCGCAAGCAAGGAGCTAAACAACATATGCATGGATATATGTGTAAAGGGCCATATCAGTGGACTGAACTGCACAATGCCAGAATAAGAGGGGGATATCTAATCCTGTCGAAGACTACGCTTCTGGCAGCCTCCGTCTTGCAGCATGTAGCGAGGGTAGTCTCAAGTCCTCCAAGTAGCATCGCATAGCAATAATCCTACCCGCGATCCCTCCTCGTAACCCCGAGAGAGCGACCACCGGGTTGTATCTGGCACTTGGAAGGGTGTGTTTTATTAAGTATCCGGTTCTAGTTGTCATAAGGTCAAGGTACAACTCCAAGTCGTCCTGTTACCGAAGATCACGGCTATTCGAATAGATTAACTTCCCTGCAGGGATGCACCACATAACCCAACACGCTTGATCCCATTTGGCCGGACACACTTTCCTGGGTCATGCCCGGCCGCGGAAGATCAACACGTCGCAGCCCCACCTAGGCTCAACAGAGAGGTCAGCACGCCGGTCTAAACCTAAGCGCACAGGGGTCTGGGCCCATCGCCCTTAGCACACCTGCACGTTGCGTACGCGGCCGGAAGCAGACCTAGCCTAACAGGCGTTCCAGTCCAATCCGGCGCGCGCCGCTCAGTCGCTGACGTCACGAAGTGCTTCGGCTGATACCACGACGTCGAGTGCCCATAACTGTTCCCGCGTAGTTGGTTAGTGCGTATAGACCAAATGGCCAGACTCAGATCAAATACCAAGATCTCGTTAAGCGTGTTAAGTATCCGCGAACGCCGACCAGGGCCAGGCCCACCTCTCTCCTAGGTGGCCACAACCTGCCCTGTCGCTCCGCCACTAAGTAACGATCGGGGCCGTCGGGAACCTGCACCCACCTCTACCGGATGGAGCCACCGTCCTTTCAGCCCCATCTCCTAACAGTATCACGTAATGTAATAGTGTAGAGTATATAGTATATGCCCGTGATCACCTCCCAAAGTGATCACAGCCCAAGAGCATAGCATGGCGAGACGGACAAGAGTGTAGGGCCACCGATGGAACACTAGCATCCTATACTAAGCAAGAGGATAGCGGTAAAGGTAACAACAAGAGTAGCAAGGACAAAGCTATGCAGCAATATAGTATTAATCGAAAGCAGTAACATGCTACACTACTCTAATGCAAGCAGTATAGATAAGAATAGGCGATATCTGGTGATCAAAGGGGGGGGCTTGCCTGGTTGCTCTGGCAAGAGAGAGGGGTCGTCAACTCCGTAGTCGAACTGGGCAGCAGCAGCGTCGGTCTCGGTGTCTAGCGGAAGAAGAGGGGGAAGAAACAATGAATATTTAAGCAAACAGATGCATGACGATGCATGACAAAGCAAAGCGTGATGCTAGGCGTGCCCTAACGCAGTATGTGGTGATACCGGTGAAGGGGGGAAACATCCGGGAAAGTATCCCCGGCGTTTCGCATTTTCGGGCGGAGGAGCCGGAGGGGGGAAGTTGCGAGTTTGATAGGTTAGGGGGGTGTGGCGGACGAACGGGTTGTGTATTCGGAATCGTCTCGTCGTTTTGAGCAACTTTCATGTAGAAAGTATTTTCATTCGAGTTACGGATTAAAAGATATGATTTTCTAAAGATTTAATCATTTTCTGATTTTAGTTATTTATTTAAATCCAACATTATCCAAAACAGTGTTTGCTGACGTCATCATGACGTCAGCCGTCAACAGAGGTGTTGACTGGTCAACTAACGTGTGGGTCCCGCATGTCATTGACTGTTAATGAACCTAACAGATTAATTAACTAAACTAGGTGATTAGTTTAATCTAATCAGGATTAATTAAGTTAATTAATTAACTAATTAATATTTTAATTATTATTTTTTAAATCCCTTTTTTTTAATTTTCGTTCTGGGGCTGGGGCCCCTTTGTCAGTGGGCCAAAGGCCTTATCGGGCACAGGGGAAGCGGGCACTGGGTGCTACGGTTACGGGCGCCGGGGCGTGCTGGCGCCCGAGCGGAGGCCGAGCACGGGCGGCGGCCAGCGAGGGGTCATGGCGGAGGCAGCGCGCAGGCGCGCGGAGGGTAGCCACAGAGGTGCGGCCGGTCAAGGGCGATAACGGCGAGCGAGAGGCGCCGGTGCACGAGGGGGCTGCGAGCACACGGGAGGCGGAGACGGCGCCGCAATGCGCGATTGGCCGAGCAAGAGGCGGCGAAGCGAGGCGCTGGCCCAACGCGTAAGCGCGTGCTTACGCGCCGCTGGTCGCCACAAAGGGCGTGGCGCGTCGGGAATGACGGGCGGCGAAGCAAGTAGCATGGCGGCCATGGGTGGCGGCAAAGCGGCAGATCGGGCGAGCACGGCGTTGGGCGCATGTGACAGGGAAGAGGGGAGAGGAGGAGGCGCGTGCTCATGGCGGCACGGCGGACGTGGCTGAGGACGACGAGGCGTCGCGGCGCGACAAGCGGGACAGCGTGAGGAGCGAGAAGGAGGAAGGCCTCACAGGGGTAAGCAGGGCGGGCAGCGTGCTCGGGAAGGTCGGGGAGGGGGCCAACGGGACGAGCGGCGGAGCTGGAGGAGTCCGGCGAGGTGGCGGCGTCCTGGCGGCGGCGGGGGGGGGCGTTCCGGGCGTCGGTGACCTCCTCCTCTCGATCCCGATCCAATCGGGGGAGAGAGGGGAGGGGTAAGATATTTCCGGAGGGGGGGGGGGAGAGTGTCGGTGGCGGTTGGTGGACTGGGTGAGTGGGGGGGTTAAGGGAGTGGGGTGTGGGGTGGGCCGGCCGGGGCCTGGTGGTGGCCCAGTTGGGCCTGTGGTCAGCTGGGCCGAAGCCCGGGGGGGTTTCTCTTCTTTTTTTTGTCTTTTGTTTTTCTGTTTTATCTCTTTTCTTTTATTTATTTTCTTTTACTGTTTTAATTCAACTAGGGCATTTAAGTATTTTATATATTTGTGTTTTCTTTACTATAATTACCTATGCCATTTTTGGCACGGTCTGAACATTTTTGTTTTAAAGTTTGAAAACTTTGTTTGTTTGCCAAAAATTCAAATTCAAATTCGAATCGTTTTGAACTAACGTGAGATTAGCGACAGTAACGGAGGTGACATGGCGTCAGTAGCAGATGTTACTGTAGCTTGATTATTCGGGCGTCACAGTTGCTCCCCTGGTGCGCTAGTCCAATGAGAAATTAGCATGCCGACTTCCTGACTGTGTAGTACAACAAGGTTTACCTGACTCCAGCAAGTGAAGGGCGATGAAGGCGGCGCGCCTTCGGCTCACTCTAGTGCTTCTAGTCGTTGCTCTGTGGTCCACAGACCGTGTGGTAATTTTTATTACCTCTTGCTTCTTTACACTGTCATGATTGGAAATGAATAGATTGGAAGTTTCTCACTCAACGAAAAGGTTATTACTTCAAAAGAAAAAACATAGGGTAAGAGTCGATCAGATCGGGCATCTTGGCTCGGCTGACGGCAAAGGCAGTTGCATAGGTACATTTACCTGTTCTTCTTAGTGTCCAAGAATGGAGCAAAAGTTCGTAGCCCTAGAGTTTAAAGATCACGCGGTAGCTTGGTTTTTTGAAACCATAGCTTGCTTCTTCACGTACGGAGCTAATAACTAGTTTACCATGTTAAACCTAACAAGCTTAATGATCAAGCTAAATAGTTTCACGGGTAACTCCTTAAGCTCATTAATGCATACACATAGTTTTAATAAATTCTGCTCCAGCTCGTGGCATCCATTGTTTAGCATCGACTAATGCTGAACATACAAGGATAGCCCTAGCAGTAGCATCCGCACGTTCAAGAGGCTGAAACATGCCGGGTGAGTCTGTCCAAGGAGACATACATGATGCACTATTCGTATGAATTTTTCGGAGAAAGCTACAAGCGATTCATTGAAAAACATAGACATGTCTTAGAACAATATAACCAACATGTTCAGATTCAAAAATATAGTGTGGCGACAATAATAGAGAGAGAAACCTACTTGGTCCTCCAGGATGGCCTGGTAAATGAATAAGCACATCTAGCATGCCATTGTCGCCACATAGCTCCTCAGTCAAGGTGCTTAGATTCCCACCGGTACTTTGGTCCGAAACAGACACATGATGATCATGGTGAAGTACGAGTATCTAGTCACCACAGTGTAGAACTGCTGGTGTACACACGAACGATCCTACATTAGGTAGATTCCCCCTTGAGCATACGTACAACATGCGTTACACAGATTGGCATGTTGTTAAATTCTCCAGTCGTTAATACCACAAATATTGAAACTCAGTGCCCTGATTCCGACCAGATAGAGCAAAAACAGTCATGTGTTACAGCCTTATCGGGCACTCCAGCCCCAGCCCCCAGGGCACTAAATTGTGACTAATAAGGGGAAAGTCCAAATTATAAATTCAGTAAACTTACATAGGGCTGTGGTGAAAGAAAAGCAGACAATACACGACGCGTATTGGAAACCTTTCATACATTATTCTAGTGATCAAAAGGTTCAAAGGTCTTTCACTTATTGCAAGAAAAATATAAAACTATTTATGGGCGGATGTTCTCTCAACAATGGCAATATTGATGCAGGTACTTCCATGGTTGTGTTTATCACCAATAAATTCTGTAGCACGAGTTCCTGAAAGACTGGATTTAAGAGCGATATATGAAGTCAGCCTGCCTACAGTTTTCCTCGAGTTAATTAAAGATACTAGTCATCAACCCGTGCGCCTGCACGGGCTAGGAACTATTCTGTTTCTGCATTAATAATTAAAAAATCAATTCTCCATGATTTAGAGTGGGAATGAATGGTTTTTTTTCGAGAAGGAGGGAAACATCTTCCTAAATCAAAATTTTCGTATGAGTATATTCTCTCCGAATTCATTTAGTGCAGATATTAATATTTATATAAATGATTACAAACGTGAATAGAGAAGAAAATTTTCAAGAGATTCAAAAATATGGTCGACATTCCTATGCCTACATCCTAAATATGATGTTCTAGTATTAAAGAATTTTATTTATGTGCATTAATTTTCTCAAATACATGTGCCACGACCGGTGACCATTGCTACCGCAGAGATATTTGTGTGACTCAAAGTTTTGTGCCCTATCACACTAAGGATACAAACCAATTTAGCATTTAAATCTCTTAACTGAGACAAAATCATTTGGATCCCCTCATGCTATGACATATCTCAAAACTTTGATGGTACCAAATACACTTTCTCTGTCAAGTCTTAGAACTCTTAGCAGCACCAAATGTGACAAAGAAAGTGAATCAAATTTACTGGTATGATGGCTAGTACCTTTGCACCTTGGCTCCAAAGGATGATCGTCGTGTACTTTTGTAAAGTGTTGTTCATTGTAATAATATATGCTTTACCGAAAGCAAAGTATACGGTCCACACATAGAAGAAGTAAAGTAATTGGTTAAATAAGACAATATCTTGCATGAACAAATATACTCGAAATCAATACACATAACTCGGAGGGAAGAGGTGAAATGAAAAGAACTTTGAGGAAATTAGGAATTAAAGACCATATATCTTGCTACTCCCTGACTTTAGTCGACCTGGAGTAGTACAGAAATAAGGGAATGTGCATTAGTGAATAGGGACCTTAAGGGGTGTGTGTGCGCGCAGATGTGTATGCATCTGTTGCTCATATATACTTTGGTCACATAATAGAGGAACATAACTGAATAGGCATACCCAAATGTAATTTACGGTTGGGGTTTTACTGCCAATCAAGGAATCTATTACTATGAACTCTTGGATTATCACCACCGGCGTGCACACTCTAGCAGCATACGTACTCCATGACGTACATCCAGTCCTTAGGACCCGGCTATTGACATCACCAGTGAACTCTCCAAGTGTAGTGTGAACCTTGCCCCTCGTGAACGATGCTCACACTGTTGAAGATGGCCCAATATCTGCTCAGTAATTTTGTTAAGGTCAGCTGCGCTACCCAGAATGCCCACTGTATGGTCCCCGAGTATAACATTGAGGTATATAGAGAGGACTACTATAGCGCCTGCACACATTTGGTTTCCTCCCCCGGTCGAAATTTATTTTTCAAAATCCAGTTTGGACTCTCCTATTTTTAACGTGAAGCTCAATGCCTTTTTTTTACGTGCATGGATTTTATTTTTTCTGGGACCATGTGATGTGGAGTGTTTTTTTAACTTGGGACTTTTTTTTGGAAAAAAAATCTGGGACCTAACTTCCTATTTATACACATCTTTGTTTTCCTTTTCAAGGAAAAAAGGTACATTTTTTCTTATAACTTGGGCATGGGTGTTGGGGACTCTTTCTTGTATTTTTGGCCTTAAGCCTATTTATGTACATAGATTAAAAATACTAGTCGTCAACCCGTGCGTCCGCACGGCCTAGTTAATTCATATGCCTTCCATATTGAAATAAATATGAGACGACCTATATTACATTTCAATTCTTGTTGGAGATACCCATTTCAAATATTAGTATCAAGGATATATAAGATTTTTACTAATTAAAAAGAGTAATGATAGAACTATTTTAGGTTCATATATGATTTTTATACACATCTTTTAAGTTTTGTTGAATTAGTTCATTTCACATATTAAATTAATGCCCTGGGTAGCAGTGACGTGTTTGAACTATTGGGGAGGGAATTCTTCATATGGGAGTGAAATTTCTTTATCAATTATGAATAACTTTTTGTTTGAAGTTAGGCTTGATTTTCTTTTCTGTTACTTCAACATGTACATCGTTTTTTGTTTTCCATGTGAATTGTGGTAGAGTCGTTTCACAACATGGGAACTTAATCTATTATAATGCTTGAAAATTTCTTTTATCTATAAAAATTGAAATATAGTGTATCTGGTTCTAAAATATTCTTATTTGAATCCCCAATGGTCTAGCTTGCCAATCCCTAGTACAAAAGACAATGGTATTCCTTCAATTGTATTTCTTAACATAAGTTAATTTAATTTTGATGTGTGACACTTTATGAATATTTGCTATATTTTGTTATAATTAGTTGATTTCATCTATAAAATTAATAACCTTAGCAGTGGTGATATTTGAAAGTATTAGCAAGAGATTTTTGTGTAAGTTTGAGTACTTTTATTTTATTTTTGTTGGGTCTAGTTTTTGTACGTGGAGATGGACATTTACTTGTCAATCGGGCATAAGCTTCATTCTGACGTGAGGCGTAAGGACTCTTTATTTGGTATCTTTTTCTATTTGCAAGGGTGCGTACAAAAGACAATGATAGAACAGGATGTCACGTGGTTTCTAGTGACTGCAAGGCGCGCGTTTTTTAGAGCATGGACGTTTTTTTAGGGAATTGAGAACATGGACGTTGATTATGATGAGTCCTTTTCTGTAGGAGGACTCTTTTTAAATGGGAGAGTTTAATATTTTATACGTCATGTAGTTTTATCCGTGCGAACAGTGGTGCAAACATGTCTTTTTATTTTTACAAATATAAGGCAACATCTCTCATTTTTGCATGTGTATGTTTATTTTTATTTTTTGTATGCTCTATAAGTCATAGTCTTCTAGCATATTTTGACCATTAAATTTTAAATCTAATGGTTAAATTAATTTTTGATAATGTGGATTAATGTGGAGGCTTGGATGGAGCCTCCGGTTAGTAATAATAAATATAAGAACTAATGGGAAGATAGGTTGGATCATACCTCTTTTTTTTGTTTGATTCCAGCGGTTGATGAAACACTAAACGTGGCGTCAATGGCATGAAGAACAGACGACGCAGCAAGGAGGAGGATTAGGAACAGCGACGCTAGGGACTCTAGTCTCTAGATGATGCGCTACGGAGCGGGCGGCGAACTGAAAAGGTGATGAGACATAATTGTGGCAGCATGCGGATGTGTTTTTTCTCCTTGGTTTTTAAATCAATCGGGAGAGGTGATGAGACATAATTGTGGCTGCCAAGAAAGGAAACGTGTTTCTGGGAGGACCTGATAGCATGATGTTCATCTTTTCTATTGAGGGGCGTTGTTTATCCAGATAAGACAGATTGGATCGTGGTGACTTTTTTTTATTTTCCTGATCGCAATTATGCAAGACTGGGAGGAAAGAAACGTGCTTGTGGGAGAATATCATACGATGATGTTCATCTTTTTTTTTGACCGGACACCTATTCATTCAGCTAGGAAAGAGTGGAGTCACGGGGTTTTAATTTTTTTTTTCTTTTCCTGATGATAATTACGCATAGATTGGGTCGCTGTGTCTATTCCGGTCGTGTCATGTTGTGCTTTTTTCCCATCAAACCAACGTAAATCATAGGTGTCGTCTATTCTGGTCGTGTCACGTTGTGCTTTTTTTTTCCCATCAGACCAACGTAAACCATAGGTGTCGTGTCAGGTTGTCCTTATTTTTTTCCCACCGGAGCAACATAAATTGTAGGGTTGAGATAGATCATCAGATAGATTTAACGATTAAAATATTTTTAGTGATGTGGATCAACATGGAGGTTTGTATGGTGCCTCCAATTAGTAAATATAAAATCCTTTGTATGTACGTGTTGTTTCCTTCTTGCATGAGGGAAGACTCTACTTTTTTAAACGTGAGGCTTGAGATCTCTTTTTTTACATGGGAGAGTGGGATCTGGACTCTTTAAAAGGCATGTTTTTTCATTGATTTGACGTGGGCAGTGGAACTCTTTTTTTTTTTGCATGTGTGGCCTTCATTCTATTAATGTACGTGTTGTTTCCTTCCTTTAATGAGGCAGCGTTTTCTAATAGATCTTCACCATTAAATTTTATATCTAATGGCTAAATTAATTTTGTTGATGTGGATTAACGTGAAGGCTCGTATGGTGCCTTCAATTAGTAAATATATAAGATATAAGATGATTTTCTGGATGGACAGAGAGGGCCCACATCAGATGTAGGAGATCACGGTGCACATGCCTACGCAGGGGAGGTTCATGGGGCAGCGCCTCATAGAACACATCAGCCGGTTGGAGCCAGCTCGGAGCTCCATAAAAGGTGATGAAGAGAATCTGTATCCATATACACGTCCAGTCTATGAGGTCTCACAAACTCACCTTACTTTCCCAGGTTCATGCAACAATCATCTACTATCATGTATGCTCATGCATTAAGTCCACAAAAGCTGGTCAATCTAGGGTTAGGAGGTATCAGAAATAGAACTACTCCCTCGATTCAGAATTACTTGTCGTATAAATTGATGTATCTAGATTCTAGATACATCCATTGCTACTAAATAATTCGGAACGGAGGGAGTACATGATAGGGGTGAAACAAGAGTTGTGGGATCCGAGTGAGCTGCGGATCCTGACGTGCTGATAGGACTTCTGTGCGTTGCCTGAGTGAGCTGGGATTTTTTAATTCACTAGTTTTGGAAGCCATATATGGAGGTTGGGTATCTGCAGTGGCGGAGACAGGCCTGGGGCAGCTAGGGCTATAGCCCCAGGCCTAGAAACAACTTCCTTTGTAATTTCTTCATGTAAAGCATAGAAAATCATTAAAGTTTATCACTCAATATAGCACAGCCCCAGGCGTAATCTGCATCTAGCTCCGCCACTAGATATCTGCACGTGCCTCCATCTCGTTTTATAAGTTCTAGTCTACACAACTCCTGAGCAATGCTGCCGTGATGGGTGAACTGCGCCGTTATATGCGGTAACTGCAAGTCTCCAGCCACGTGCTATCTCTCCTAGGCTCCCTCCGGCAACACAGGCCGAACCTGCCCTCCCGCGATGAACACGGAGCTGTGCCTCGGGCAACCCGAACACCGGATGGAAGAGAAAAACTCGACACAAACTCATTATTCCGCGACGAACGCCTGCGGCTACAAACGCCTTTCTTGTATTCACAATGCATGCTACAAAATACATGGAGACTCACTCCACCTCACGGCCCGGTGAGTGCACTGCACACACGCACCAGGAGACATCTCTCTCCTTGGCTTAAATAACATTCACACAGGCCGGCCGCACACAGTCGGCCACGCACGTAACTTGCTCCACTAACGAACTCCATGCACTAACCACGCCTAAACTCTCTAAGGCACTACTTCTATGGATAGCGGGATCACTTCAAAGTAGGGTAGACACTGTGGCTAGTAGCGAGTAGTCCACATGTGGTCTATTAGCACTTTGTGCCGTCAATGAGCTGTAAGAGCAACTCCGTTTGGGCTGCACGGACACAAAAGGTGGCGCAACGCGCCGACTCAAATGGACGTGTGTCCGCTTGGCATCCGATTGGAGACCTATTTCCGGCCTAATTATGAGTTGGATTTGCATCGACGCGGACACAAGACGGACACGTGGGTCTCCCCGGACCCGCCGGTCGGTGACAACCACCACCATTTTCACCATTTCCCCCCAAAAACCCTCCTGCCCGCGCGCGCTCCCGCCCCAGACCCGCCATGGACGACGACCATGAGCTTGACGACGCCGCCGACAGCGCTTCCCTTGCCTCGTCCGGCATGACGCCCGCCCCCTCCGGCAAAGTCAAGCCTCGTGCCTCGCGCAAGACCGCCGCCGCGTCCAAGCCAAAGAAGGCGCTGACACCCAAACAACGGGTAAAGGAGTCGGCCAAGATGAAGAGCCGGAGGCACGCCGCGGACGTGAGGGATGAGTCGTCGCGGCTGCCGCCGGTGCCGCCGCCGCGCAGCAGGAGGTCACCAACGCCCGCGTCGCGGCGGCAACGAGGGAGGCGCTCTACATGCTAGGGTTAAACCCTAGCCAGCACGACCTCGTGAACGCCTCATCGCCGCGGCCAGCACTGGCTCATCGGCGTTCCCTCGGATTGTGCTGCCTGACTCGGCCCCCGCGTCGGCTTGCACCCCGATGCCCAGCTTCCACGTGTACCCGCAGGACTCCCGGCTCTTCGGGGAGTGCTCGCCCGACGTGTGCGTGGTGGCGCCTTCCACGCCCGCGCCTGCACCCATCGACCTCAACGCCACACCGGTGGCTAGTGGCACGTCATCCGGAGGCGCGAGGAAACGCACGCAGCAGATGCCGGCCAGCGTGCTCCCGGATGCCCGCAATCTGTATGTTGTCTTGTGTGCTGGCATGACCACGGGGCCGTGATGGCGTGGTCGAACTCAAGTCCCACCACTTTTTTGTATGCTGGCATGTTTGCCGGCTGCTGGCAAATGCGCCAGCGCGAACTGTGTGATGATATATTTTGAAGCCAGCAATGTACGCCGGTTGGCATGGTGCCAGCATAAGACATGGCTGCTAGCACGATCTATGCGCCACGGGCCTTTTTTGAAAATTGAGTGCGGACATGAAAATGAGTCGACGCGTTGAGCGGGCAGCCGACTCAAATGCAAAAAAGGGCGGACATAGGGCGGGTGACCGACCCAAACGAACAAAAGAGGAACAAATGCATCGTCCGTTTGGGTCAGCCCATTGAAGTTGCTCTAAGTAATTCTGCCTTCTTAATATGTTTTATCTATAATGTTGATACGTCAACTTGACGTATCCTTGAAAAAAAATGTTGCAGCTAACAGGAGGCATGGT
The DNA here is from genome assembly GCA_021605205.1 of Aegilops longissima. NCBI lineage: Eukaryota > Viridiplantae > Streptophyta > Magnoliopsida > Poales > Poaceae > Aegilops > Aegilops longissima. Next base: position 11,808,529 of record CM038682.1, on the reverse strand, counting down.
ATGCGGACGCGTAGGTTGAGGGCGGTGCAGCAGATGCGGACGTGTAGGTTGAGGGAAGTGGGATCCCACTTATCTCCTGCTAATCCACTTCAGTTGTACTGGGTTGTTGGTTATTACCCACCAAATCTTGGTGGAACTAAGTGGGCTGGGGTGGGACGCGCATGTTCAGTCCCACCTGCAGCCTGACTAAGACTGGTCTATCCCGTCTCTTTGTTCCTTACTTCCTTGCTCCGTGCGGCCAATAGTAAAATATGGACGCCGATAACGCCTACATGTGTGTTATATAAGACATGCGCCCACGCAACGTGTGTGGCGTGAGCAGTAGGCAGCCCACACGGGCTGTGTGTGGGTGGATATTAGAATTGCTCACACGTGTGGGCGTGGCTACTTCGTGTTACACGCCAAACAAATACTACTCATTCTTTAGCCCGAGCGTGTGGCATGAATCAAAAATGCCTACACATCCTGACGCAGCTACGTTAGGCACCCGCTGAATGACGATTTAATTGCCATCCTCGATGGCAGATGTAGTTATCTGGGATGACAAGTGTAGTTGTAAAAGCATGGCAACTCTGTCTGTTTTGGTTAACTATATTTGCCATGTCTAATTTATGGTAATTGCCGCGTGTAATCAAACCGTAGTTGCTGTGTGTGATTAACTACTTGCCACATATGGTCAAACAGTAGTTGCCATATGTATTTACCTAGTTGCCACGTGTGGTCCAACCATAGTTGCCATGTATGCTTAATCACAGTTGCCATGTGTGTTTATCTGGTTGCCACGTACGCGCAACTGCAGTTGCCGTCTAGCAAAGAATCATAATTGCCATGGTTGTTTACCTAGTTGCCACGTTCGTGTAACTGCACAATCGCCACCTCTTTATCCTCTCACCCACCTCATGCCAACCATTTGGTCCCATGACTGTCTCAGGCCACCCTCGCACCTAGTGCTCCAACTTGTCTACTAAGCCCTGGAGCTATGGGTTTCAGCGGCTGGAAGGTGATGATTGGCAGAACAACACACCAAAGAGGGGCCTAAAAACAAGGCAATTTTTCAATCCAGGTTTAGCATACAACCGAACAATAAACGGATTTTTTTGCGGGAAACAAGAATAAGACTATAAAGTATTTGTTCAGATTTCAAGAACATAGGGTGGGCACCATCTCAGACAGAACCGTGGCAACTCTTATCGGCTGGCCTGAATATGTGAAGAATGAACAAGTAGAATGCTATTGTGGCCACCTAGCTCACAGACCAATCAGTACTTGTTGAACTAGAACAGTTGCGTGTGCAAATGTGCAGGCAGCATCTTAACATATCTACTCGTGTCCCATAATATTGTTGTAGAAACGTGGGTGCACTTAGGGAGACACTTTTTCTCAGAATTGGACAATGTGGTGGTTGATAGTTTTGCCCATCAATATTTTTAGAGTTTAATGCAAGAAGTGAATGACCCTTGAATCGTGATCACAAGACATGAAGTTGCGGAGATGCATCTTGTATTGGATGATAAAGATACTACATAATTAGGGTGGGATGATATTGAACATGGATTTGTTTGCTCCTTGATTGATGCGGACCAATATGGAAACAACATTTTGCATGCAGACATATAGATGTAAGCAATTCCACAAAAGCTAGCCCGAAGCTTCACATAAAGATCAGTCCGGAGGTAGGTGAAATCCATGTACGCACGTTCAAATTTTGGTGCCCAAAGTGCCACCAACTAGCGTGTCTGACGCCGTTATGTACTATCCAAATAACTGGCCACTTAATGGAACAAATCATTTTGCATTTGAATTTGCAGTTAAATTTTTTTGTTTGAGTTTCCTTGTACTGTCTGTGAGAACTACATGCAACACAAAGCCACAACATAAACACAAAGTACTTCATCTGAATTAGTTGTTGCTCAAATGGATGTATCTACCACTATTTCGATGCTAGATATAGTCTTTTGAACAACAACTAATTTCGGACGGAGGCAGTACGATGCTATTTTGAAACTAAATAAGAAAGGTACACAAAAGTTGTTGCAGCATATTGAGACTATTGAGACGGATGGAACGGGGTTGTAAAGTTTCACAACACACTGGAGGATGCTAGAGTCACCACAAGGTTGTATAGAGAATATGGCAGCCATAGAGCTTTGCAACACCTCAGTAGCGTTTACGCAATCATTGCAGGCTAATCAGGATTGAAGGGCTGGGATTAAATTTAAGGCCCTGGCCCACTGGTGAAACTCAGGGCAGGGGGTGCTAATTAAAAGATGACAAGTCATCCTTTACTTACGGTGAGTTACCGAGGTTTTGCATTTTTCGGCAACCACATGATATGTCCCACAACATAGTCTGTCCTACTATAAGTTTAATATGCCAACTTGAGTAGGTCAATTGGTGTTCATGCCATTATTTTCTGAGAAACAAGTGTACCTTGGAGGTTTCGAGGCATCATGAAAATAAATCTCACCTTTTGGCGTTCTCAAAGGATAATGATTTCGAGATTTTTGTCAACATAAGAGGAATTCTACACTTTCAGCATTTGGAGACATAACCAAACTCTTACTATCATTTATGTATGAAGCCTCCACACTCTGTATCAACAATCGTTCATGGTGGCAGCTATCTACAAGGACTGCACCGATTTCCTAAGAGACTTCTTGAAAATTATCTTTGAGCATTGTCCAAGAGAAACAATAGGTTTGCGTTGATTCATCCGCTGGAGCAGTGGCTTGGAAGTCCACTAGTTTTAGTTTGCTATTTCTCATGGATTATGTAATCAAGGTAGTCAGAACCGCGATCCTAGCATGCGGCTCTACGACTATATGGTCTGAATTGACTGAATGGATTCTACTATTCTAGTCTGTATAATCCACGATTCTACTAGTTACTATACTACGGTTTGCAATCCTAACTAATTTGGATGTAAATATGGTTAATGTTTATTAAAACGACCAACATGAGGGTTGTTAAATTATGAACTGCCAGTTGAATCCAAAGGAATGTTCCAAAGTTCCTGAAGATAACCTCTTTTGTTGTATGAAACATATTAGAAAATATTTTCAAGTTGCAGCTTCCCTTCATGGTCATGCATAAATCTGTTGCAATGCCCAATGGACCACTTATTTTTGTCAAGAAAAGTTCAAGATCCACTGACTCCCCATGACACTGATTCTGCCCTTCGAGCATGTATCTTGCTAGAGATCGTTTGCTTGGTATATATCACTTGGAAAGAATGGATACTTGGTAAGCTGCACATCTGTTCCATTGCTCTTGTTCCATTTCCATAACTCCCTGCAATGTGATAATGTGAACGCTTTACATTTATCCTTGCTTTCCCTCCAAGATGACTATCATCCGCATTTGCAGTAATTGGGTCGAATAGTCCCTGTAAGCTTGCAGATACATTCAGGCCCTTCTTAAGGCTTATGCTCATCAGTGGCAGAAACTGAATTTCTATGTTCTACAACTAAAATATGCAAAATCTTATAAGGGTTTGAATAGATATAAATCTGTCTCATATCGAACTCGTGGGCTTCTTGGGCAGAAATTGAGTTACCATCGAAGGTGAAGAAACCATCAAACTCAGAAACTTGTATTATAGATGGGGACGGCGTCAGTACAACATGAATATGAATGGACAGTATCCAAAGAGGTATGTAAGATATTGCCACAACGTGAAATAAAGGTACTGCTACATCAAAAAGAATCTAGAAAAGGTACTGAAGTTGCTGTAGTATGTTGCAACAATTAAGATGGACCAAGCCCGGCTGGCTATAAAGCTTTAGAAACACATAGAGGTGTGTGTGTGCCAAGAAGGCCAAGAGCATATTTGGGGAACAGGAAGTAGTAGGAAGCAGTGGGTGTATGCTTCTAAACTTGTATTGCAGAAAACCCATCCTAGCATAAGTTCAATATAACTTTTGTTATCATGCCTCTCTTTGTCAGAAACCACTAAATATATTTTTCGGTATTAGGATGCAACAAGAAATAAACAATATGTATTTTCCATTCATATAGATCAAGTGAATGCTAAACCAGCACCATTCCCAAAATCATGACCGACATTGTTTTGAAGATATGCTCCCTGACTACCACCACGCCAGCGTCGTAGACGGATGCCACGGCCCGCACGCTCGGAGGCGGTACAAGTTAGATCCCTAGCTTGATTGGTCGCATATAATGTGCTGAGACAGGCAAGCTCGCTGTTGTTGGTCTGGGGAGGGGCCTATCAAGTCCGGCGATGATCCGACCATGACGAGTTAGAACCCGAAGCAGAACTTGAGAAGCTGGTTGCCATCAGAGACGAGGTGAAACATGTGATTCTTCGGGAGATGCTTACCTACATGCAATCGCACACTCTCCTTTGATAGATTGACAGGTACACCATCTTGAGATTGATAGTCACCACATGCACTTCTTAATCGTCGAAAACATCTCCTCGCACTCAACGAACATCGACAAAAAGCCTGGAATATATCCAGAAAAATGCGAGCGCCTGTACAAATCTAGGACCTGAACCTGATGGGCTAGTTCAATCACAAAGAACGAAACCATCTGAGTTATGTTTATTAGTGCGCTGAACTGCAAAACAATTGTTCTACAATATTTTCATAAAATATATAAGTGCTTGAATCATCATCAACCAGGCATGTAAAAAAATTTAGTTCCCAAAAGATTTAAACTTGTGAAAGCCAATATATCTTCGTCTCTTTCATGGCTGTTTAAGAAAAAAACAGTTATTAAGGTCATTTTCATGTTTATGGTATTCGCAGAAAAAAAAATCATGTTTATGGTGAAAGAAAATTGTTAGTCAAGCAAGATTCAGTATGACGGCCCAGCCCCGCAATAGAAGTCCAACTTCTGCACGGTCCAGCACATTCATATGAAGCACAACTCGGACACACAGATGAACGGAATAAAACGCATCATCGCTGAGCCTCACCTTCCATTGTGGGAGAAAAAGAGCACCAGAAACAACAAGACACCGACACATCCTCGCCCATCACTGTCAGGCTTGCCCTCTGTCCCTCTCTCACGCGTGCCATATATACCCTAGTTTCTGTTTGTCCTTGGTTCAGCTCTCGTGTCATGCGCTGGTGTTGTGTTCCTAATAGAACAATCGAGCTTGATTTGGGTATCGTAACGATCTGGCTCTTAGCACTGCAAACTGAGAGAGATATACCTCAAAATTAATACATAGGTTTCAATGTGTCGGTTTTTTGTAGGCCATACAGCTATTTTGAAATAAGTTTCGTCCTTCTACACATGCTTTTTACTTTTGCGGGTGATTCTACACATGCTTTTCGACGGAACCTTCTACGCCTGTTGTTATACTATCCTTGGCATATCCATACAATGGTGTCAACTTCCTTGATATATACGCAATAGGAGTTTCTCAAAAATAAAATATAGGCACTAGGCATAAACTAAACTTGTAGAGCAAATTTATTTATTCATGGTTTTAGCATGCATATCTCGTTGCTTTTTTCCCATTACTTGCAGAGCAAACATACTTAATCAAGGTCTCGTTTTATGATATATTTACCTTGAATTCACTAGGTGTTGCAGACAGTTCACCATCCTGCAAATATAAAGCAAATGGTTTGTTGCCACCGTCTCCATACACCCGGTTGTCTCTAAAGTCTTAAGGTCGGGAAGATCTCTCACATGACCCGCTGCACTCTATTGCGCCTCTCGTAGGCTCCTTCCACGACCTTGAATCCTTTGTTGCAACCTCCCCCTTTTGGTGTGTTCCACTCTACTCCTACCCATCCTATGGTACGTTAGTCCCTCCTCTCTTCATCCTACCAGATACACCTGTCAACGCTCCTCATCTTCCTGCAAAAAATGGTGTCAGAAGCTTGTTATTGCTCTAGAGAACCGAAGCACCACCTTATGACGCCGGATTGATGAAAGGGAATTGTTGATATAATTTTTTTTTCGAAAAGGAGGATATCCCCGGCCTCTGTATGAGGATAATGCATACAGCCATATAATATTAAACATGCAAAATCTAGAAGCCGAACAACATCAACCCAGAAATGAAGCGGAAAAAATCTGAGTCCGCATGCCTCGCGACAGTAACTCCACCACATAGCCACTAACCCTATGTTACAAGACACAATAGAAACGAAAAATACACAACTCCTATGCTACACCTGCAAGAAGGAATGGCCGCACGTGCGTTGATGATGGCGAGTCCACCACAAGGTTGAACTCCGGATCCTTATCCACAAAGCTAAGTTTCAATCCACCACCATCAGCAAGGACACTATGCAGGTGTGTGTTGACATAGCCCGATCAGAGATCTTTTGTTTCCACCTGAGAGTATAAATTCGTCGTTGAAGCCATTTGTACGATCCGCCCTTATCCTCCTACCGACTCCTCGATAGTTAGATACCTCTGTAGAAGACAACAAAAGACAAAGACGTCTCATACAGCCTGCCCCTCCCGCTACTATCGCACCACCTTCGATCTAGCAGAAACACACGAAACATGACACCTCCACAAGGGCCACCGTGCAGCACCTGGCTGTAACTGGCATGACTTGGTGTCTCCGCATAAGACTTTGTGCATAGCATCCGCCGGCAGCGGATCCGCAGGTGGCTTCACCTACTAGCCAAAGGCACTGCCCAATAACTTCGAAAGAGGCGCATGTATCACCTGCCGAGCCATACCGAACCCAATTTGTTAATGGAGGGTACCGTCACTAGCCTGAGAACGGCAGTTGCCACCTCGAGATCCAGACTCTGAGTGGCCCACACGACCCTGGTGTCCACCTCCGTCGATGAAGAGGCTGCTGTATAGATTCTAGGCAGTACAAGGAGGACCCACCCTCGCGCCAGCCGTTGTGTTCGCCCATACAGCGGCAACTGCCGTCATGACCCCGCATCAAGCGCCGTCAATGATGGAGGAATCGCCGGTCGCAACGTCCCCAGTGTTAAATTGTGATCCAAATTCTAGTACCGGGTTGACTAGACGTAGTACAACCGGTGTGGGCGTTGCGTTGACGTCGACGCGTACGAGTACAACTCGTTTACTTGTCCTACAAGGACTCTCATGTGTTGCCCTCATATATACCCCATGTAGTCGCACCAAAGACGGCCTGTCGTCTCGTGCTTGTAATACTCCTCCTCATAGTAATTGCGCCTTTCGTGCGTCCGTGGTTTTCTCCCGCAAGGGTTTCCACGTAAAAATCCGTGTCTCTCTGTCTCGTTTATTTCTCGTTATTATCTAACAAGTGGTATCAGAGCCAGATTGATCTGAGATCACATACGAGATTCAGACGAGGGTTAGGGTTGCGTGCGCCGCCGCAGGTACGTGACCCGGTGATCCGACTTCGGATTGATTTCCGCTGCGAAGCCAAGACCGACAGGAGATTCCGCTGCGCACCGTGCAGATATCCACCGAGCCGTCAAATCGCCAAGTTGACAAGACCGAGATTTTTCTGCTGCAGCCGCTCTTGACCAAATCGTCGAGAGTTTCGCCGAGTTGCCGCTACTGTAAGGGCGCTGCTACTACACGTCAAATCCTCCGCTTCAAGTCCCCATGCAAACAGTGATCTGCTGCTGCTCCTTTTTGGTGCCAAGACCAAATTCCATCGAAGCAATCAAGATTACTAGTACTACTTCCTCACGAGAAGCTACAGTGTGGCGTCTGATTACTAATACTGCTAGTTTTTTGTTCTCCGTTCGTCTGCTACATCCACTGCCTAATACTACCTGGTGCTATTTACTCCGTTCTATTTGCTCCGCATATTAAATTTTGTTAAAGAATTTTTCTACTGGCTTGTACTACTTTGTGAACCCAGATTTATCTACTCATGGCTTTCGTGAAGTACCATCTTCCGCCGCTGGACCATGACACAAGGTTTGCCCTATGGCAAGTCAAGATGCGGGCGTTGTTGGCACAGACCGACTACGATGAATCACTGGATAGTTTTGGAAAGAACAGAATTGAGGACTGGACTGATGAGGAGAAAAAAATTGATCGTAAGGCTTTGTCAAAAATTGAACTCCATTTGCATAATAATATTTTGCAGGAAGTTTTGAGCGAGAAAACTGCCGCCGCTCTATGGTTAAAACTGGAAGGGATTTGCATGACTAAAGATCTCACCAGCAAGATGCATCTGAAGCAAAAATTATTCCTGCACAGGTTACCCGAGGGAGGTAATGTTTTGAATCATATTTCAGAATTTAAAGAGATCATATCCGATCTAGCTGCAATGGAGGTTAAGTATGAAGATGAAGATACCGCTTTAATGTTACTTTGTTCACTGCCAAGTTCTTATACCAATTTTCGAGACACCATATTATACAGTCGTGATACTCTCACACTTAATGAAGTTTATGAAGCTTTGAATTCTAAGGAGAAGAAGAAATTAATGGTGCCTCATGATGGTTCGACTTCATCCCAAGCCAAGGGATTATCTGTTCGTCGCAGGACAAAGGAGAAGAACTCCAATAATGGAAACATAGGCAAAAGTAAAAACGGCTACAGGGCCGGTCGCAATCCAGAGACAAGAAGTATTGCAGGTATTGCAAGAGAGACGAGCATGACATCTATGAGTGTTTCAAGTTGCAGAACAAGGAAAAGAGGAAAGGTAACAAACAAGGTGAAAATTCAGCTAACGCTGCTCGTGATGATAGTTCCGATGATGCTCTTGTCGTTATTGCTGGATGTGCTGAGACCAATGATGAGTGGGTACTTGACACTGCATGCACTTTTCATATGTGTCCACATAGAGATTGGTTTAATACTTTTGATTCCACTACTCCTGCTGGTTCCGTTTTGGGTTTTGATAATTCACCATGCAAAACTGAAGGCATAGGTTCTATTTGAATCAAGATGTTTGATGGCATAATCAGAACTTTGACAGATGTTCGGTATATTCCGAAGATGAAGAGAAATCTTATTTCTATGAGTGCCCTTGATGCAAAGGGGTACAAGTATTCAGGTGGAGATAGTGTTTTGAAGGTCACCAAAGGCTCCCTTGTTGTGATGAAAGGTGACTTAAGTTCAACCAATTGTCTTTATTACCTTCGAGGTTCTACAGTTTCAGGTAACGCTACTCCAGTTGTTTCAAAGAATTTTGATTGTGATGCTGCTAACCTTTGGCATATGCGTCTTGGACATATGAGTGAACTTGGTTTAGCAGAGTTAAATAAGAGAGGTCTCCTTGATGGATATGAACCTAGTAAATTGAAATTTTGTGAGCATTGTATCTTCGGCAAGCACAAGAGGGTGAAGTTCAACACTTCGACTCATACAATTGAAGGTATTCTTGATTATGTGCATTCTGGTTTACGGGGACCATCTCGCAAGAAGTCATTAGGTGGTGCAAGTTACATGCTGACTATTATTGATGATTATTCGAGAAAAGTTTGGCCTTATTTCTTGAAGCATAAATATGAAGCATTCTCAGCATTTAAGGAGTGGAAGATTATGATTGAGAGACAAACTGAAAATAAGGTAAAGATACTTCGCACTGATAATGGTATGGAATTCTGTTCTAAGCAATTTAAGAATTATTGCAAGTCTGAAGGCATTGTCAGACATTACACCATTCCTTATACTCCTCAACAAAACGGTGTTGCTGAGCGTATGAACAGGTTCATTATTTCCAGAGCCCGTTGCATGTTGTCCAATGCAGGTTTGCATAGGCGTTTTTGTGCTGAGGCCGCTTCCACTGCCTGTTATCTTACTAATCATTCACCATATATTGCTCTTAATAAGAAAACTCCAATTGAGGTATGGTCTGGTTCACTTGCTGATTATTCACAGTTGAGAGTTTTTGGTTGCACTGCTTATGCTCATGTTGATAATCGAAAATTGAAGCCTAGGGCTGTTGAGTGCATCTTTCTTGGTTATAAATCTGGTGTTAAAGGTTTTAAATTATAGAATCCTGAAACCCAGAAGGTTGTTATTAGCAGAAATATTATCTTTAATGAATCTGCTATGTTACATGATGTTTCATCTACTAATATTCCTGTTGAGAGTGAACAACAGCCTATTGTTCTGCAGCCTACTGTTCAGGTGGAGCATGTTATTGATTCAGGTGATACATCTGGTAATGAAATTGTTGCACATGATGAACCCATTGTTAATGATGATCATGTCACTCCCACTCCAAATCAGCCTATTGTTCCACCCAGTTGGAATCTTGCACGTGACAGAGTTAGGCGGGGTATTAATAAACCTGACAGGTTAATTGAAGAGTGCAATATTGTTTCTTTTGCTTTATCTGTTGCAGAAGAAATTGAAGGTAATGCTGAGCCTTCTTCATATTCCGAGGCTATTATTTCTGGTGATAGTAATAAGTGGATGACCGCTATGCATGATGAGATGGAATCACTTGAAAAGAATGGCACTTGGGATTTAGTAAAATTGCCTAGAGAGAAGAAACCTATTCGTTGCAAGTGGGTTTTCAAGAGGAAAGAAGGTGTTTCTCCTAATGATGAGAAAAGATATAAAGCAAGGTTAGTTGCTAAAGGTTATAGCCAGATTCCAGGTATTGACTATAACGAAGTCTTTTCTCCTGTTGTGAAGCATAGCTCATTCGCACTTTACTCAGTATTGTTGCCATGCATGACTTTGAGCTTGAACAATTGGATGTTGAAACTGCATTTTTACATGGGGAATTAGAAGAGGATATTTATATGGAACAACCTGAAGGTTTTGTTATTCCTGGAAAAGAAAAGCTTGTTTGTAAGTTAAAGAAATATCTTTATGGATTGAAGCAATCCCCTAGACAGTGGTACAAGAGATTTGACACCTTTATGCTCTCTCAAGGTTTCAAAGGTCTAATTATGATAGTTGTGTTTATTTGAAAACTGTCAATGGTTCAACTATTTATTTGCTCCTTTATGTTGATGATATGCTTATTGCTGCAAAGAGTATGTCAGATATTAATGAACTAAAGAAGCAATTGAGTAATGAATTTGAGATGAAGGACTTGGGTGCAGCAAAGAAAATTCTTGGCATGGAAATATCCAGAGATAGGCCGTCTGGAAAAGTATATCTAAGTCGGAAGGGATATATTGATAAAGTTCTTCGTCGTTTTAATATGCATAATGCCAAGCCGGTGAGTACACCGTTAGTTGCACACTTCAAATTGTCATCAGCTTTATGTCCTAAGTCAGATTCCGATATTGAGTACATGTTTAGAGTTCCCTATTCGAGTGCAGTTGGTTCACTTATGTATGCCATGGTTTGTTCTCGTCCGGATTTATCTTATGCGTTGAGTGTTGTTAGTAGATACATGGCTAATTCTGGAAAAGAGCATTGGAGAGCAGTTCAGTGGATTTTCAGATACCTGCGTGGTACTTCTAATGCTTATTTACAGTTTGGGAAAACTGGAGATGGACTTGTTGGTTTTGTTGATTCTGATTTTGCTGGTGATTTGGATAAGAGAAGATCACTCACAGGTTATGTTTTCACCATTGGTGGTTGTGCTGTGAGTTGGAGAGCAACTTTGCAGTCTATTGTGGCATGTTCCACTACTGATGCTGAGTATATGGCTATTTCTGAGGCATGCAAAGAAGCTATATGGTTGAAAGGTTTATATACTGAGCTTTGTGGAGATTCATCTTGCCCTACCGTATTTAGTGACAATCAAAGTGCTATATATCTTACCAAGAATCCAATGTATCATGAGAGGACAAAGCACATTGACGTCAGATTTCATTATATTCGAGATGTTGTTGCTGAAGGCAATTTGAAGGTATGCAAGATAAGTACTCATGATAATCCTGCTGATATGATGACAAAGCCAGTTTCGACTAATAAGTTTGAGCTTTGCTCAGGCTTAGTTGGTATTTCTCACTAGTCCTATGGACTTTGACGCACAAGGTGTTTAGGCTGATTTGGATGGAGTTATTCACTTTCTTCAACTACTGGAGGGAATTTGGCTCAAGGTGGAGATTGTTAAATTGTGATCCAAATTCTAGTACCAGGTGACTAGACGTAGTACAACCGGTGTGGGCGTTGCGTTGACGTCGACGCGTACGAGTACAAATCGTTTACTTGTCCTCCAAGGACTCTCATGTGTTGCCCTCATATATACCACATGTAGTCGCACCTAAGACAGCATGTCGTCTCGTGCTTGTAATACTCCTCCTCATAGTGATTGCGCCTTTGTGCGTCCGTGGTTTTCTCCCGCAAGGGTTTCCACGTAAAAATCCGTGTCTCTCTGTCTCGTTTATTTCTCGTTATTATCTAACACCCGAGAGCAAGATCATAAGATCCGCCGTCACCGGTGCCGCCACAAGGACCCGCCACCCGGGTTGTCATCCCATGTGGAGGGGACGCCACCACTGCCATGTTCGGATCCGGGCCGGAGTCGCTGCCACCACCGCCAAGGCCGGATCTGGGCTTGATGCCTTTGCCGCCGGCACCGGCTATGCGCAACCCACCTACATCCTATGGCCGGTCACCACCCGCACAACAACAAGCGCCTCTGCCTGGAATCACCCCGCCGCCATGGATAAAGGAAAAGGCTGCACCACCGCAGATCTGGTGCCCTCGCCACCTTCCAACCTAGGAAGGAGGAGCAGCCCTCTGCCGCCGCTGTTGAACGCACAAGCTCTGCCCGGCGTTGTCCCCCGACGGTGACATGGGCAGGAGGGGAGGTTTCCTGGCAGCTGGCAGCTAGGGTTGCGCCTCTCAGGTCGCCTGTGAGGGGAGCGATGCGAGTGGGATGAGGGGAGAGTGACTATTTGTGGATCGATGTATTTTGCTCACGATGTTTTTCTTTCACCATGGCAACGAGCAGACATTAAGCTAGTATATATAACTGGTGAGCACCATATTGAACATAAGGCCACGACATGAAACAATGGTACTTCTGCATCAATCAAAATTGAGAAAGGTACTCACGTTGTTGTATTATATGATGACAATTAAGATGGACTATGCAAAAACTTGGTATAAAGCTTCAGAAACACATATGATGCCTGCTAGGGCCGCCAAACATGGTATAAAGCATCAGAAATTTGGGCCACAAAAAGTAGTAGCACGCATCAGGGTAGATGTGCTTCTCAACGTGATTAGTAGAATATCCACTCTCCAATGACCATCATATATAAGACATGCACCATAACATATTTAGACCTTATGTGCTCCTACCTCACTTTCTGAGCAACCACTATATATATTTTAGGGATTAGAAGCATCAAGGAAAAAAAAATACAGGCAGAGTACTTGTACCGATCCAATGGATGCAAACGCAGCACCTTGCGCTAGATCATGCATAGATCCAATAGAGCGCCTCCTCGCTAATGCCACGTCGATTTTACTGTGTAGAAGGGAAAAAGTTAAAAACACGACGACCCATCGATCCTTCTCTTTTTCATCTCTCACATGCAAGCCTTTTCTCGTCTCCTCTCTCGCCTCCTGCGACCCCTGGCCGCTGCCATCACCCACGCCGGCCGGATTCCGGCGAGTCCCGGCGACGGGTGGCACACAGACGACCTCACCTTTCCCCGCTCCTTCCTCCCACCCGCCCAAATCCATAGCGAGAGGCCTTCCGCTCTCACTCCTGACCCTCAGCAGGGCTAGGGTTTCGGGCATGGCGTCCCTTTCGTCGGCGGCGAGGATCCGGCGGCCTCCGGTGGCTCGCCCAGTCGCCTTCCCCGCCACCACCCCCCCAACACACACACAGCTGCTGGAGGTCTGCCTCATGGATGGTCCTCCCATGCTGATGACCCTGAGATGCACACCGTGCTTTGGCTCGTGCCTTCTCTGCACCGATGAGTTCATCCCCCTCCTCCCCTCCTCTCTACTCCGGTCGAGCTCTGGCCCTCGCCTTATTTCTGTCTCTCTCAGATTTGATGCAGCAGCCTCCCGTCTTCATCAACGAGGAGGGCAACTGGGAGCCAAGCGCAAGCCGATGAGCTTGATGAGGACACCGTCCTGATCTTCACCTCGACTATTCCCCACACAAGGTTGTGCCTCTGCCCCTCTTCCTGTTGTTGCTACTGCTCTAAACTGGTTTTGAGTTATCTTGTTGGTTGTGAAACTATCAACTTTGTTTTGGGTGATACACGCTGCTGTTTTGGAAGATTTCAGACTTTTGTTATGTTGTGCGCACACATTCATGCAACTTTGCTTCATAAACATACAGCAGTCCTTTGATTCATTTTTGTTCCAGCAAGAAGTATCTATATCCTGTTTCTAGGGATTCATGTTGGGGATAAAAATTAGTCATTGCTCAATTGAACCATACAGCTAACTGTCCAGCAAAACTTAAATACCCTAAACTATGATTAATACATTGTTATGAGCATTCTTTTCCTATTTTAACAAAGGTTGCCATGGTGCATGTGTTGAAACCCTAAATTTGTGAATATACAAGTGAGATTTCTTTTCATGTTGCCTATATTCCGAGGTTGTTTTTTGACGATTGTTTGATCATTTTTTTATAGAGATCTGCTTGTAGTTCATACTTCATTGGTACCATAGTTTAATATACTATCTATCATGTATGTATATGATGACTCCTTTTGAAAGCATTGGATTTCTTAAAGGGAAGTTTTAACGATGGTGTATGAAATGGTATGTCGAAAGGTGTGCTTGTTTGGGCATTATTATCTCTAACTGAAGTTTAGTTGTATTGTAATATTCAAGTGTATAATTCTTTGATTCCAGTTTCTCGAAGGTAGCCATATTCTGATACTTATTCCCTGATGATTTTAAAGGTTATGTGTGCTATCAAACTGAATTTGACAACACTGGCTTATTCATAGTTCTCTTTTCTTTGCCTAGAACTTATGATTTAAGTCTCATGTCAATTCCACCTTTTTAGGTGCTTGTCAAATATAGGCGGAAAGCTTGACATGGAGGAGACATAGACATTTGCTGAATATGTGTATGTGTTGGCCCTTGAGAGGGAGACTGAAGCAAACTCCAACATGTTTCAGGTGCAGGTCATCTGTCCCTTGTGCCCGTCTCCCTAGCAAACCTGGAGCATTGTACACTTTGTGGTATATGTAGGTAGTTACTATTTTACTGGCACTTATGATATTAAGAGCACATACATGCTTGGTTTTACTTCAGTTAAATTGGTGGCATTTCGTAATTACTAGGAACTAATTTGTCAAAATTGGACACGAAGAAAGTGTGTCCTCCCTGTTTTGTGCAGGACTTCTGGTTACATATTGTGACTAGATTAATTAGGCTTACACAATAACTTTTTCATTGTTCCACTTACAGAAATTGAACTAGTGCAGTGTTAATATATTTAGGCATGCATCCTTGAAGACCTTGTTGTCGCCGTTCCTCGCCGGTGATCTTGAGGGACATAGATTGATTAATATAATGGTTCTATATCTGCTATAGATCATTAGTCATTTGCAATAATTTGATAAGATAATGAAATCAAGGTGTGGCCTCTATTGGTGAGCAGGGTCTGCTATAAAATCGAGAAGAATACAGGGATGAGTGACGGGTCTTCACGTACCTATAAGAAGATGGCCTGAGGTGATTTGCTTCTATTTTCATGATATACAGGTGTAGGCTTTGTTTCCACAAAATTTTGCTGATGTTGTGTTATAAATTTCCGCTATTGTGATTTGTCTCATCTAATGATCTTGAATCTAGGTGAGAGTTTGGTACTGCGATTTGGTTCATAATGCTTATACGGAATCAACGTGTCGTAGTTTGTCAATATCATCTGAACTAGACCATCTGACATTTCATAAGCTTTACCTGAATGGAAAAGGAAGACATTACCTCAACGGAAGGCGAGCGGTGTTCTGAAGAAACTGGAGAAGGACGAGTCGCTGGACTGGGACAAGTATATCAAGTATTCTCAGAGGTATGGATTTCTGTTCATTTGTATTTCAGAACATAGTATTTTAGTTTTTGCATATCTCTTTCATGTTGTGACGCTGTTTCATTAGTGCTGGTTATATCGCTGTTTTTGTGTCCTGCCAAATTTGGAGGATCATGATAAATAAAGTGTATTGTTGTTTAGAAAGAACACTAGCATCATGGTTTCAGTTGGAATATATGACAAAATATTAGAAAACCTGCATTTTCTATGTCAGAAAATAAGGGATGCATTGATTCTCTATAAGCTCATCAAATGACTTGTGCAAGACGATACAAATGGGTGGAAATAGAAACTCAGAAAGTCAAACAAAATAATTAAAACCAGTGAGGTACTATGTTCATGTTTTTGTATGGAAACCTATAAAATATATCATTACCAACATACAGATGGGTGGAAATAGTAAGTGAGATAGTCGAACCAAATAATTAGAACCAGTGAGGTACTATGTCGTTGTTTTTCATGGAAACCTTTAAAAGATATCATTGCCAGCCTATGTATTTGCATTTATTTTTAACTGTCCGGCTCCTAACCATTGTTGTTTTGTAGTGGTCGTAGATGAAAACAACTTTTAGTCAGATTCCTATTGCACACTGAATTAGTTCAATGTATGCATTTAAACCTCTTTTCAACTATGTTATACTACAGAAGTCGAACACCATGACAATTCACTATTCAGACACTTCTTATCTCACTTGAAAATATGTTCCCTTCTTTGTACCCTATATATTAGATTTTTTGTAATTTTAGGGTCATCCTAATTATTTCAAATTTTAGGCCATTCTAAATTATTTGGAACCAACATTGCTGGAAACAAATCATGTGACCAGTATGCAGCAGTTACTGTAATATTTCTGGAATCGTGTTATCACCACATATTTTAACTGAAATGAATATGATTAAATTTGTATCCTTGTTAAGATAAGGATAGATACAAGTGGTATGATTTTAGAAGTACTTAATAAATCAACAAAAATAATGTATTAGATAATTCCTTTGAACTTTCCTTCAAAACGATGAATTCGATTACCACATTCAAAAGATAGCTAAATGATTCAGTTTTGTAACTCTAGATCTAATATCACTAGTAGAAAAAGGGGCAAATCTGAGACACATTAGTGCCGGTTTGATTTTGAGCTGGCACTAATGTGTCCATTAGTGCCGGTTCCAACGGCTAGCCGGCCGTTCTCATTAGTACCGGTTCGTGGCTAACCTTTAGCACCGGTTCGTGCCACGAACCGGTACTAAAGAGAGTGGTGGCAGGGTGTTGTCAGTCTGGGGCCCGTCCAGCACCTTTAGTACCGGTTCGTGGCACGAACCGGTACTAAAGGTCGACGTACATAAACCCTTCGTCCACCCGAGCCACTCTGTTCATCACCTTGCCCCTCACTTCCTCTGTTCTTCCCCTCTCTTCCTCGAGCTCCTCACAAATTTTGCCCAAAATTTGTCAAGATTTGAAGGCCCCCATCCATTCAAATGATCACAAAGGTTAGCAGCTTTATCCTTTCAACTCTCATTGCTAGATTAGCTCTTGCAATGCTTTTGTATAGTGATTAATTTGGGAGGAATTATAATTTTCTAGTATTTGATTTATATGCAATTTGAGGTCAAAAGTAACACTTAGTTTTGCATATGTAGCTGTGGTTCAATTAGTGCCTTCTAAATCTCCGTCATAACCACCGCCGATCGCCCGCACCGTCCCGTCGCCGGCACCACCTTGTGGTGAGGCTCTTGTTCATATTGATCTCCTTCTTAACAGTTCAGAGAGGTGTGGGATAAGCTCCTACCCGAGGAATGGGTACGTTGTCAGACCTCTATTCACACCATTATTGATATCTTGTGACACAACTAATACACATGCATATTGATCTCCTTCTTAACAGTTCAGAGAGGTGCGGGATAAGCTCCTACCCGAGGAGCGCATACTAGCACTTCAAGAGGAAATAGCCAGATTTTTGCTCGACCAGGTCATAGATCCCAAAGGAGAATACTATTACCCGCTACCGCCCCTATGAACCACTTGTCATCGTGCATGCTCCGAAGGCACCAAGGCAACATGTAGGAGAAATTGTATATGTATATACATGTGTATGTGTGAATAGTTAATGGTGTTGGCTGTGAGACATTCAATGATATATTTTATATATATATATATATATATATATATATATATGCAGTTCTACGTACGAGAAAATCTATTTATATATATGCATAACGTGTACAATTTGTAGTATCGTGAAATACCAGCAAACAAAAAAGAATTAAATGGAAAATAAAGCCAAATTGAAAACACAAAATTAAAGCAAAAATTAAAAAAACACCTAAACATTTAGTACCGGTTGGTGTTAGACCTACGCGCACACGGGCCTGGCTCGTGCCATGTGTTTGCACTTTAGCGCCGGTTCGTGACGCACCGGTATTAAAGGGGGGACCTTTAGTCCCCACTCTTTAGTGCCGATTGGCGAACCGGCACTAAAGGCCGTCATGAACCGGCACTAAAGGCCGGTTTTGCACTAGTGTATGTTCTACAATAATGGGGAGATGTTTGATTGTGATCATTGCTGCAGCTAATTGTCGCAGGATTGTTTGCTGCTTGGATTCCTTTCAATCTTTTCCCATCATTATGCTTGCAGGAATTGTGATGACTGTTTGGGCAGTGCTGAAAACTAGGTGGGTTCACGATGATGCTGTAAATTTGATGATTTACACATACATTATGTGCATCGCTATGGAGTATTATTTTGTTATGTGTAGATTAGTCAGGGTGTATATTGCTGTAGGAGAGGAGCTCCAACTCATGCCCTAGAGTGTGAGGAGGAAGCAAGGGGTGGTGGCCTTGGAGAGAAGGGTGGGCGCTTGCGGCTGCGGAGGAGCCACGCTTGCTGGCTGCAGTGTCTACTCGGGGTGGAGGTGGAGCGAAGAAGCAGGTTCACGCAAGGCCTGGCTGAGGCCAACGAGTTTAGGGGTTGCCGTGTCCTGCATACTTGGCCAGGGTAAATTGTGCTAGGTTTTAGATTATTCATCTTCGTTTTACCCTATGAAATATCTGCTCAAATTAGTTATGAAAGGACACAGCTCAGCTGTTGTAATCTTGTTTTATCTGAATCCATGGATAAACCATGGATTGCTTGCTCTCTTGGAGCAGTTATAATTACATAGCTATTTTCTAAGATTTATTTTACTCGGTGTCAGTTTTTTGTGTGGTAAAAAACCATTGCATGAACATGTGCCAGGCATGGCCCAAACAAAAAAGTGAAAGGGGCGCTATCCCACATGGCACCGCCGAGCTTCCGCTCAGGCGGCACACCATGGGTGCAACCCAACCACTAGTAACCGTGAATATGTCCCTCCTTACCACCACCAGGCTCACGTGGCGGTAGGAAGTTGTGGCTGGATCACCCCATCGCTGCGGGCCGTAGCACAACATAGGGCAGCCACATGTGGGAGTAGTCGTAGGTACATTCCTTATAGGGTGAGAGATTTGAGACAATGACGGCCCAGCACATTGAAAGAAGGGAAAGAAAGGAGTCGGACATGTACGCGGTCCGGCCCACCTTGGCCCTCTGAGGTCAAATTTGTCCATTTTGCTGGCAAAAGGCACTAATTTGAACTCAGGCAAAACTATTTCACAAACTAAACTGTTTTTAAAATATTTCACCCACCTAAACTTTAATGTGCAGTGCTTGACAGCAAGGAACGCCTAACACTTAGACGCCGCACCTGCGCAGCGCCCGACAGCCAGGCGCTGCACTACTCTGTGCAGCGCATAGTTGTAAGGAGCTGCTCAGTGGAGTGCAGTGCCTAGCTGTAGGGCTCTGCACAAAAGGATCAGCGGTGTGAAATATTTTCAAAAACAGTTTAATTTGTGAAATACATTCGTTCTGAGGTTAAATTTGTCAATTTTGCCGCTCGGTTACCCTTGGACGATTGGTGTTGTACACACAACTGAGCCGGACGCGGTGGTCGCCGCATCGTCGCCGTCGCTGTGGTGGACTCACCTTGGTCTTCAGCTATGCCCCCGCTCCGTACCTTGTCCAAATCTTCAGGTAGCTACGGATGCCCTCCTGCCTGCAAATAACGACCCTTTGCTAGAATCCGTAGTGTTGGTGTTAACGGAAAAAAGTTCTCATCTCCATAGGACTGCCTGACCTAATGTTCGATGATGGCCTGGTCTGGAAACAATTTGCAGTTAGTTATGTCGAAATTTTCTCATGCAGTACAACAATGTGTAGTTCCATCTTATTTTTGATTTGATTGCAAATCTTGCAGTCTAGAGTGACTTAATTTGCTGTTTTACAGTTTAGGCTGTAGGCACACTTTGACTTAATATTCCCGATACCATGCTTGTTTAATGTGCCATTAGAGGCATGTATGTATATTCTGATCTCTCTGTGCTTACGACTACATTATCAGCATGCATTGGGCGTATATGTTCCTCATACCTTAGCGATTTATGTCAGCAACTCAATTTCTTTTCTCCTGTTATCCAGCTCACTTCTCTAATATGTGTGATTTATTTTCTTGTGTTGTAGAGGGGCTGCAATTATTTGCAAGAGCAAGGGCCGCTATATCGGTGTCTATGACATGTCTGACACATTCCGGGGCTGGGCAGACCTTCCGGATGGCCTACTAGACTCTATCATTGCTCGGCTGGGCTCATTCCATGGTCTTCTTGTATTTGAAACCACGTGCCGCTCTTGGCATGCCGTGTTTTCTTCATGTCCATTCAAATACCTTGGCAGCACTCTTCCGACCTCACATTCTCCAACCTGTTGACTCTTCGCGCTCTCCTCATCCTCATTCTGTTCGAGATTTCCTGGTGCTGACTCGCCCATGTCGTGTCATTGATATAGCCAACTGAGACACCACCTACCAGGGCTTTGATATTCCCATAGTTTGGACTTCTCATGGGATTAATGCCCCGCCAAGTTGTCTGGAAAAGTTTTGCTTCATTGGCGCTTCCTTTGGTCATCTCATTTTTTCTAGCAATAAATCATGTGTAGTCTTTGATGTGTTCACAGGGGTTACTACCTCGTCTCCACAATTGCCGATGTTGGAAGGCAATTAGTGCATCTATGGTGCGCTCACTGCTCCTCTAGCATCAGCTAACTCATGTCTCATTATTGAAGCCAGATCACAAAATGCATGTTGGTAGCCATTCTTGGGTGGCACATTCAACTTATCATGGACAAAACAAGCAAATCGTGGTCTTCCAAGGGCAAGTATTTGGCATGGATTCTGATCATAGGCTCTTCGAACTGCACTTGACACCCCAGATAAGAATACAAGAACTACCGGTTTTGGTGTCTAGCAAGATCGATAAACACAATCTTTTCAATGCATGGCTGGTGGCTTGCGGCGATATGCTTCTCTTGGTCGGCTTTCAGGGATCTATTCTAGTATCAGCGAGAACCTTCGAAGTCTTCCGCCTTGACATTTTGTTTGAGCCTGCATTATGGCTGAACGTGGAGAAGTTAGAGAATTGGGCGATATTCATCAGCAAGGCTGAGAGAATCCAGGCATTGTCTTGCATGAACCCAGAGAAATGGGGTGGGAGGAGCAACTGCATATACTGCTATGACTCCAAGTCTAAGAGTTGGATCCACTTGGGTTGGAGAAGCCACAGCAGGGAGATGGCTCCAAATTGGGTTAAATTGTGTTTGTTCACATGGGCTGCAAAAGCATCCTCCAACCAATGTGGGTTCTCGCCAGCATGTTCTCTCTGCGTCGGTGATAATAATGATCATGATGCATGCCTTGTCGCTAAAATTTATTTGGAGCAGATAGTTTTTGATCGTCGAATCTCATAATTTAGGAAGTAACGAATTATGTTGGTGTCTAATATATGTATTGTAATGGCTTTGAACTCAATTTCTTGCCTCCTGGTTCTGCATCCATTGCAACATTTAATCCTGCTATTTTCACTGATGCGCATGTAGTGAATCATTTTATGCGAGCCACTCATTGGTTATACCCATGGACAAGTGCGTCCTGTCCCGTTATGTGTTGATTTTCGATTTTGTCTTGCTGTTTCCTTTCTAGATGTCTCAAATACCCACTGCATATTTGTGTTTTCGTTTTATGTAAATGGTAATGGTGATGCCTGGCCTGGTTCGAGCAAATGCTGTTTTACCTTTTTGACAACTTTTTACCTCAACCAAGTAGTAGATCGAATGATGGTGGTTTATCTTTGAGAAAGCTTGTTGACATATCTGTAATCAAATTGCGCTTTTACTTTAAAACAACTTGTTGGGGGTGGTCAGTGGATAAACGTCTACGGAAGTAGTGCTAGATTCTTGTTTCTGCTTCTTCTTGGACTGCTGCAACTGAGCTGACGTCTATATATCATGGATGCAGTTACCTGCAGGTTATTTGTTGTAGGTTCTGTATTGCTGCGTCGATACCATGCCTGTATTTATGGCAAGCCAATGAATTGTTGTGGTAAATCCATAACCCCGGTGTCGTCCCTTCCCTGGCGGCTCGGGGGATGAACGTGTGTGCCGCCGCCTGAGCTGGCGCCGGGCAAGCCTGAGCCGCAGCTAAGAGGAGGTGGCGGCAGCGCTCGTGCTGCTCCACTATGTTCGGGGCGGCGGCTTGCGGACGAAGCCGGGGTGGCAGCGTGCCCATTGGGGCTGTCGAGCTGGACGCGGTGGTTGCGGCGGTGCCCTCGGCTCGTGACGCTCGCGGGTCGTCGACGAACGGCTTCTTGCCCGCGTGGCCGGTGACTCACCGGTGGATCTCCTTCCCACTTCATCCTCTCTCAAGCTGCACTTGGTGGCTTGCGGTCTCGACAGTCGGCCTCGGTGCATTCGCGGGGGTGAGGGGGGGGGGGGTGGGGGGGGGAGGCGCTGGCAGTTGTGGATTCGTAACGGAGGAAACTCTGGATGGCTCACTCATTCGGACGGTGGCAACGACCAAGGTCGCCGCTCTCCTCCTTGCAGGATTCGTCGAGGTCTCTCCCCTACAACCGACCCAATGTCCGGGTGTAGTCCCAAAATGTTCTCAGATTGGGTGGCCGAGGCACTACGTGTGTTGTGCCCTACATGGAGGCGCCGCCTGGGGCATTCGGGTGCTCAGTTAGAGGAACTGCAGGCGGATGGGATGGGACTAGTGGCGGCAGGTGGTGTTCGCGAAGGAGGAGCGGTGTAGCATCAGGCACACCGACAACTGTGTGTATTGGGGGCATGGAGCGGCAGGGTCTCGACGGTGGACGCGTGTTGATGGACGAGCGTAGGATAGTGGCGCTGTCTGGTGTCGTGGTGGCCTGACAAGGTCGATGTGTCAGTACCTACTTTGAAGATGGATTGGTGCAAGACTATGGTGGCGGCCCCTGCAGGTCCAGAGGCGGTGACCACTGAGAGTGCGCCGGATTGATGTGTGCCCCAGACTCGGCAATGCATCTTGGTTGCGGCATCCTGCTTTGGATGTTGGGCTTTGGTGTGATGTTTGGCTATGCAGGTCGGACAATCTGCACCCCTTCATCAAGTTGATAGGAATAGCGACAAATGTTGCCAAGATGGTGGCTTTAGACTTATCGATGACTTATTTTTTCATGTTTCTTACTTATTATTCTCCATTTTAATTTCATAAACAATTTTGTCAAATTCATGATTTTTTTAAGACACATGATCTGTTTCAAAATTTGTGAATTTATTATTGAATTGAACTATTTCATTATTCATGATGAATTTTTTAATCGATGTACATTTTTTAAAAGTATTGCATAATATTTTTTAGAAATTGATGCTGAACCCTTGACCCCCGCGTCGGTGTCGGACGAGCTGCCAGGAATTTCTCCCGACCCAAAACAACCACCGTCACCCCGGACGCTCCGTCGAACTCCACCCAGCTTGCCGCCCACAAGCATGCGCCACCACGCTCTAGGAGCCATCCTGGTCATCTAATTGTGGTCACCGACACGATGCCTAGAGGAAGGAAGAGGGAACACCGGAATTGATGGGACCAGCAATGCAGCCGAGCAGGAGGGAATTCGTCCGCCGCCACCGCGGAAGACCATGTGTTGAGCTTTGCGAGCTTAGATCAAGCTTGAGTTTGACTCATTTTGATTTGGAGCTAAAATTAAACTGAACAATGCTTGAACAGTTTGTTGAGCGTGTTGGTCTTGGATGTCTCAGGAACCCATATTTAGCTTCCCACCTGTCACCCGTGCACGAGGCAATCCAGATACTACCAACGGGCTCAAACAACCAAACGTACCATTGTCAAACCTACCCTCCTCAGCTAAATTACGTGCCATTAATACTCCACCTATTATCCAATCTGCCTGATTCCAACTGAATGGAGTACAAACAAAAGCCACACGATTCTGAACAAATCGGAAACCTTCACTTGTATTACTAATGTGTTTGTTCATTTGATTTAAGAACAATTCACGCAGGCTGTCTGCCTTCACTTTTCCTCCAATTAAAGGTAAGTGCATCTCGATTTTGGTGAGGGAAATTGGAGTGCACATGCGCAGGCAGTGGACACCCATAAGCCAGCGACGCATTGATGATATTTCTGTGCTCCATAAAAGACAACGAAGAGCCATTGTAGTATCATTATAGACGTTCATGAAATGAGCTTTTGAGAAGCTACGGCATTTCTTCATATATTTCGGCGCCTCAATCATCTATTGTCTACGCTCATGCAAAGGAGTGCACCAAAGCCCGTTCAATACAGCGATTAGGAGGCATCGGAAATAAAACGACATGTCTTGTTTGACACACAAGTCATACTCATTCGAAGGGTACCACTCGAAAAATAACATTTTGTGGGCAGACTCTTTGATATCGTCGTGCTCACCTTAAGTGATACAGCCACCGCCACCAAACTGCGTATAGCCCCAATCTTCTCCTGTGTGACGAGAAAGAGCTACGTACCTCTTCTCCATCGTGTGTGTTGGAAGAACAACAGCAATGCTTGATTAACCACAATGGTGGGGCATTTGCCTGGTACCTTTGTTTTACAAGAGAGAAAAGAATAATAATTTTTGCCCGCAAAAAAAGAATATTTTTTAGTGGAGAGGAAAGAGGATCGGGTGCAGTGACGGCCTGGCCCATTAAATGATGTGTGCTTACCCGTGCGGAGATTGGAGTGACACACTTAACGGTAGCGTGGGGTATCTTACCCGCGCTACAACTATTACTTAGTAGTAGCGTAGGTTTTATAACCCACGCTATTATTACGGTCCGTTTGCAGGGACACGGTTGAGAATATTTACTAGTAGTGTGTTTTTTGGGCCAAGCGCTACCGGTAATAGTTACTAGTAGCATGGGTCAATATAGCTTGCTACTAGTAATTAGTAGTAGCGCGAGGTCAATATACCGCGCTACTAGTAAGCTACTACCTATAAGCTTTTTCCTAGTAAGTGGCGCTTGCCTTCATCCCCGATGTCTCCCTAGTCTTGGCAAACCCAATGGGGCACATCGTCTACGACGACTTTGACAAAGTAGTCTTAGGCATCGACACCCTTCTTGATGATTTGCTCGATCACATCACCATTTTCTTCTCGATGCACCACTAGTTCCTTGGCCATTCAGCGCTTCCTTGCACCCCAGGATCCACATGCGGCTACTTCCACACTGGCTACGTCGACCTCGGCATCCCTTGCATGGCTTGCTTGACCAAGGCTGGATTGCTCGACACTCTCTAAGTACATCCACATCGACCCAAAGGCCTATCAACTTGTTTGAGCAACTCATCGACTTCCTCTATAGTCAACGTGTGCGTAACATGACACCGCCGACGACGCTACCGCTATGACTGCCGGGGTCGGTCCATTGGGTTTTGAATTCAATTTGTCTTCTGTCTGACAGAATGTGATGGTCCTTTCGTCACAGATACTATGCTACGACTTCGGGGATGTTAAAGTATACATGCATATCTGTATTTGGTAGAATCTAATTGTAATCATCTCCTACCTTATCTCTAGGAAAAACTTCTAACCAAACAAGCCTTGTACTCTATATACACTCATATATAAACTGTCTGAGAGGCTCAATACAATATGCACCGCACGAAAAGACTTTTCCACACCCGCGCGTTCGAGCGATCGATTCATCCAACACGGAGCGCTAAGCCGACAACCTTTTTCACTGGGGCGCACCAACTGGATGCAATCCTGGGCGCAGCAAACGGCTGGTTAACACATGCATGCATGCCGTCCCATCCAATAATTAGTATGCATCTAATTGCTTCACCCCCCCTGATTTTCTTGTGGGGAGGATGCGGGGCCACTAAATAATCAAAACCATCGAGTTAATGCTCTAACTGCACTTTCCAAATCAGGCTGTCCGAAATCGAGCGTTGGCACCGCACTATGTTAATTCTCTCCTATCTAATCATCTTTGATATGCTAATTGGAATGCTACTTTTAGTCTCAGCGTTGAACAATAGTAAGCCAATACAAAGGAATATGATAATATGTACGAGAAAAGTGACCTATGCCTACATACTACGCCATGTGTTTAGTTTAGTTTTTTTTTGTTGGTAGCCATGTCCTGAGCATTGTGAGCTTTAGATCAAGCTTGAATTTGGCTCGTTTGGATGCGAGCCGAAATTAAACTGAACCAAGCTCGGACAGTTTGTTGAGCGTGTTGATCTTGGATGTTTCACCAAGCTACATTTAGCTTCCCACCTGTCACTGTGCACGAGCCAAGCCAGATACTACAAACGGGCTCAACCAACCAAACCTACCAATGGCGAACCTACCCTCCTAAGAAAAATTACGTGCCATTAATACTACAACAATTATTGAATCTCCCTGATTCCAACAGAATGGAGTGCAAACGAAAGCCATATGATTCCGAACAAATCGAGAACCTTGACTATGACTAACGTGTTTGTTCATTGGATTTAAGAACAATTCATGCAGGCCATCTGCGTTCACTTTTCCTCCAATTAAACGTAAGTGCATCTGGATTTTGGTGAGGGCCTAAATCTTTTTTCCGAATGGAGGGCCTACATCAGCTGATGGATATTGCTGTGCACATGCGGAGGCAGTGGACACCAATAAGGCAGCGACCCATTGATGATAGCATTTCTCTGATCGATAAAAGGCAACAAAGCGCCACCGTATCAATATACATGTTCAAGAAATGAGCTTTTGGAAGGTTATGCCATTTTTGAATATATTTCTGCGCCACAATCATCTATTGTCTACGCTCAATCTAGGGATTAGGAGGTATCAGAAATAAAACAACATGTCTTGTTTGAGATGCAAGTCATACTCATTTGACAGGCACCACTCAAAAAAAGACATTTGGTGGGCAGCAACTTTGATATCGTCATGCTGAAAGAAACCATTGTGCCTAGAACATTCATGGAAGTTCTATATTCAGCTGAAGCACAAAGATTTTAGGCGCCTCCACCCAGGACTAGCAGCACATCCTCACGTTAAGTGATACAGTCACCGCCACCAAACTGCGTATCGCCCCCATCTGCTGCTGTGTAACGAGCAGAGCTACATACCTTAGCTCCATCGTCTGTGTTGGAAGGACAACAGCAATCTCTTATTTACTAATTGGAGGCACCATACGAGCGTCGATGTTAATCCACATCATTTAAAATATCTTAACCGTTTGATCTACGTACTTGATGTATCTTAACCATATAATTTACGTTACTGTTGCATTGAAAAAAAAGACTAAAACTGGTCCAACCTGCACGTAATTACCATTAGAAACGACTCATTGATTATTTAAAAAAAAACTCATTGATCGGTACCCACCAATACGAAAAAGACCATCACTACGTTCAGATCTTATCTCCAAGCATAGAAAAATAAGAAAAAGAGACCATTGATTTTGAGAAACTCCCACATTATCTAACCTAACAGCCACCCTCCCTCTCTTGATTCGTGAATCCTAACCAAGTCTAGCTGGCGCCCATCCTCTCCTAATTCATAGATGCTTCACCAAAAATTCCCATGGATGTAGTCTGGCCGGCGGAAGACACGGGCCGCATGGGACGTGGGGATCTGTAGCAGCAGTCTCGCACAAGAACACATCCATGGGCGCGCGTCACATACCTGGCGGACCACCCCAGGAAGTCACCATGTAGGTGTACCATCAACCCCATATAGACTGCATATAGACTGCTCTCTTCCCGATGATTTGGTGATGCAGATCCATCTAATCTCCATGAGCTTCCATGACCGATGTCACTGCAATCCATGATGGACGATTCAGTGGAGAAGGAGGTGCGTCGACGGTTGACTGATGCGGCGCAACTCTGCAGGTTCAGTTCCTGAATCGTGTTTCTCTAGCTCCTGTCACGCCCAAACCTCCGGCTGTTGATCTTCAGGCCCTTCATCGTCCTTAATACGACCCTAAGAACCAGGACATACAGCCTATCCACTTCTCAAAAAGCATGCGCTTTTCTTGGACCAGGGAGAAAAGGAGAATGAGAAACTATAGGTTGGTTATAATCTTCATGTATTTTTACTCCTCTCTTCAAGTTTTTCCTTTTGTCAAAAAAAAAATCGATCTGTGGTGAGTTTGATCCTCTCTTTACAATTAAGTCAGAGTAACTAACCATCTTACTTTTTTTAGCAGAACACACTAATCTTACTTGGTTGTTCACCAACATGTGCAGATATGCTTTGAACAACCTCCATATACGCTCATTGTCCGACTGCTGGTATTGACAACACTTCACAAGCGGCTGAGTAATCTGTATAACTGTAGCGTTGGTGGGGCGGCCTGTACTCGGCTCTGGTACGTCTCGCCCATCTGAGGCAATCATTATTTCTAGTGCAGAGATTTGAGAAGTCTAATCGCTGTTCTATTTGAAGTCAAACGTGTGCTTCTTGGATCTACAAATCATGGTTGACAGGCAAAGACATAGACGACCAGCAAAGCTTTTCCAATCAAAGGGCTAGGGAACAGCTATATTAATAAACTGCCGATCTTGGCTTGCTGAAACATCACGGATAGGCCTGATTCCTTGGGGTTTTTTCTCATGAATTCCTATGTTTGGAACTCATCCCTCCGCAATTTTTTAGGGAATAACATCACTTGACCAAGCTAATGGAGCATGACAACGTAATTTCAGGGACCATGACATTTTTTCTGTTTTGAGTACTGTATTTTTCGATCTTCTTCTACTGTAGTTTTTCAGCGCCCTCTTCTCCACTCAAAGTTGAATGCTATACATGCATTTACCATGGTTAATTACTTTAAGAAACATGGCAATCTTTGAATTATTTTGTTTTTTGTGTTACTATTCAAATATGTGCCAATTTGTTTGGTCAAAAGATGGCAATTTTTATAAAAATAGCATGGCAAATTTGAATACGTATTTGCCATGGCAATTTTGAATCATTTTGTTTTTTGTGTTATTATTCACAAACATGGCAATTTTTTTGGTCAAAAATACAGGGCAAAAATAGAATATTCATTGTTTGCCATACCAATTTTGATCAACTTTTTTTGCAGCACTTCACATTCTTCACAATTTCTTCTTTCACAAAGCATGGCAAAATTGATAAACGTAGCACGTCATTTTTGAATATGCACTTGCCATGGAATTTTTGCAAAAAAAATGTTTTTTGTTTTTTCCATACACATACACGACAAATTTACTACGCAAAATATGACAATTTTTTGATCTTTTTTGTGTTATTTAGCACATATGGCATTTTTTGATCATTTTTACGCTTTTTGTACATTACATGGAAAAATAGTTATTGCATATGGTATTTTTTGATCATTTTTACGCCATGGCAGAAGTACAAGCATGGTGGCGGCTCGAGGAAGTCCATTCTCTGGCGAATTTCGTCCCCATCGTGCATGAAGCTCATCCCGGCACCACCCTCTTCTCGTGGGTGTCACCGCTACATCATTGTGCCACATAGGTCCCCCCATCTCCCCTGTGTTTTTGATTTCCCCTTTTTGCTCACCTTTTTCCTAGTGAATGTTTAAATTTCCTGCCCAGGTGTGAGAATGGTTGTTTCCATGGCAAACTTTATTATAAAAATGGCTAATTCTACTCATTATCTTTCATATGTATGCATGCTCACAAAAATTTGTAGCTGAAATATGTGTTTTTGTGTGATCTGCCATTTCATACTGATGTTAATGTGTCTACAATTCCACTTCTTATCAATTTGCCATGCTTATAAATAAATATATGGCAACTATCCTACTGTTCGGTGCTGAAAATTGCCACGTGTTCTGATATGCCAGACGATACGGCAGTTAATGCATTTACATTTGCCCTTTCATCATTTTGCCATTCTACTGAATAAATAGATGGTAACTTGCCCTATGTGTGGGACTGTAAAAACTTGCGTTGTTTGCCATTTTTTTCAAACCACAACACATCCTTTTTTTTCAAATTTCTGAGTAAATACATGGCAAATCCCTCTCTATAAAAGCCTGAAATTTGACATGTTTCATGTTTGTTATGCCTGTTAACAGGTACCAAGCAATTGGTATGCTACTGTACCAAATGCTTGGCAACTTCATCAAATCCATAACCCATCAATTGCCATGGCTGAACTGTTTTTTTTTTTTTTTGCCATGTTTGCCATCTTCATGCCAACCACAACCCATCATTCTGTAATGGTACTAAATATAGACATGGCAACTCCCCCATGTTCAATCAGCCTAATTTTGCCCTGTTCGTTTCATGGTAGATGGCAACTCACCCATATGTATGTACGTTTTCCTACTTAACAATTTGGCATGCTACTCACTAACTACATGGCAATTTCAATGTTACTATCGTGGCAAATTTAATTCATATAACACGGCAAATCTATCTTTTTTTTCATGTACCACAACATTATTACTCCATGTGCCATGGCATTTTGACTTTGCACTTGCCATGGAAATTTGTTTTTGATCATTTTGTTCGTGTTATTTTCACATACACGACAATTTTATTACGCAAAAGATGGCATTTTCATTGAAACTAACATTGAAAAATGAAACATGCATTTGACAAGGCAACATTTGATCAAATTTTTTATTACTTCACATTCTTGGCAAATTTCATGTAAAATTTGATTTTAAAAAACACGGCAATTTTTGATACAATTCTGCCATGGCAAGTTTCTCGTTCATACTTGATTCCAACTTTTTGTGTTTTTTTACACGGGCTAAATTCATCATACAAAACACGGCAATTCTTGATACGAATCTGCCATGGCAATTTTTCTTGTTCATACTTGATTTTGAACTTTGTTAATAAGTCTTTATGCTTTTTTCTAACTTAACCACGGCAAATTTTGTTTGTTAATAATGGCAAATTTAGTTTATTCACCATGGAAAATGTAGTTTACTGATCATGGCAAATTTAGTTTATTGGTTCATGGCAAATTTAGATTACAAATCATGGCAAATTCAGTTTATTGGTTCATGGCAAATTTAGTTTACAAATCATGGCAAATTTAGTTTACAAATCATGGCAAATTTAGTTTACATGAATTTGTCGTGGCAATTTTTTTGTTCATACTTTGTTGTTCAACATTTTGTGTTTTTTCGCACACGGCAAACTCATCATACAAAGCACGACAACTCTTTGATACAAATATGCCGTGTTTTCTATGATGAATTTGCCGTGTGCGAAAAAAACTTATTTTTGTATCATGGCAAATGTAGTTTACGGGGCATGGCAAATGTAGTTTACGGGGCATGGCAAATTTTATTTCTTTTTTTGCAACATGGCAAGTTTTCTTTTTTCAACGGGAATATGGCGATCTCACTGCATCTTTCATGGCAACGTTAGTTTATGCAGCATGGCCAATTTTCTTCCTTCTTTTACAACCTTGCAAATTTAGTTTACGCGAATTTCGCCGTGGCAAGTTTTGATACGAATCTGCCATGGCAAGTTTCTTGTTCATACTTGAATTTCCAACTTTTTGTGTTTTTCACACACGATAAATTCATCATACAAAACACGGCAATTCTTTGATACCAATCTGCCATGGCAGATCGCTTTGTTCATACTTGATTTTCAACTTTTTGTGTTTTTTCTAACACACGGCAAAATTATCCTTCAAAACATGGCAATTTTAATTAAACTTTCATGGTAATTTAATGAAAAATGGCATTTGCATTTTTTGTCTTTTATTTGTCCTGTCAATTTTTTTGTGTTCACATGATTTTTTTTTGACTATTTTGTGTTTTCTCACATGGCAATATTGATTTTTTTTGTCATGGCAGATTTGCCATATTTCATTGGGGGATTAAATATGTGTTTATAAACCTTTGCCATTGTTAAAAAAACTCGGATGAAAATTTTTTCTGCTATTTTTCAAAGCTGATGGCATTTTTTAGTAGCTGAGCAAAATATGTGCTTTTATTTGTCAAAGAAAGAAAACAAAATCTGGGCTTTTTCATTTAATTTGTTGTCAGTGGGCTTTTTGTTCCTTTTTTCACAGGGGAAAGGGCCTCGTGTGATGAAGGCGTGCGGGTTGTGTGTCCCCCTAGCGAACGAATTCGTGTGAGGGATCGATCCCCTGGTGCTGAACGTGTGTGTGGTAGGGTGCTCTTCGTACCACACGTGTGGGCAGTTTAAATATTCGCCCACACAGAGTCGTGTGGGCTGCCTGCTGGATATGCCACACAGAGGCGTGTGGGCGGATGTCCATTGTGCCACACGTGTGGCACTTATCGGCGTCCAAAATGTAACGTGAAATGGATCTAAAAAAATGTAACATGAAACAACTCCGTGTAGGTCTTTTTTAGGGAACTCCCTATAGGGTTTTTAAAAAGCCTCCATGTACGTGTGTTGCCAGGTCTAGCCTAGCAAAAAATGAAGTGTTGTTACATGAGAAGGTACCTGTACATGGGTCCACGGTGCTGTTGCAAAGATCTAACGTCTATGCTAGATTGATCTACTAAATCAATGACCGGATGCTTCTGATTATTGTGGTATTTTCTAGTATATCTCTCTATTTTTCATCTGTATTTTCCTTTAGTATATAATAGATGGCGTTACTCGAGTGTATAAATCACCTAAACGACCATAAACTATCGAGTGTATAAATCACCTAAACGAGCATAAACTAATCTTACACAGCGAATGTTTCTAAGACGAAACTGGATAAGGCCACTGTATCATATTCCTCTGTCCCAAAATAGTTGTCATCAAAATGGATAAAAAAGGATGTATCTAGAACTAAAATGTATCTAGATACATCTTTTTTTATTTATTCTGATGACAAATATTTCCGGACGGAGGGAGTACGTTGTTATTCCCAACATTGCGGGGTTCCTTCCGACAGACAGAACTGGGGCGGGGTAGAACGACGGACGATGACCTGCAGGTGCAGCCTTTGGCCGGCCATGCCTGCAGATCACAGCGATGTGCAGCTTGGGAGGACTTGCTATGACACTTAAGGCGAGGACGTACTACCGGTCCTGGAGGCGTCTCGTGAGCACACTGATATCTTCTACGTCGGTAATAAAAAATTGTTCCCTACTGAATGTCATTGTAGGAGCGCTGAAATCCAGTTATGGACGACTTGCAGGACATAGCATACATGTCGTCGTTGCATTTCCGATGCCTCTTAACCCCAGATTCAACTGGTTTTGCTTGGACTTTTATGTATGTGTGTAGACGATAGAAAATTGCGGCACAAATATACTCCTACATTCGAAAATCTCATAACTTTGCAAGACCACATTTCATCGGCTGTATATTCGCTCTATATTGATGTGGAGGCTCTTCGTTGCCTTTTATGGAGCACAAAGATATCTCCTCGGCCGCCAGTGTCCAATGCCACTACATGTGCACTGTAGTTTTCCGTCAGCCGGTGTAGACCCTCACCAATACGTCCGGGTGCACTTACCTTTAATTGGAAGGAAAAGTGCAGGCAGCTGGCCTGATATGTGTTGGTCATAAATCAAATGATTCGAAAACAAAGTCACCGGCCAATAAGGTCTTGTCGCATGACACTCGTAGTCAAGGTTATCCTTTCCTTCAAAAACTGGAGATTCCGATTGACCTCCATTTGATCGGAATCAGGGAGATTAAACAATTGTTTGAATATTAATGGTTCATAATTTAAATTCTCACCAATCTGTGTACTACTCCCTTCAAACGTATATTTAAGCCTCTTCCAATGTTCATATGGCCAGATGAAGTGTAAGCACATTGAACAGTTTAACAACTAAAGTAACCAATCTTATATCTTATATCTTATCTTATATTTACTAATTGGAGGCACCATTCATGATCTCTCATTAATCCACATCATTAAAATTAATTACACCGTTGGATTGTAGAATTTACGTTCAGGATAGAAAGAAAATATACGTAACGCAAATGGTCCTGTCCCTCGAAAAAGGCATATGACACGTCAAACGTTAGTGCAATACAAAAAAAAAATAAAGCCTCTATCTCTTCCCTCAAAATAAAAAGGACATCCTCACGTGCATGTTCAAAAAATGGGACATCCTTACATGCAAAACGTAAAAAAAGCCAGCGTCTGTTCAAACAAAAAAGGAAAGAAATCCACTTGACCCGCAAGATTACCCATACCTTTCAAATTCTCTTTATTAATCTAATATCATCAAAATTAATTACAGCGTTGGATTTTATTCCAGAATTTACGTTCGGAATAAAAGGAATATTTGCGTAACAGATATGGTTCTGTCCCACGAAAAAGACATATGACAAGTCCCGTAACACGTATGGCCCCGTCCGAAAAAAAGAAGCATCAGTCCGGTCACTCAAAATAAAAAGGAAAGTCTCACGTCAAAGAAAAAAGGAAAGTCTCACGTCAAAGAAAAAAGGAAAGCCTCCAGCCATAACAAGTCCAACGGAAATAGGAAAGACATAAACACGACCCGGCTGATTAGGAGTAGAACATGAATTAAATATTCTACCGATTAAAATCAACGTGGACTCCTCTACATGGGCGCTACCTCCTTTTCCCGTTCAATCCCGCTATCCTATATATATATACGCCAATGCATGTATTTGAATTAAAAAACATCTATGCATGTCTTTCATTTGGCCCTATAAATAATAGAAAATTAAACCGTTAAAATATCTTTACACTAACGAAAATAATCTGGATGTATCATTCACCACAATGATCTCATGTAAACACATGATTATGCATGTGATATATACATGTGTGTAGTACGAATAGACAGTATTAAAAAAACACAATTATAAAAGAAGTTTTCTAAGATATTTTTGGTACGCATAAATTAAATCGGAATAACCTATCACAGGTGCCAGCCACAATATTACTCATAAAAGAAACTTTGTAATAATTGATTTATTTATTTTGAAATTATGAATTGATTGGTTAAGACAAAAACTCACAAAAAAAGGCAACAACATAAAATTTTGAATAGTTAGTGGCTCTTAAAGCTTCGAGAAAATAGAAATCTTAAATGTATATTATTTGCTATAGTATCACTTACGTTGATAGAAAACTGTGCATGTCCATTGTTCCCGAGGGAGGACTTCTTCTTAAATGGTGTACACATATCAAATCTAATACACGAATAGATTTTAAGATCAAATTGTACCATACTTATGTGGCAAAAATGAATATGTATGTTTTTATAGGTAGCGAAAGGAAAGGAACATATATTCTACAATAGGGCAATTTATCATATACTCCTCTATTCCATAATATAGTGCATATGGATTTTTGAAAAGTGAAACTTATAAATTTTGACCAAATTTGTGGAGAAAGCAGTTACATCTAGAATGCCAAATATATACCATAGATTCATTATAATATGTAGTTTCATACTTTATATATTTGGTATTCTAGATATAAAAGGTTTTCCTACAAATTTGGTCAAAGTTTACAATGTTTGACATTTTTTTAAATCTATACGCACTACATTATGGAATGGAGGGACTACCTACTACAGACTTATATGTCATGAATATATGAAAAAATGCAACAACTTTTGAATTTGTAACCATGTTGTCTACCAAAATAATAATAACATTTTCATATAATCGTCCAACATTTATATCTGGTACCCACTTTGTCATATTTAATATTAGAAGTGCTAGCCCGTGCAGATGCACGGGTTGATGACTAGTGGTGATTAATTTTTCATGGCTAACCTTTCTCCATGCATTGACGACCGTACGGGATGTAACTGTTTTCCTAGGTTTACGCGTTTGGCATTATATCTTCAAGGGTCAGGGTGGACGACACGTGCGGTCTTTAGGACCGGCACGTGGCCCGCTCGGTCTGGGAAGGCTCGGTCCTGGCCCGACAAAAAAACCAGCCATTCCGGTCCCTGAAAACGGGACCGGAAAATCTTCGGTCCGGTCCGGTTAAAGCTCGGTCCGACCGAGCGGACCGAAGAACATGTACGGGCAGCCGGCGGCATGCGGGGGCGTGGCGGGGGCGTGCCCAGGGCGTGGTAGGGGTGTGGCGAGGGCGTGGTGCGCGCGTGGCGGGCACATTGCCGGAGTTGCGACTGCTGCCATCGCTCATGCGCTGGTCAGTGCCCCCGTCGCTCATCCGCACGTCCACCGGCCTCCCTGACGACGGCAAGCATGTCTAATGGATGTGCCATGCTCGGATCTATAACCTGGCACGTAGGAATGGAAGCGGGAGGCGCTACACTGCCGCATTCGTCATCGTTCCCTTTATCTCTATACACCGGCCGTCGTGTCAAATTCTTCGTCGCCGCCATGTCCTGGCCTCCCTCCTTGGTTCCTAAGCTCACTCTGGTGCTTCCAAACTCGCCGGACACCTCCACGACGAGCTGCGCTACCTCCAGCGCCCTCCCAGCGTCGCTATGCTCCAGCGCATGCTCTGCATGACCACCGGCCGGTCCGCTCGGTCCGGCTCGGGTTTCGTCGCTTCCGGTCCAGTCCCTGAAAACAGGACCGCGATGCTTCTAGGTCCGGTCCGGTCCGGTCCGGACCGCCGACGGCCGGTCCAAAAGATAGCTCGGTCAGGGACCAGACCGGCCCTGACCGTGTCCACCCTTATTCAAGGGTTGCCAAAGTGCTCTCTCTGTAATTTCTTTGTGATGTTATATTTTTTTACTTACGTGGCATGCTTAGCACCTATACACTATGAAACACTGGAAAGGACCATACCCTCCTGGCTGCGTGTCAATGACACGACATTAAATCCACGGACTATTATAGATAGACCTACTAAATCAACCAACCGACATATGCTTCCTTTTCTTTGCATGCGGCTGCGGGAAATTAGTATTCCAAGTTGTAAACTCATGAGGTGTATTCTTAGAGGACAAATAATAGATAAGAAGGAAATGGAATTTTAGCACTAAAGTGGGATGCTGGTGAGCTCACACAAACCACATTTGCAAAATGATAGCTCTATGTTGTTTCAATCATGCAAATTACAGAAAACTTGTCAATCCGATGGGACAATTGTAGTGAGGCTTTCATCCTACAAAGTCTCATGGCAAAGTTCCAACAATTATTATATGTATGTTTTATTCACGTTAATTCACTTCACAAACCAGAACAACTTGGTCATGCGAGCACACTTACAACACATACATGTGAAAAAATATGCCTAGGTTTGAACATACATATATAAACAATGAAATCAGATTAAGTAAACTTGATATACTATACAAAGATATATACAGATCCAAAAAAACATGATGTCAAGATTTAAATAAATTGAATGGGATAACCAAATTCCATACTTACAAATCAGTTTAATACTCATAATCTGTTGCATGGGGAGATATTTCTCTAGATCTTAGGATATAAGTATATATACAACAAAGTACTATATACCAATAAAAATAATTTTACTGTCCTAACATTATACAGAAGAAACAAAATACACCATGTGTTGGCAAGCCTGCTTGCATGCTTCAATCTTTGTGTTGCAGCACTTTGAGCTTCACCTATATATGGGCAGAAGAAGAATATGAACATACACCATATAGCGTCTTAATATATTTAGCGCCGGGCAAAATCTATTCAAATCGCATGCTTTTTGGATGTATGCATCATACTTAGGCAAACAATTGCATGTGACCCTCCTATTATATATTGAAGCAAGATTGGTGACCTATCTACTTCACTTTTTGTAGAACAACTTGTCGGTAGAAATCAGAAAAGATTCTGCATAGAGGACATGTAACAATAATAGAAATATATAGCAAGGTGTTTCTCAAAAAATTCAGCTATTGCACAAATAACTAATTGTCGTAACTGATCGTTCAATCTATGTAAGAAGATATAATATATCATGCATATGAAGAAGAGACATAGATAGTATTTTTACGATGCTAGATAGATAGGGAGATCATTAACTGGTTGAATTTTTTCTTTCCAAAATTATCAATTGTGAACTGTATATGAACTATAATGAATTTGTTATCGGTGACTGTATCAATGTTTCAGAAGACACATTGAGTAGACAGTGGACCATAAAGATTACCTAGATTTATTTTTTAGCCACAATGATGTTCTACCATATTCACCAAAACACCTTGCCCGACATATATTTCAACCTCTGCACATTGTGACCAGAGATGTGCAACAGTTGCCGAAAAAGTAAAAGATAAATCAAAACTTCTCCGGAGAATATCAATTCAATGTATCATATCTACATAACAGCAGTAACACATATAATTGAAGAAATTTAAGGGGAGTTCAGAGGGAGGGAGAGAGAGAGAGAGAGAGAGAGAGAGAGAGAGAGAGAGAGAGAGAGAGCAGAGAAGGGAAAGATCAAGGCTCAGGAGGCTGATATACGCATGTCCATTGGAGAGGGGGCCTGAAAAGGAGGGTAGGTTTTACCTACAGAAAGGGCGAAGAAGGTGAGTTCAGCGGGATCAGTTTATGCACATTAGTTGAGCATGATCTATTTCATAATTGAAGGGCAGAGAAGACAAAGGCGTCCATGCATGCTTGTCTTTCAAATACGGTAACCAAAAATACATAGAGCAGAAATCACTTGAACTCCCATACATTGATCCATCCATAAATTATCTTCCCATGACATCTTCTTTCTTACGAGTAGGGCAAGGAACATAACATGATATATATACTGATAAGGCTGTTGTGAGTTCATGCATAACCAGGAAGGAAATTATGAGGTAAAAACTAAAAAACAACATAGGGGTCCGATCCAACGGGATGGTGAAGCACATGCAGTTGTATCAACCACGGCCGCCACTACTGCCACCCCAACCTAGCCTCCACCACCACCGCCTCCCCCGCTGCCAGAGCCATTGCTGCCACCGCCACTGTAACGATCACCGCCGTTGCAACTCCGGAGCTTCTGCTACTGCCGCATCCGTACCGGAAATCTCCTCAGCTGCTAAGAAGCGAGTCACGAGGAGAACGGCACCACCGGCACCCGTGACGTCGATGGCCTTGGTGCTAAACCATTGAACTTGAGGGAGGCTGGTGAGCAAAGAGTTCCCCGGCGCCGTCTTCGGGGAGATGTAGCCAAACCCCTTGTGGTCACCATGCCCTTCATCCGATCTAGCATATATCTTGTCCAACCGCCGGATATGAATGACTAATACATTGGAAATCCTAGATAGGTATGTACGTGGAGGAGATGGGGATAGTGGAGGACGTGCACCCTATGCAATTGTTGTGTGAAGAGAAATTTTAGGAAGGACGCCATGGAGAGGATGACAGGGGACAGTGGAAGGTGCTTTTGTTATATATGGGGAACACTTAGGAGGGAAGATGGACGTAGGAGGTGAGGCATCTCCAAATGACTGCTCAGATGCCGTGTATGGGGAAGACGAATAGTGGATTTGCAGTTTCCTTTACTCGTGCTGTTAGTGGATTTGAAGTTTTGTGGCCAGGAATGATGACCTTTAAGCTAATCGTGCAGAATTCATGCAGTGCATGTGAACACAAATGTCATGACATGGTTGGTTGGAAAAGGTGAGGTGGCATCTGTAGTGATGTGGCATAGCTGCATGTCAAGAGAAATAACATAGTGGGGATGAACTATTTAGGTGAGTTACCAATTTTTTTAATACCAAGTTACCAGATTTTTGCTGTGCCTGTTATGGTAACTAAGTTATTATAATCTTGTAACTAAGCGTACATAAATATCATAAGTAAGTGAAATTAATCTGCTAACTGTTGACGAAAATAAGTTGTCCAAACATATTGACATCGGATCTTGTTTCGAAGATATGTAGCAACAAAGTCAACGGTCAAGCGGATCTTTAGTCAGATTAACACGTTTCGGAGAGAAATAATTTCAAAATCAAGAGTCTTTTGATGATTGCATGCTTCCATGTAGTGATCCTTTTCATCTGCATGCATGCACGAATGAGAAATTGAGGGAGAGAAGTGTCGCACCACTTGGGTCATGCCGCCACGTGGTGCTGCCCTTAATAGTAATATATAAAATATCTCTTCAAACTTGTTTTGTCAATCATTGTGAAAAAGTAGCGTAGCAACCACATAAATTTACTAGTGCTTTATTTCATGGTTGCTGCAAAATATCACGGCCAACTTGAAAGAATGAGGACAGTGACAAAATGTATCATCTATAACTATACATAATAATATAATATCAATACACAATTGTAC
Source organism: Aegilops longissima (assembly GCA_021605205.1). Lineage (NCBI taxonomy): Eukaryota > Viridiplantae > Streptophyta > Magnoliopsida > Poales > Poaceae > Aegilops > Aegilops longissima. The sequence continues at coordinate 11,768,196 of CM038682.1, read as the reverse complement.
CGAGTCAACAACCTCCAGCCATGAACATCATGACACTTGGTGTGTGTGCATATATATCGCCCCATGACGACTTAAGTAGTACCATCCAGTTCTACTAGTTGAAACACCGTTCCATCAAATTCTAATTTATGAAAGGTTAAGATGAAATAGGAGCGGGTCATTGAGAGGTTGTATATGAACATAAATATAAAGAAAAAACAATAACAGTGAATAAGAGACATCAGGAAAAGAAGGGGTATTTCTATATGGACCACGCACCGAGTAGGTTCTAGAAGTGCGAGTCCGATGGCTTGTTCAAGATGGTTCACAACACAATTGACTACGGCGACATGCAACTGGTCAGTGAGGTATATGATGTTCTCAAGTCTGTTGGTAAGCTCACCAACCGCGTCTCACTGGTGGAACAAGGGTGACGTCCTCAGTTTCTTGCTCGAGATCATTTAGACTCCAGTTGGCATCGACCAGAATGTATGATCCATGATCTGTCAAGTTGACTAAGCAAACAATTACGTAATTTTGAGAAAAAGTAGTTTTTGAGATCACAGTAGTGCATGGAAGTGCAAAGATGTTATTTTTTTGGAGAAACTTTCGATCTAATTGATCTTCTATTTTCGACTAAAACCATGTAACAAGCTGAAGATTTGCACTAGGGAAAACAGTTCTGTATGCAAACTGAAACTCGAAGGCACATTCTCAACACTGGAGAGAGATGGGGATGTCGGTTTGCACCTCTAGTTCCGATTTGGGTTTCAACTTACTTTCATTCTCTGGCAGCCTGCGGTGAGTCGGCGACCCAAAAGCTCGTAGCGGCGGCTAGGGAGGAGGAGGAGTTATGCTGCATCTCGCACACGTTTGACCGTGTTGTGCGCCGGTAACCCGCCCACCTAGCCATCGTCCGCGCTGGCGACGGCGAGTGCTGCTTCACCTACGTCGACTTCCTCTTTGCCGTCTTCTAACTCTCCCACGGCATGATGGACACTCTTCCTCGCCCTTCCACTGATTTGTCTCATTTTATTTTCAGCACCTCCTCTCTGACTCTGAATTTATAACGCTTGGCATGATGCATGGTAAGCCCTCCTGCTAATTTCTGAACAATAAACAGTCATGATACGCTCTTCGCTGCTGATATTCTACAATTACGGGAGTTACAGTTCTTGGCATGATCATATGTGTATGCAATGTGAATATACACGAGGTGGCGTAGCAGGAATAGAAAAAGTGCAGCTCAAAGTGCGTGCACCTGTATAATTTCCTAGAATTATTTTCTTGGCAGAAGTTACTATCTGCTCATTATGAAATAGGAATGTAAATTTTGAGAAGTAGAAATTCAAAATTAATACCAGTGTTATAACTTAGGAGAGGCTCATGTGGATCAACTGTTTTCTCAGCCTATGGGAGATTGTCGGCAAGATCAAGGCGTACCACCCCCTTTGCACCTTGCTACATTGCATGTCCTGAAAAGCCTCCTAGATAACCGTAGCAGCATTGTGAAGGAGGGACAAGAGTTTTATGTTCCTTTTATTTGGACGTTAAACTTTGAAAGAGAACAGCTTGGTCACAACGCACATGATGAGCTAACTAAGACTGATTTGACCTTCTGGTTTAGTTTTCTTCCTTAATCCCACATTAATCTATTGAATTGTACTTTGTTCACTGATGGATTCACAAGGATATGAAGAATCAATGAATTAATATCTTTTGAGGTTAGATTCCTGATGCGCTTAGCTAGATAAATTATATTTTTAGTACATGTTGATTAGTGAATTAACATTGTGTGTTGATGAATAAAATAATATGAATATTGTCATGTTTGGCATTTCATCTCTCCATGCTCTCCCAAGTGTGGCATCCTCCCTTGATTTAATTTATTATGTAATAATATTAAAATAATATGCATACAAGCAAAAACATCCCTAATATAAAAAATGCTTGACCTGGCGGTATGCTATTTGAGCTCATGTCATGGAATTAAAGAGGTTGAACTCAGCAGTGAAGTATTAATAGCAAACGGCATCAGTTCAACAACATGTATTGGACATTTGTTAGTCAAGCATACTAACAAGTAGTATCATGATTAGTTCGTGAAGGTAAAGGTTTTGTATAGGGGGTCAAGGAAGTTTGGACGTAATTTACACATAATTGAGTTGACCAATTGTTGAGTGGAGGAGTAGGAGGATGAAGACAATGCTGGGTGCCTATGCGTTGCCTCGAGGGCCTTCTCGACCTCCCTTGGCGCCTAGGGCGCGAGCCCACTAAGGTTGACGTGTCGTGCCGTCTGTGGGTCATCGTGGTGATGGTGGTCAACCGAGAAAGAGGTGGATCCCTGCAGGATTGTATACAATGTTCGTGTAAGCATTGTGACGTTGATGTGCATTTGCATGATGATGAAATCAACTTTCTGTCCCGTTGCAAGTCAATTGCTTCCATCGGTTCACCGTAATTCTCTTTCTTTTTTACGATCGTTCCGTTCACCGTCATCCTCTTTTTTATGGTAGTTTCTTCGCACATAGCGTATCGTATGTTGACCCTCGCTGGTTTTTCCGCTCGATCTGTTTCTGCTGTTTGAGATCGAACGAGAGAGACGAGAGACGAATGAATAGTAAAGCAAAAACAGGCATGAGCTCTGGAGAAAGAAAACCGAATCTGTTGATAAATCTAACCCACTGGCTGCTTGGGATATGGTCTGTCGCCCAAAGAAGCAGGGAGGACTGGGGGTGCTTAATCTTAAAGTTCAAAATGACGCGATGTTGCTCAAAATGCTCCACAAGTTCTACAACTGACTGGATATACCCTGGATGAAACTTGTCTGGAACACCTACTACTCGGGTATGATCCCGCATGCTTCGGCCCCATGTGGATCTTTCTAGTGGCGCGAACTTATCAAACTCATGCCAATCTATCGTGGGGTCACAAAAGTTTTGATCAACGACGGTCGGACGATTTTGTTTTGGAAAGATGACTGGAACCATCATATTCTGGAGGAAACCTTCCCGCGCGCGTTCTCTTACACCACCATGGAAGATGCATCGGTCCACACAATGCTCACGACTCTCGATGTGAGAGAGGCGTTTCATCTTCCTCTTTCTGTACAGGCCCATGCAGAGCTTCGCTCGCTCCAGGAGGATGTTAGCTCCATCACTCTGACTGAGGACAAAGACATCTGGGTTTGCACGTGGGGGGCGCAGCTCTTTAAGACCTCGGACTACTACAAGTTCTTCTTTCGGGAGGTCCTTGCCCATGCCGCCTTTCGTTGGCTGTTGAAAGCCAAATGTGTGCCTAAGATCAAAGTGTTTGGATGGTTCCTCCTGGTTGATCGCCTTAACACACGAAATATGTTGAAACGAAGGCATTATAATATCGGGACTAATCTGGACTGTCTTCTCTGTGGGGTCCATGTGGAAGAAACAGTGGAACATCTTTTCTTCCGTTGCATGTTTAGTAAGCAATGCTGGGATAAGCTTAACATTAGTTGGCCGTCCGCTGGCAACCGACTGGATATGATGACCCACCTCAAGTCTAGGCATCGACAGAAGCTGGTCATGGACATTTTCCTGGTGGCCGCGTGGAGTCTCTGGAAAGAACGAAATAACAACTACTTTAGGAAGGTGACCCCCTCCCTCTCATCTTGGAAGGCCAAATTTGTGACAGATTTCTCAAACATTGTACACAGGTTGCCTGAGCACAAGAAGCACCTGATCGCTGACTTCCTTGCCACTGTAGCCTAACCTCTATAACTCGTAGCTTAGCTCCTCCTGACCTACACTTGTATAATGTAGTTCTGTTGTAGATCATCCTCCCCCCCCCCCCCCCATCTCCTTGTAAACTTGTGAGATGTTTTAATATATTTGTTGTAGGAGCCTTTCCTACTGTTTAACCTTCAAAAAAAAAGCAAAAAATGTTGATCTCTTTCATTAATGATTAGGCTTATATACTATCTAAGAAAACAAAATAGAGGGATGCGTCCGTCCCTGAACAGCGCATTGAGGGATGCGATTATTGCGGGTGTCGGTTGGAATAAGGGGAGATTTCCCTTTAATTGGGTGTCATAATTAAATCCTAACAGGATCACCTGTGTGAGCCATGCGCCGAGGATTAACCGGAGGCCTAAATTGTTCGGAGAATGTATTTTCTTTCTAAACCTTGGCGACTACCTACCGGCTGTTATTGTTTGAATATAATGTTGCTGGTAGGCGTTTTGGTGTAGCGAAGCACATGTTGTCGCGCTACCACATGCATACCAATTTATTTTCCTGTTGCAACACACGGGCATATGTCCTAGTGTTAGCTAAACTACCAAACTACATATCCTATCCGGTGATTATCTGTGTTTCTGAGCAGCGAACAGCACCACATCGGCATACACTACACATTGTTAAAACTTCTTACATATAGTTGTGAATCATAGTAATTCGGTTTCTCCTACTCACGAGCTTCGGCCTAAGAAGGGCCTGAATTTATATGCAAGCATAAAGTGACTGTTTGACCAGATTGCTACAAATGCAGATTATAGTTATTATGGCGGCAAAGCACCGATAAATGGAAAGCGGAGAGGGCTAGCTTAAAAAATATCTACTCTCTTCTGATGATAGATACTCGGCAAATAGGCTCAACTTGTATACTAGCTTGAAGGACCAAAACAGTTTCATTGGGAGTCGGCGGATCCTGAACTTTTGTTTACAAAAAAGTGCTCTATTGGGCGTCACAACAGATTTATGCATGACAATGAAGGGAGGCTGCAACTTGAAAATTGTTGCCCGCATGTTTCATGCAACAAACGAGGTTATCTTGAGTAACTTTGGAACTTTCCTTTGGATTCATGTGTTGATGCCTCACCTTTGCAGCTTTGCTTGACATGAATATTCGGAAAGAGAAGTCCGTATTACAACCTCGAACTATCACCAAAGTCTAAAACACAACCCTGAACTACAAAACCGTCTAATTTACAACCCTGAACATTGAAAACCAGACAAAAGATAGGCCTGATGTAGACCGGTTTTTGACTATTGACCATCCAGTCAGCGACATGTCATACAACCTAGCCATGGTTGGTCAAATTTTGGCCCCTCAAATTATTTTGAAAAATTGAAGTAAGCACGCATCAAACTTTCTTATTCAAGTAGAAAAAAATAAAGCTAAAATTCATTTCAGATTCATTTTTCGTCAAAGTTTGGCCAAAAAACAAAAGTTTCCAGAAAAAATCTCGAAAATCCAAACAACATTTATATTCAATGTGGGAAAGTTTCAACAAATTTTACCAAGTAGAAAGAAAATTAGAGCAAAAACTAAAAATCATATCCATTTTTCATCAAATTTTGGGAAAGAAAAAATTACAGAAGAATTCGAAAAAATTCTGAAAAATCAACACAATCTTTATATTCAATCTGAGAAAGTTTCAAAAAAAATCTCCAAGTAGAAAAGATATTAGAGCGAAAATTCGGAAGCATGGTGACATGGCGTATGAGATGGAGTTGATTAGATGCTGACGGGATGGTCAACAGTCAAAAACCAGTCAACATCTATCAAAAACCACCCAAGGTTTGTCTTTTGTCCAGTTTTCAAAGTTCATGGTTGTAAATTAGACAGCTTCACAGTAGAGAGTTGTGTTTTGGACTTCGATGATAGTTCGAGGTTGTAATACAGACTTATCTTGCAATGGGATGGTGTCTAACATCTATTTCTCTGTATTGATGGTTGCATGTGAGTTTTGTTTGCTAGTTCTTACTCATTGTTTCTTTTATTTTTTATTACTCCCTCCATTCCCTTATACAAGGCCACTATGAAAAATACATTTTGCATCTATACAAGGCCACTAACAGTAATCGAGGCAAAAAATAATGATGTTTTCTAGTACTAGCAATTTGTTTAATACTTGCATGCAGGTAGTCATAATGACACTGTGATATTTCCTTATCATTCCTTCCTTCATGCATGTGGGTGTATTAATCATCCCGATTAACAAAAAGAAAAGTTGGCTTGCAAAACAATCATTAACTTTTTATCTTGGTACCTGTAATTTGAGTTTGTGGCCTTGTATAAGGGAATGGAGGGAGTACTTTGAATGTTAAATGCTCGGTCTAGTGTGCATGTATGCTCTCATGCTATTTTTATTGATTCCTTTAATTTTAATTTAATTTAATGGGATGGCATTTCTGATTTTACAAATGCATACTTTTTTTTTCAATTTTCCTCCAATTAATTAAGCAATGGTTCATTGATGTGGAGTGTCAAATAGGAAGACCATTTTTATGGTACCCTATACTTCTATGGTTGAGGGGAGTAGTAATCCCAGTCGATTGCCCTAATAGTTGAGATAACTAGTTTTGCTTGTCAACAATTTTATTACTTTTTCAATGCAAGAAGTGGTTAAGGACATATAAATCTTGACCACTAGAATAATATATGATTTTTTTCTTATATGCGTTGTATATTACTCCCTCCGTCTAAAAAATCTTGTCCCAAACATGTTCCTCAAATGGATATATCTAGCACTAACTTGGTGCTAAATACATACTTTTGAGGGACGAGCTTTTTCGGACAGAGGGAGCACATGTTATTTTAGTTTACTATTAGTCTCTTCCGCAGTGCTTGTTGTTGTTTTAGTAAAATTTGAACTGAAACCACCACAAGAATTGTGGAATGAAGGGACTAGTATTTAGTGCCCTGGAGGTGTGGATGGCCTGCAGCACCCATAACACTGTGTATGTTTTGGCATCCAAGATTTAATAATTAGGGAATTAATAGCTTGAATGTTGTCCAACCTATGAAACTGATTAACCATCTTGGCCGAGCTAGGTGGCCATAACGGCGTTCTAAATGTTCATGCTCTACACATGTAAGCCAGATGATAGGAGCAAGTGCCGTTCTCTCCATGGTGGTGCCCACACTATATTTGGGTAATCTCAACATATAAGTTACTGTCATTTTCTTCTTTGCGCAATCTGCTAGTTACATCATTTTTCCGATTATTATTTGGATGCATGCTGCATATGGATTTATACTTTTGACTTGTTCTCTTAGACCATGACGCCCCCTTGAGCATGTGGTCCTCCTGTTCATCGACGACCAACGGCTGCAACCCTAGCTTGAGGTCAGAACAGAGAAGTTGGCGAACAAGGCCGGAGGGAAGAGACGGTCGTAGGAAGAGATGCCCAACGGAGAGGTACGAGAGATGTGGAAAGTGCGACATGAGCGTGGGTAGTCGAGAGGGCAGAGGCACCTAGGGAAGTGGGGATATGTTATCGCTGACTAGACAGGGAAAAGAACGAAAAGCAGGGGCCATAAAACGAGAGGAGAGCTGGAGTTATACTACTCACTCCACCAGTATTTAGCCCACACAACTCCACCCACAGGCAGGCCTAATGGTCATTGACGCACCCAGACCAACATTGCCGTGAGGAATGAAGCAGCTCAAAATGTATGGCCCAGGAGACTCGCATATGTGAATGGTGGCTGCAGTTACGACATCCAACGGCCCACTTAACCCCGTCATGGCATCGTCGCTAACGGACTCGGCAGACTGGCCCCTTTTCAAGCAGACACTTGAGGCAAATATGGAAGTAGACGGCTTGCATGGGGCTTGCATGGAGGGCTCCTAGTTCCTATGAATCAAGACCTGCCAGGCCCCGTATTGTACCAGCGCGCGATGAGCGGCCTGAGGTAGCCCTGACCGTTGTGGGTGGGTATCTGTCTCCTAGTACTAAGATGCTTTCCCCACCATGTAATATTATTCCTGATACCTCCTAACCTTAGGTTGAACTGTCTTTTGTGGACCTATCTCACGAGCATAGACATGGATAGATAATTTGGGCACAAATACATAAGACTGAGATGACTTTGTGAGACCTCACACAATGGACGTGTAGGTGTAGATGTATACAAAGTCTGTTCATTGCCTTTTATGGAGCTCCCTCCAGCCCGTTGTTATTTCTTTATTGCTCACTGCCTTATGACATTTGCTGACTCTCCATGTGTAGGTCCTCATTTGAACATTCAGATGCACATAGAGCATCTAATGCCGGATATCCCAAATCCGGCCCCTTAATTGTCCTCGGACGCGCTCTGACCCGTCCATAGACCGTGACCGGGCACCCTTTATTTTGATGCGTCTGCAGCCGGATACCTCCAATCCGGATCCTCGTATCCATTCAACTCATGCAACGTAAAAATAGTACATACGTAGATTAACAAATTACCAACAATCCCGACAAAAAAAACTACCAATAGCAATGGCAGAAGCTGAGAGCATGGGGCGATGTAGCCGTGGTCGAGGTAGCCATGCCAAGGACGCCGTTGTCGATGTCGAGGTCGGTGTCACCAGTGTCAAAGTTGCCGCACATGGAGTCTGGGGAGTAAGGAAGCGCTGAGGAGCCGGGGTACGCAGTGCTACACCTGGAAGAAAACGACTACGCAATCGATGCAGTCGTCGAGGAGGGTGTCAATGCCGAAGACGATGTTGTCGAAACAGTTGTAGATGATGTGCCGTACTAGGTTTGCCCAGCCTAGGTACACGTCGGGGATGAAAGCATACGGCGGTATTACCAGCAACGGGCTTGCGAGATGGAACCAGCACAAAATGTACGTCAGGTCGGACAGACCAACAAAGGAGGCCTCCAGGACGATTGCGGTGCAAAACGGCATGGGGTAGAAGGTGATGATGTTGTTAATGGTTGTTGGAGTAGACTAAGTGATCAGGACGTTGCATCCGTGCATCGTAGGTTGATGGAGCACGTAGGTAGAAGGTGACATGTGCATGCACGTAAGATTTGAATGGGGAGTTTAGCCTGTATGCTGATGGTTGATGGAGCATCTGATCACGTGCGCTTTGCAGGTTGAAGTCATGAGACGTTGGTGACGCGATCAAGCAAGACCTGCACCGACACGCCTATGGTCCGGGTCATGCGGCATGGATTGTTGAGCGAGCGTGAGCGGCCGACCGCACCAGCGGATGCAAGTTCTTATAGGGGCACCAGTGGCATGCACGTGAGCAACCAACAACGCCCACTTCCGTGGGCTCGGTCCATACGGCACTGGATGACTGGCCGACGTAGAACCGCACAAGCGGCCTCCGCAGCAGGGCATCTGGCGCGTTGCGTTAAGCCTCCGTAGTAGCATATGCATGTCAAAGGTCTACGGGGCGGAAAGCGATGCAAACCGATATTAGATCAAAAAAATATAAAGGGAACACCGATCAATCCATCGACGAGACAGAAAAGAATCCCAATCAATGTATCAGAAAAAAGACTCTAAACAACCGATCGATACGATCGATGGATGACCCCTAGCTTTGGGCTCTGGAGCCCCGATGGAGATCCTGAGCGACCTTCCCGATGGTGGGTCGGCGGTAAAGCTATGGCAGACCTAGGTCACAAGCTAGCGGCACATATGAAATTGGATTATATTCCAACTAGTTGAACCGTTAGTCCGAACAGAAGAGAGATGCGTTAAATGTATTTTGACACTTCCATCAAGTCTAGGCTATCATGTGTTGGAAGGGTCTCAACTTGAGACATATTGGCTCGGATACCATGGAAGAGGATTAGAGAAGAGAGAATTGACATAATGTGGCGCATATTATATTGAGTCTCTTGCAGTTTATATAAAGTATCGTGCATGCAGGGCAACAAGCATATCCTAGAGACAATGTAGGAAATGATTACAAATCATATTATATATAATACAAATATATGCCTATCTCTACTCCTAAAGTGGGACTTGATAGCCTCCCGTACACAATTTATTTTCATCTAGTTTTTTTCACTTCACCTCCTCCTACCACCCCACCACCCGGGTTTCTATCGTATTTTCTCTCCTCGGATGTAAGATCGACCCAGCTCCTTCCCTCTCTTGCTCTCTTTGATCCTTGTGTTGCTCGTCCATCTCTCTTCTAGGGTTCCCCACCTCCGCCGCCCCTGCCTTCCTCCTCTGTTGATAGCCCCTACCTCGAGGCTCGAGTCGCTCCTCTCCATGTCCATGACACCCTCACACGCATTATGGTTTCGTGCACTGTTTCCACAGCTTCTCTATCTCGTGCCGTCGCGGCTTCCGCAACCTACTTTGGCCTCAGGCCACTATACCTCCCCTGCTTTCACGTTAACAGGCTCTTCTGCGTGGAGGATGGCCATCAGGCGGCGGGTGACATGCACTAGTTGTGTTAACTCCTCTGTGACGGAATCTCTAGGATGGGTGGTTGTCTTCTTGTAAGAAGGAGATGGTGAAGGATGCAGAGAAGAAAGATATCGTGGTGTGTTCTCGCTGCAAAGCACTTGTACATATTTTGTCTTCATGCGAGCTCGAGGACACACATACTATGACGGAAGAACATCCTTCTGTACAAGGGAAGACGTTGAACTTGTTCAGAACATGTTGAAGTTTGACCTTGCTGTCAGTGTCCTGTTCCTATACAGTGGGTGGTCCCACAAAAACAGTACAAAATAGTTGAATTAGTAGAGAAGTCGTATGCATTGTGCATACATTCACACATGGTATGCGTGCAAGACCTCGGTAGTAACCGTTGGTGCTAGAATTTCATTTACGAAGTACATATTGTACTTGGCGAAGGGACATGTGAACTTAGTAAATGATTTATGAGTGCTTAGCTTACTTTGTATGCAATGTGAGCTTTGCCAAGTTGCTTCCTTCGGGGACCCACCAAAGCCTCTACCGAGTGTCTTATACGTACGTGTACCAGGTAAAATTAAGAAAATTGCAGAAAACAGACATAGATGCACCTTACATGTGTCCATTTAGTTTGTGGATTGCCCATTTCGTTACACTTGGCAAAGGCTTTGAACCACACACAAAATGAGACTTCCATTTAGTTTGTGGAGTGCCCACCTCCACCTTGCTCCGGCGCTAGCGGTCGCAGTGACAGGAGGTATCAAGCTCACCGGTTGGTGTCCATCCCTCTGACATCGATGGATAGTGGGATATAAGGGAGGAATGGATCGGTAGAGAAGGGACATATGGCAATAACGAGATAATGCAGACAGGGGAGTGGAAAAAACAGCATGAGGTTGAGTGGGTGCTGCAATAACAAGTGGGGAGCGGGCGCGGCATCATCTACTAGCTCGCCATGTTCCTAGGTCGAGAGGGAGAGGGGTATAGAAGGGACATGGGAGAGAAGGGAGTCACTGAATCTGGTATAAATCGACAGCCGGTCACGAGAGTATGAGACAAAAGAAAACGCCCACTGGCAAGGAAGCAAACTGAATGTCTTCTTCGTGGTCGTTAGATAGGGTTGATTACCATAGGAAGGCGGGAGCAGGAGTAACACATGTTACTAGAAAACACAATTCCTATGGGTCACTTGAATTGCGTTATAGGTTCAAATATTTGCTACAAGTGATCAATGAATATCACTAACTTAATGAATTGATGGGCACAAGTCCGTGTTTGTCCCGATGCGATGGAAATAATTCTTTAGCCAATGTCTTTATAATTTTTTGTTGACCAAAACCAACAATAGGTCATTTACCTAATCATGATAAACACACATCAAGGTTGTCACTATGGCTCCCGATTGGCTATGGGTATGTGATACCGCGGGTGTATCACCGTCTAGGGTGGAGGGCAAAGCTCCCAACCTCGCAATGTGTATCTCAAGGTTGCTGACGACCCTGTTGACACACTATTTTATGACCAATAACTGGGCGCAACGAGAACGCGCTTCCGGCAGCTTAGTTGCATTTTGGATCTGGTAGCTTCATCATTGGACATTAGTAACAGTACGTGGGATGATCTGCTACAATGACATACAGTTGATCTCCATGTGGCCAGCCTCCCCTATCATGTGATGTCGTGGGATGCTTCTTCCCCAGTGTATCTTCTATTCAGAGTACATGTGTTGCTTCTCCTGGATGGTCGATCAGGTTAGGTGTCGCTGGTGTCGAAGTGAACCGATCTTGCTTGGTATGTGAAGCAAATGCAGAATTAGTCGAACAACACTACCTAGTACAGTTGTGAGTCATAGCTTGCACTTCTTTTCTCTTCCCATCCTTTTTAGATACTCTTTCTTTTCTTTCGAGGCCATGGAGTACATATTAGATCATCCTTCTTTTCTTTCAAGCCCATGGAGTACTTTGACTGGCCTGTCTACAAAATCTCACTGAACAAGAAGGCATGGAGGTCAACCAAGGCCGGTTTCTTCAGTAACTGGTTTGGCAAGCATGACAGTGGAGGAGATGAAGTGCCGCCGTGGGCAATCTGGGCAGAGAGCCATGAACGTCTATTTCAAGGGAAGAAGCCTATTGCGACAATATGATACCGGATTGATGGTAAAAACATTCCTATGCACAGTTTCAGCAATACAAAATGGGAGCTAGAAATGTAATTCTTTCATCCCCGTCCAACTATCAAAACAATTTAGATGATGTGTCCCATTTGGTTATATATGTTACGTAGATTGAATTGTCATAGATTTATAGTTTTAATCGATTCAGCAGAACAATGGCTGTAGTTTCTCATTAACGTGGGATGTTCTAGCCTATATGTATTAAAAAAATGCGGCAACACTTCCTGGATGCTAATTGTTGTCCATGTCCATTTTTTTTCTATATTCACTAGTTAAATCCTAGAAAAAACTCAATTTTCTTTTAGTAAATAATAGAATTGATTTATAGATAGATAGATATATAGATAGATAGATAGATGGACGGATAGTTGTACAAAATATCTCCTTCGTTTCACAGATATTGTTGCTCTAGTGTGTTGTTTACCTAATAGTTTGAACTTGACATGCTAATTCAATTGAGAAGGAAAGAATAAGAAAATTCACGCACGCATCTCAGCATAGAATCTCATGGTTAAATAAGGGGTGTACTTAACTAGGGGCCATCCTCATCAATCCCAATTTTGTAATTATAGCAGTAGGGTGGTGCAGTCAAATCCATGTATTTAAGCTTGAGTAAATTGCACTGTCAATACATGAATTTCGCCAGAAAGTTCAGTTTCATACATCAAGTATCAAATTTCACAGTTTCATACATGATGTTGCATTGGTGGGACAAAAAGGGCACAACCTAGCCAACGTTTCAACTCAGGAACCAACAGTCCTCAACTAGAGCTTGGAAAGCTAGTATTTATTTTGGTCATGTGTAGACATGTATTTTGCAGATGATGTTCTGAACTCTGTAGTGAACATGACATGGTGATGCATACTATGTCATTCATTTCTGAATTATGTTTCATATCCTTTGCTTGCTATCAAATTTATTTGGATCATGTCAACTATATGGTTGTTCTTGCAGTATATGAATGAGTAATGTCAAATATATGTTTTCTCTTAGCTGCCAACTCAATTTCTGAATATATGCCAACTACTGAATCATGTCAAATAATGTTGACACATGTTTCTGAATACACTGTTCCACATATGCACAGTACCACATCGATTTGGGAATTCAGCGGCAGTGCCTCTTTTGTTCGCTAAATGACCAACAAGGACCAAAATGAAAAGTGGCCACTGTAACTTTTCAAAAAACACCCTACCAACTACAGGTGACGAGGTACACATCACGCGCGGCATGCCACGTCGGCCTCACGCGGTTGTGTTGTACTGTTTTATCCCACAAATGCAACATCATGTATGAAAGTGAGAAATTTGATACTTGATGTATGAAAGTGAACTTTCTGGACAACCTCATGTATCGACAATGCAATTTACTCTTTAACTTTGTCAGGGTCGTCGAGGGCTGGTGCTGGCCCTGGCATTGAGTTCTTCCTGATGCCCATGACAAAGCTGTGATGGCCCACGACCGATTCTTTTGGCCAGGAACTACCTAGTCCGAAGTTGGCTTTAGTTTCCTCCACCCAACATAGGTTTTGTTATGCTTGTTCTTAGCCAGACACGACTATTTCTCCCCATCCTACTGTAGCAAGAGTCCATCTTTCACAAGATTTTTGGTTTCCGCTTCTCTCAGTCTAGCGTCAGGCGCCATGTCGCACTGACATCAATTATTGTGCACTCTGCGGGCCATTGATGAAGCTCTCATTTGGGTCCTTCACTGTTGTGGTCAGCTCGTTCTGGCGGGAGACACCCACGCACCATAGTTTGAGTTGACCTCCAAGTGACTATGACTTCTAGTTCAAACAATACTTGCAGTTTCATTTATGATACCACCTAACCCTATATTAAACTAGCTTTTGTGGACTCTTTGCACGAGCATAAATAATAGATTAGTGTACCTGCAATATAGTAAAATCCGATCATACTATGAAAACGGATCAAATGAATGTTTATATGGATGTGTATGCTCTTTGTTGCCTTTTATTGAGCTGCCTCCGGCAAGCTGATATTCTTCAATGGGGCACGGCCTTCACATGTGCACCACTTCTTCTATTGCCAGCCCTAGGCAGACCATGTCACTTTCTTCTATTGCCTGCCGTAGGCAATCCATGTCCATTCAGATGCTCTCATAATTATTTGGATGGAAAATGCAGGTAGACAATCTATAAGTATGGCTCTTGAATCTAGTGATTCCAACACTTGCCAATCCGTCTTAGTTCTAGAGCAAAATTGCTAAAACTACGGATTATCGAGGACCTTGCTTAAAAAAATACGCCGTCCGGGAGCTTTACCAGGACTCACTAGAAAAACACCTAAATCTAGAAGTAATCTTTTAAAAAATCAATTCTTGGAAAAAGGAGCAAAATCGTATTCGTACGTACACATCTAAATGTCCTACACATACAGGCCAGCCGAGAGGAGCAAAAAAAAAAGATGGTGGCCACAATGTTCTTCAAATTTTATAAAAATCAAATATGCACAAACATGCGGTTCATGTATTGAAGGACAAAGAGTGAGACAGCTCAGCAACAACGAAATATTCGTACAATTTGATGCGATAATGGACTCTTCCCAAAATCTACCTGACTAATCCATAATGGACTCTTCCCAAAATCTCTCCACCTCTGTAGCTACCCACAAAAAGCATCTGCATCAGTACGCAGATAGCCAGCAGCCACACAAGCTCTACCTTCCTGCAACGTTGCCAACAAGACTTGCTCTACCGCAGGTGTAGCATGATCAAAGACAACAATGTTTCTGTGCTTTCAATTTTCCAAGACTGTGAGCATAAGAATTGCCATGAAATCCTTGGAGCCCACCTCCATAAGTAGCGAATCCCATCCGACCAGAGTGTTGTTGGCATGCGGTATCCACTCAACGTGCCCACATGCCGTGAACACACGGTGCCACACCATGCATGCAAAAACGCAACCCCGGAGCTGGTGATCAATGCAATCTGGTAGCTGGTCACACATTAGGCAAGCCAGTTGATGCTGGAGCACCCAGCGCACCAGCCGATCCAAAGTCAGTCCTTGGAGTCCAGCTAGGCGAAGAATCTATAGTTGAGAGTCGTCTTCGAGTTCCACACAAAACATGCCGCAGTGAGCGCCTGTCTTCCATAAACCAAGCCACTCTCTCACCTATTTAGCCCTATGAGACCCACTTTTCCAAGGCATAGTTACTCCTTGGGCCCACCTCCACTCTAATTAATTAGCATATGTCGACCCTACCACCCTCTTTATCCTTCTAGAGGTAGGCCCACCTAATCAAACTCTTCCAGCCACAACTTATCTTTCTTCTTTATTTCATCTGACCAATCGCACACGACATTGGAGAGACGAATGAGACACATTTAGCTGTGAATTCTTCTTCTGATTTCTATCTATAGGCTCTAATTTGAGTAGTATCATTGTATGACCGATCATGCATGCATAGTTGATTGTTCGGATGGCGCGGTGGACGTGAGGGCGATGCAACATTCGGTTGATCACATGCTTTGTTGCATTTTTTCAGGGAAAATAAAATGAGTGTCGAATCTCGTCAAAATGTTGATTAATTTCTGTTTCGTCGAGTTGGTGTCACTCAATATGTCCCTTTCTTAGCAAAGTTCATGCCTAATTTTTTAATTCTACGTATTCTTAGATCCAATAGTAATCGATTAGTTATGTATGTATGTTGCAGCTTGGCGCCGAATGACGGATCGTAGTTGGATGTACTTCATACCACGGTCATCGAATGCTTTTGTTAATGGTTTGATGGAGTTATTAGAGTTTGCGGGGGAAGATCTGATAAACGGGGTGCAAAGAACATATGTTGTCCATGTGTTATTTGTAAGAATGATGTCACTACACCATGACACTATATTCCCTACGGACGTATGTTGGGAAAAGTCAGTATTGCCGACCGACCGTGACTTGAGAAAACTTCTAATAGACAGTTTGTTGGGAAATCACGTGAACAGTGAGTGACTGTCGGTCGGGAATAGTCCGAAATTTGTTGTCGAATCTTTGGTCGGGAAACCTCATATGTCCATCAGCCCGTCGGTCGGAAAATAACGCCGACCCACAGTTCGTGGAAAATTGGCCAACGCGGGCTACGGAAATTTTTTAGCGCGAATATTTTGGCCCAAGCCCGCGAACGCTCCGATCTAGATAAGGTCTACCGCGCACACAGCCAAATCCCTGATTCCCCTTCTCCTTCTCCTTCGATTCCCCACAACCGCCGCCGTCGGGCTCTCCATCGCGGCCCCGCGCTCCACTGCGCCATTGGCCTCTCCCTCGCGCCCCCGCGTCTCTACTCCACGCTGTCAACCTCTCCATCGCCCCCCATGCTGTCAACCTCTCCATCGCCCCCCACGCCTCTCCACCGCGCCGGCCACCTCTGCACCTACTGCAGAGGAGCGTTGCCCCTGCGGAATGGCGTGACGGCCGTGGCTGCTGTTCGTGGTGTCCAATCCCGTCGACGACCTCATCTACCTCGCCTGAAAGCTTTCAAGCTTCCCGGCGAGCAGCGTCATCGGCTTCGGCACTAACCTCCACTCCTCCAGGTTTCGGTTCCTCATCAACCAGTACCCCGACGTCAACACCCAGGACGTGCAGGTAACTAACTGGATCCTGAATCGAGATCAGGACTTATGCCCTCACTTAATATTCTAGCTCCCATTGCTTTAGTATCATCCACTAAGATGATGCATGGCTGGACATAGAAAATGGACAGCTTAAAAATTATGTGTGATTAGCCACTAAATGTACATAGAAAATGGTTGGGACAACTCTACTGGAATATAAATGTAGGGCATTATTTACTTATAGTACAATTATGTGGTAATGTTGGTCTTGCTGTCAATCTTTATATTGGAGAAAAGCAGAACTTCAATCCAGTAAGTAAAATTCGTAATTGCTATATGTGTACAATTGGTTCCATGCCGGATCCATGTAAAAGAACATCCAACAGATCAATTGAGAAAGTATCATTGCTTAATTGCTTATTTACTGAAACTGAACCTCTTCCAGTGCGGTTAGGGCAACAATATGAATTCTGATAATCATTTTCAGTTTGAGAAGTTTCTGTTTTTAAATGCTTCTTTTAAAGGACCATGTTCAAATGACTAACCTGTGTTTTGTGCCCAGGCTATTTAACTTGTTTTTTGATTAAGGTGTTGATGGGCTGTAACTATTTGCAACTCTGAAGATATAAAGTGTTATTTCTTCAGGTATTGTATCACTGAGGTAAGATGATGAGAAGAATCCACACTGATGTAATTGTTTGCACAGTAAAATTACTTTTTGGTACACATATCTCATTATTAGATGTGGAGATGTTTTATATTGATACTTCCATCTGACAATACAAAAGAAAGCTATGTATCTTCCATCACATTTGTTTTCTCCCCCAAGAAGAAAATGTAGCTCCGAGCACTAACCTATCTATGCCGGCACCCTCCCACGCACCTGTAAGCATAAATGAAGGACGTGTTTTGAGGTCTAGTGTAACACAAGATCATGCGCATCAGCCTTCCAAAGTAAGCCATCCTGCTGAGTCAAAACTGTAGTATATTCATCCACACATTTTCATTTTTGGGTGGAAATTAAATATAGGTAGAACATGCAGCAGTACAAACACAACTAGCTGAAGTCAGTGATATATGTTCTATTCTGTTCTGAAAATAGAACATCTAAAACACATGTGTGCTTTATGTGATTGCTTAGTTTCTCTCTGGTTTTCCTTTTTTTACATTCTTCTTAAATTACTAAACCTTCTAGTTCTGTTATCTGGGCTAGAACTCCACATGTGTGTTTTATGTGATGGTTTAGTTCCTAGGTTATCTTGAAATTTGGAAATTCAAAGCCCCCTTCCCCCAACTGTTGGTGAGTTCTTGTGGATTGCTACAGTCAGCAAATAGATCTCCCTGTCCTGCCCATCAAATCCGAGTTACTACTGAGATGCAACTAGATCTATTTGTACAACTGGTCTGTTTTGCAAAGTTTAATGAAGCCACTTCTTGGATTCGATTTGTTTCCAGACGGTTCAAGGATTTGGGAGAGACAAGTCTGAACAGGAAAGATGAGGCTGAGAGGGGTTATCTGCAAATGAGCAGTGGGCGTCTTCTTGCAGAGTTGCACAGATTGATTCGTGTGCGTTAGATGCTGATCCTGAACGACAGATGGCAGACACACCATCATCACCAACTTGAATTTTTATAGGAGTAGAGATTTTTATTCTCTATACACTGAACGAAAACAAGGTATTTTATGTTTTTATTCTCTGTTTTGCACAAGTGGCGTGCAACTGTTTCTATTCTTTTTATTATCTGGAAGCAGCAGCAAGGATATATCATACATGAGGGTACTTAAAGGCCAGCTAGGAAATAGATAAGCTTTGAATACCAAAGTCAAGAACCTACTTTCGTAACTAGACTTTTAGTGCTGAACATCTCTCCTAGGCTGAGATTTTATGATAAAGTCAAAAAAATTGCTAAGAAAAAAAGATGTGTTGTGGGGTGGGAAACACAAAGTCTGAGATTGCTTGTTCTTGGTGCAGTGACTTTTTATCCCAGGTTTACAATCATTTACGTACTTTTGTAACTGGATTGCCACGGTTATTGTTGTGTATATTTGTTTCTTTCTAGAAACATAGGGGTTTTATGCCACCCTTCGCAGATACTGCCACGGATGTCGAGTGGCAACATGTTATTCCTTAGGTTCATGAAATGGAGAAAAATCATTTCAGTTTAAATTTTCTATATTACTGCATCAATAATGTAAGCAAATAAGTTCTCCTTTGTTAGACCCCTCCAGCTATGTACTTTTGCTGCTACTAATCGTGAACTATATTAACATGGAGCATTCTAATTATTCTTCTGCATTGTTCTCTATCTCGACAACTACTGTACGCAGGCTGAAGCGATGGCAAGTATGATTGATGTAATTGCATCTCAATAGGAACTATTTGGTGCATAGCATATCGGTCCCTGCCTACTTGCTGTAAATGCCTGATTTTGATGGATTTTGTTCATGGAGTTGATTATACAATCTAGAATATTTACCCTTGAGCCAAATTCAATAGAGTATATCATCTAATACTAACGATTTAAACTATCATGGCGTATTGAAGTCCAAACTAAATCCAGTAAATTTGTACATCTACTAAAAGAGTCACAATTATATATATTTAGCTTTCAGCTCACTGTATCCACTATCTGTAAAGTTGTATGTTAATTTTTTATGTTTATTTTTTTGGAAACAAGTGTTGGGATATTGGCTGCTAGTACCTATGCACAGTAACTTAAGTATGTCCCTAGGAACATTAAATGCTCAGCAATCGTACAGAGGGCTTCTATGCCACATCCATGGCCACTGCTGGTAGTCGATTGGTGGTCTTCATGTTCCGAAATGCTACTTTTATAGATTAGATAAGTGTATTTCTCATTTTGTGTGCACAGTGCAAATATGAATTCTGCCTGTATTCAATTTCATAAACTAATTGAACATTCTAATAATTGAGACTTCTTTAACTTCTGTAGGAAGCAAACATAAGTACTGGACTCACAATGAACCATGAAGCCGGCGATCCGCGTCAACTGGAGTACAATTGATGTCTCATACTTGCGTCTTTTTGATGTCATTCTGTAAACCTGATGTGTGGTGTCTTGTCTTGGTGCTTAGAACAAACTGAAGTGTATGTATGTGACAATTACTTAATGGAATAAAAATGGTTTGGTGAACCTGATGTATGATGTGTTGGTGATTATGCTTAGAACACATCAAGTATATGTATGTGACAATCATTACCATATGCTAATTAAAATTGTGGTTGGCTAAACAAAATGTAGACGAATTATTGGTCGGGAAAAGAAAATGCCATCAGATTGTTGGTCGGCAAAATAAACACCATCAAACAGTCGGTCGGGAAAGGCTAACAACAGGCCCAACAAAATGTTGGTCGGGAAAGAATACCCATCTGATAGTCGGTCGGGAAAGGCCCATGGCTACCCCAATGGACTGTTGGTCGGGAAAAGCCCACGGCAGGCCCAACAGACTGTTGGTCGGTAAAAGTACCCCTTAGCCATCAAGCAGTCGGTCGGGAAAGATATGTCGGTCGGGAAAGGGTTTTCCCGTCTGGACTTTTCCTAACAGACAAGGTTGGTTGGCAATAGTCTTTCCCGACCGACTGTATGTCGGTGGAAGCTGTATTTCCGACCAACCTAGCTGACGGGGATGTAGTGTTGTGGTGTAGTGTGTTATGTATACATTTGAACCAGGATAGTTGCATAAGCATTTGTTGGCTACTCGTTTCAAGTCCTGTTATATGAAATGGACAAGTCATGGTGAGGATGGGATGTCATGTGAACAAGCGGAACATGACGAAGAACAAAAATGGCTGATGGATGGACATGCTGAATAGTCCGACAGTGAGGAAGAGGATGAGTTGGGTGAAGACTTCGATGATACTGAGGAGGCCAAAGCTAACAAGGCAGTCATCGAGGGAAAATTGGCCGGAATGGTGCACGATGAAAACATGCAAGAGCTGATCGTGAAAGAGACTAGCACCAAGACTACTGCTCGTACAAAGGCTACCAAATTTGTGACTCTCATGAATGACTCAACAACTCCATTGTACGCTAGGTGCGAGACAGAACACACCTGATGAAGTGTCATGACAAGTCTTTTGGACATTAAGGTGAAAAGCAATAGCACAGACACGCCCCTCGCTATTAACTTGAAGTATTTGCATGATGTTCTTCCTGACGGTAACATATTGCCAAAAGGTATCAATGAGGCAAGGAAGCTATTGCGTCCTCTTTATATGGAGGCCGAAAAAGCAGCTCCTTCCGCAATGTTTTGTTGGTTACCTCAAGTGATCTATGCTAGCTAACAAACTATACCAAATAGAAGTTTTTTTAAGCAAGTCTAAAGACAGTGCCGTGGTCAATTGGTTTATACCTTGTGGAACATCTGGAAGGAGCACAACACATGCATTTTCAGTGTGTCTCTCCTAACCCACCTTGAGGTGGCTTCGCTTGCCTTGGACGACATTAGACAATGCCAGATGGCTTTGGGTGCAGCCATGCCAGCCGAGGGCCTAGGATAGTTCTTTTATTCCCCGCTTGTTCTGGGTTTCTGTCGAGATCCCTTCAAATACGCACACATATATACATTTTGTCTTCACTTCTTTCTATCTATATGAATAGCCTGTGCTGCTGCCGTTTCCCCAAAAAAAATATAAGTCTTCTTTTTGTTCCTCTCAAAAGAGATATCACTTGGACATGAAGCTTCTCAGGTCAACAATGCATCATACTATTCCAATGTGTGAAAAAACATTAGGATTTTTGGTGGACCATAAGTACTTAGAATAATACAGTTTAATCAAAAAATAATCTCATTTTATATACTTATGCTAGATGTAAAAAAAAATCAATCTATTTATTCGCACATTATAGCTGTAATGTCCTTTTTTTACATAAGAAGGGTCAAGTCCATGTGTTATTCTATTTTCGAAAAAATGAGAAAAATCCATGCATGGATCTCAGCGTACAAATGAATTGCTATATAAACGAGTATACTAACAGGCGGTTACAATCAAAGATAAACGAGTATACTGAACCCAAATTTAGCTACACCATTCCCAATATTGAAGTTCTACCAGTCGGGTTGAGCAAGTAAATCCCTGTACCGTTCTTTCCGGCGAGCACGACGAAGCTGCCACAGCCGATGCATTTGGCCGAGAACAATCTAGTGTGAAGATGGCTTTGGTTGCTTGGACCCTACAAAGCTCATGTTACAAGCAACCTAGCAAGCTAACGAAAGCTCAGCCAGATCGACTGATCTCCCCGGCTGCAAATGCACACAAAACACGTACGCGCACAAGACACGGGATACGATCTAGTATTGCAACATGCACACGCCCGTAACGTGGCTAGTGTTTTATTTATTCGGATTGAAAGGGGTTAGCTGAGTATATCTAGCAGCAAATTAAACGAGCCAACACTAATAATACTCAGTGTTTGTTTCGAACTAAGTACTCTGGGAAAGGCCACAACATCATACGTGATTCGTACCAGCATTGCCGTGAATGGTCCTTTGGACGTACGCTCAAGGCGGGGTAGTTCATTGCACGAGTTGCAGTAGCAGCCGTTGGCCGGCCATGACGGGAGATAGCAGCCATACACAGCTTGGCTGGAGTTGCTACGCCATGCTTAATTCCATATGTAATAGCCTAGTCAAGAACTTTGTCTGCAGTGATATATAGGTACAACGATATCTTTTAGCATAACGATATCAATGATGTTGCCCACTGAATGCCACTGACTGTGCGCTGCCCTTCAACGCAGTGCGACTTATAGGTCAAAGAAGACATGGTGTCTCATTTCCGATACCTCCTACCCCCTAGATTGAACCGTCTTGGGTGGTCTTTTTATGAATGAGCGTGGACTATATATGATAGTGACAGAAAAATGTATTCCAAAATTTGATAAATTTGCAAAACCTCATTCTGTGGACGTGTATATCGATATGGAGGGTCCTCGTTGCCTTTTATGGAACATGGATATGTCTTCGATGGGTCACTGCTTCCGCATGTGCACTACAATTTCAGAGAACTCAAGTAGTAGGCCGTAACCAAAATCGAGATGCTCTTTCCTTTAATGGGAGGAAAAGTGCAGGCAACCTCCATGCATGTATGGCTCTTAAATGCAATGATGAAAGTCCCCTACCTTTACGGTGGTGATTTCGTTTGTAATCTATTCGGCCGGAATACAAGAGATTCGATTATTGGTGGAGTATTAATAGCACATAATTTAGCGGAGGAGGGTAGGTTGGGCTAGTTTATGGGCTCGTTGGTACTATGTCGTTTTGGAGCCGCATAATTCAGCGGAGTACTAGCTGCCTTGGCTCATGCAAGACCAACGCAGTCAACAGCCTGTTACAGCTTGGTTCAGTGTAATTTCCGCTCGAGATCCAAACGAGCAAAACTCAAGCTTGATCTGAAATCTCACAAAACTCGGCAAAGCTGAACACATAGCATAGTTGGTGGTCAAGCAAACTTCCCTCATAACTATTATATTACTTGATCATGGGCCGATTATTCTTCTAATATCAGACTAAAATTCCTAGTCCAATTAGCATGGTAAGGTCATCCTTGGTACGACTTCGAATGACCTGCAGGGTTTCTTAGAGGGAATAACTAGTTGGCCGGTACCCGCCCTCCCACCCCCCAACCCTCTCATTGTATATCAGTGGGAGTTAATCAACTAATTCATTGATAGCCTGCAACTTATTCCACTCTGAAACATTTACACATATTTCTATTGCAGCTTATAGTTACCTCCCCATTGTGTAGCTGCACATTTGGAGCCGCATAAATAGGAAAAAAGAAACAACGAAGCAACAATCCCATCAATGGAATATGAAGGCACGACCGAGTGATGCGGCTTTAGTTTGGGGGCGATGCTATTTCGCGCGCGAGCGTTCCAGCGCTCGATTTCCGACCGGAACGCGGGTAAGTCAAAGTTTCTTTCTTTTTTTTGACGGGATCTCAACCTTCCTTTTAAGCAAATCTCCGTGACAGAAAAACTAAGGGACGCACCTGGCCCCACCCCCGTTGAAATCAGGGGGGCCGAGAGATTTATGGAAGGCAGTGCTGGGCCCACCTGTTTAATTTATTGCGACAGAAATTTAAGGAAGTAAAGACTGGGTCCACTAATTAATAGAATTAACTGGAGGAGAGGTTATGGATCGAGCGTTTCAACGCTCGCCCGCAAAGGAGCGTTCTCCTTAGTTTGGATACTTCCATTCGTGGTTGTCTCAACGTCAGAGATGGTCAGGCTCTTCTCCAGACTCCAGAGCCACCACAACACCGCCGCCAACATCCTCGGAACTACCTCCAGAAGGCAGACCGTCTACAACTACTCCGACATGCTCTAACCTTGGAGCGCTTGAGCTGGTGCCACCTCCATTGAGTGTGTTGAATGTATGTCCGGGATACCATGTCGGCACGGTGGTGGTCAGAGAGCAAAACTTCTAGGGGATGCTCGGCATGATCTCACACATGGTGTTGGGCCAGAAGTTACCGGTACTTAGGGGATGTAGTACAACCGATATTGGTTTTCCTTGATGCCTCCTAATCCCCAAAACATATGTAGTGTTTTTTCACATAATGAGAAGCATGACCACTGAATTCCATGGACGTAAAATATAAGCTTATGGTATGACTACATAAGTTATGGTGCATGCATGTCTTATATTTATGACGTCTTTACGTGTTTAGAAGCGTGTATGTGCCCCGGTGCATCCTACTACTTTCGGTGGCACAAATATGCTCTTCAACTTGGTGGCACACTAGCATACCTCCTATCTATTTCTGAACCTTTATAACCATTTTTTGCTTCGTCCATCTTAGTTGCAATATACTACGACAATTTCAGTACCTTTCTAGATTCTTGTTGATTTAGTAGTACCATTGTTTCACGGTGTGGCTTTGCCAACTACAAAAGTATATATACAGTGAGATTCAACCGAAATGCCAACTAAAAAAATACAAAACCTATTTTAATGAATATCTCATAGTGGCATCATACCAACTAGTTGGGCGCACACTCGAGACCAAAAACTGCAATGCGCTTCGGTTTCATCTACCTAATCGGAGGCACGGGCAGCCCACCGCGAGCGGCAGTGGGCAAGGGAGAGGGCAGCGGCGGGCGAGGTGCTTGCCATGTGCCAGGCACGTGCGAGCGTGCCGGTGGATCCTGAAGCGGCAATCCTCGCACCGGTCCTCCGCCGCTCTCTCACAATGGCAGAGACGGATGTTCGCGATGGCAGAGACGGATGTGCAGCGCCTCCACTGCAAGAATGTCAAGGCGCTCCAGCTCCCTATCGATACGAACAAGGAGGCGGTGGCCAAGGCGAAGGCAGACCACCTGCTCGAGAGGCTGACTGGCCAAACATGCTCTCATGACTCTGACCTAACGAAAGGCTTCACCTCCAACTCTGACGACGACACACCGCGGTAGGCCAATGCGTACATGGAGGAGGGACACAGCCGTGCCGCCAACCGCAAGGGGAAGGGGCTAGCGAGGAAATGGTGATTTCCTCTTCCCTTCCCTGTTTTATCTGTCTTATTTATATTTTAGTAATTTGTAGTATGAATTTGCACTGTCTGCCAAAGAAGTATGATCCTTTTGTCTGGCGATGAGCTGTGATCCAGTTGTATAGGATGAACTGTGTGTTGATCGTGTTTACTTTAGGTAGAGTTGCATGGGTTTGAGGTTTCGTACACGAGGGATGTGGCTGTGGGAGCAAAAATACGAGGCATGTCCGCGGACGTGCCCGAGCGTTTGAGGGGCCAGATTTGTTGTCTGTGGCTGTATATGCTCTAAAGATCTGTAAAATTTAGTGTTTGATAATGTTTGTTAGAGAAATGAATACATGTATCAGAGTCTTGTAAAATTAGTTGTTTCCAGATGGTGTTGGCATTTCCTATGCCTTTGGCTGTTAACAAGTGGTGTGAAGCTGGCTTTGGTTGCCTGGACGCTGGACAACTCACGTGATAAGCTAGCTTGCTAATTAGAGCTTCTTAGCCAGACCGATTGATCTTGACGGCTGGATATGCAGGCGGGACAGGTATATCCAAAAGACACTGGACACTGGTCGATTGCAGCAGGCCCGGGATGAGCGTGGTGTTCTACTTTTCTGATCCAGCCGCTTGATTACTAAGGCTTAGATGAGTAGATGTAGCAGCTAAATTAGTCACCACTAACCCTAACTCGGTGATTTTTTTTCAATGTCGCCGCATCGTTATTAGTACCAACATTGTAGATGGTTGCACGAGATGGAGC
The DNA here is from genome assembly GCA_021605205.1 of Aegilops longissima. Lineage (NCBI taxonomy): Eukaryota > Viridiplantae > Streptophyta > Magnoliopsida > Poales > Poaceae > Aegilops > Aegilops longissima. The sequence goes on along the minus strand of CM038682.1, from coordinate 11,742,082 downwards.
AGTAGCTGTTTTGCCCGCAAAGATGGTAGATGGGTGAGATGCACATCTTGGGAGGAGTTTCTTTTCCACTCCACGAGAGGACGTGCGGCCTGTCCAAGAAGGAGGCGCCTAGAATCATTCTGCTGATATTGAATCTGGAACATTCAGTGCTTTTCCCGACACTAGGGTATGTCTCTGCACTACTGTGTCGACAGTGTTGCCAACTACGCACCCTGTTTTGAGGGTTGACGTCCAAGTGAGTATGACCTATAGGCCAAATAACACATGCAGTTTTATTTCTGATACCTCCTAACCCTAGATTGGATCAGCTTTGCTGTACTCTTTGCACCATGGCAAAGTATAGCTGATTGTAGCACAAAATATATGACAATCAAATAACTTTGTGTGACTTCATCCGGTTGACATGTATGAACAGAGATGCTCTTTCTTGCGTTTTATGAGCTCCCTTGCCGCAAAAGACATATACCTAACGCACATATACCTAACGCAAGGGCCTTGCGTTAGGTATATGTCTTTTATGGCAGCTGGTGTAGGCCTTCACAATTCACCCAAATGTACGTGCCTTTAATCTGAGAAAACAATGTAGGGAACCAACCTGCATGTATGGATCTTAAATCAAGTGATACAAAAAGTCCCTCAGCAGGACAGAGAAATTCTATAATGAATGCACTCAATTGAACAATGCTTATTGTGGGAATAAAATAGCAAGTTAATAAGGGCAAGTCACCGAAGAAGAAAATGTATATGTATTCATGGTTGAAGGTTTGAGAGATGGTGTTTGCCAAATTAAGAACAAAAAATCAGCATAATTTTTTAATGAAAATTCACAAGTAGAGGTAGGGAAGATAGCACTCTTTCTGGCGAACGGAAAATAGCACACCTTGAGGCTGAAGGGTTGGCGTTTTTCTCACCATCTAGCTAGTGCAACCTACAATAGGATCTTCTTTTTAGGAAATATAATTGGGTCTCAATTACTTATAGTTGTAGGACTAGTGCAACTAACAAAAATAATGGTCTTAAAAATATAGTTAACTGGAAATGAAGAAAAATGGTAGACAAACTTATGAATAAACATGGGCTACAGCTAATCTACAACCTCCGAGGTTGCAAGCAATTGTTGTATGGAACAAGTAAACAATATGAGTTTTCGCAACAAAATTGGAACCACCCTCTCCTAGTGACCCTTCAATTTACTATCCCTTACTAATCACCTCTCATACTGACCAATGATTTTTATATCCCTTGCAATATTATTTTTTAAAATTCACTATGTTGTACTAGTTTAATTGACTATCTCAGATTAAATACATAACTTCGATATTTACCTCTGGAAACAGGATTTCTCCCGACATTATAAGTAGAGGAATCACCATGTCCATACAGAAAGTTCAAGTGCTAAGGAAGTAAAAATATCTGGGCAACCACAGAAACATCTATATATATACCAATATAAAAAGTCCCAAAGGTGCATATCCAATTAATCTCGGCCATCAAATCATGTCAATCCAACGACCTAGACTGCTTCAATGTCGAGCGCTCAACACGTTTAGCGTGCAATTAATTTCATGCCATATATAGGGCTACTCACATAATAACATGCAAATAATATCCTACTTAATATCTGCATGTACTTACTATACTTCTAAATTAACGTGCATTACACATACACATTGACTAGTGCTCTGAAAAAAGAAGAAAAAAGGCCACCAAGTGGTTGATAGTTCAATGGGTCTAAGGCTGGCCAAGTCAACATGCTCCCACAGTCATCGCGTCCATCAAGCTACTAAGCAAGCCCACACCCCGCTACCTAGACTGTGGGTTCCAATATTGCCAAACATCTAGAAATTTGGATATAGCATCAGTGGCCCGCCTTAGAAAAACTCACACAATAACCATTTTGTTTTGCCTCGTCCAAAGAAGGAAGGTCATTGTCGTCATAAGAGACGTCTTCTCCTCTCGGTCTGTTGGCCCGTGTTTTGACAACCAAAAATGTCCAGTGTTCCAATTAGGCCCTATAGCCTCACAAACGAAGTACCAAAGAAAATCGGTAGTGGGCAAGCGAAAAAGATGTGGGTCCTAGTCTATAGGACACCACAAATGAGAAATAAACCATCGCTAGGATCAGTCTGCTTGACCATCTCTGTTCCCTGATGGGAGGCGATCCCGTGGAAGCTGCTACACGAAGATCTTGCTTTTTAGATGTAAGGGTACCTTCTTCAAATGTGTGGTCGCTAGTATATGGTGTTTTATGGCGTCTAGTTAATCTTGACACATCGGTGAAAGGTCCGTTAGAAGGTTGAGCTCAACGAACGTTTTCCTTGGGTCACAATATTTGTCAGAACGAGATGTTCCGATTCCATTTTGGGTAGCCACGGACCTCAACAACACCAGGTCGGAGAACATAGAAAACAAGTCCGAGAACTCAGTGCATAACGGAGATCCACACAACCAATGATCCAGCCGATGGTCCCTATCCATTGCCTATGGAGAAGAAAAGTTCTAGTCAAATGTCATGGTTGGTCGACTGGATCGGCCTCTAGAATTGGGATCCCACAAGGATAGCTCGGGAAAGACAGGTGGTGTGGCGGTGTGTGTTGGAGTCGCTGGCCACCGGTGGTTTGACAGAGTTAGAGGAAGAAGAACACGATGGAGGGGCGAAGGGAGACCACGGGAGAGATGACTCGACTGAAACTTAATACTTTTCACTATGAATATTAGACAAACCCAACATATTTGGTGGATGACGTCGGAGTCGTAGCTTCCAACCCAGCACTTGGGCATCGGTGTGTAACCGAAAACAACAATCATCGTTGTGCTACAAAATAATGTTGGGTTCGTATAGTATAACTGTTGTGTGGACCTTTTTTTCCTTAGTGGCGCACAAAGTTGGGAGAACTAGTTTTACCTGTCATTATTCTCAATACGTTTTTAATGTTAGAAGTGATCAGACACTTATAAATCTTAACCCATCGAATAATATGTGAACATTTCCGTACATGCATGGATCATATAATAGCACTTATTTTCTTCATTGTTAGTGAATACAAGTGTAAGGATCATGCTTTGCTGTGAATATTATTTGACGCTATTGGTGAACCTATTCAGAGATTTTTGTATAAACTATTTGATTTTTTTAGCATGAAGTTGATAAGTTGAAATTTCGTTAAAGTCGATAAATAAATTGTGGTGCATTAGTGTTTTGGCACAGTCAATGCCATTTTTATGATCATGTCTTTTGGGAAGTTAGGGCATCTCCAGGTAACAGACGAAGGCGCCTGAAATGGACCACGCAGGAGACTCGCAGAGATGAAATGTGGCTGGAGACGTCCAGTTACGACATCCAACAGCGTTGTTCACCCGTCAGGGCAGCATTGCTCAGGAGTTGTGTAGACTAGAAACTTTAAAACGCAAAACTGGAGGGAGGTGATGGCCACCGACCTCCAAGTATGGCTCTCCCAGTGCGTATTGATCGCCCCAGCATGAGGCAACCTTCAGAAGACCTATCAGCAGCTGCAAAACTCATCCAGGACAGACAACTGATCTTGTTCCTCCCCTATCATGTAGTTCTATTTCTGATACCTCCTAACCCTAGATTGACCGGTTTTTGTGGACTTAATGCATGAGCATACATGATAGTAGATGATTGTTGCATGAATCTGGGAAAGTAAGGTGAATTTCTGAGACCTCATAGACTATATATGGATACATATTCTCTTCATCGCCTTTTATGGAGATCCGAGCTCGCTCCAACCGGCTGGTGTGTTCTATGAGGCGCTGCCCCATGAACGTTCCCTGCCTCCGCATGTGCACCATGGTTTCCTACATCTGATGTGGGCCCTCTCTGTCCATCCAGAAAATCATATCTTTAATTAACTCGAGGAAAACTGTAGGCAGGCTGACTCCATATATCGCTCTTAAATCCAATCTTTTAGGAACTCGTGCTACGGATTTTATTGGTGATAAGCACAGCCATGGAAGTACCTGCGTCAATATTGCCATTGTTAATAGAACATTTGCCCATCAATAGTTTTATATTTTTCTTGCAATAAGTGAAAGACCTTTGAACCTTTTGATCACTAGAATAATGTATGAAAGGTTTCCAATACGCGCCGTGTATTGTCTGCTTTTTCTTTCACCACAGCCCTATGTAAGTTTACTGAATTTATAATTTGGACTTTCCCCTTATTAGTCACGATTTAGTGCCCTGGGGGCTTTCACCGCTTTTGCTTTTGGTAAATGAATCTGTGTACCACATGTTGTACGTATGCTCAAGGGGGAATCTACCTAATGTAGGATCGTTCGTGTGTACACTAGCAGTTCTACACTGTGGTGACCAGATACTCGTACTTCACCATGATCATCGTGTGTCCGTTTCGGACCAAAGTACCGGTGGGAATCTAAGCACCTTGACTGAGGAGCTATGTGGCGACAATGGCATACTAGATGTGCATATTCATTTACCAGGCCATCCTGGAGGACCAAGTTGGTTTCTCTCTCTATTATTGTCGCCACACTATATTTTTGAGTCTGAACATGTTTGTTATATTGTTCTAAGACATGTCTATGTTTTCCAAATAGTGCATCATGTATGTCTCCTTGGACAGACTCACCCGGCATGTTTCAGCCTCTTGAACGTGCGGATGCTACTGCTAGGGCTATCCTTGTATGTTCAGCATTAGTGGAAACTAAACAATGGATGACACGAGCTGGAGCAGAATTTATTAAATCTATATGTGTATGCATTAATGAGCTTAAAGAGTTATTCGTGAAACTATTTAGCTTGATCATTAAGCTTGTTAGGTTTAACATGGTAAACTAGTTATTAGCTCCGTACGTGAAGAAGCAAGCTATGGTTTTAAAAAAAACCAAGCTACCGCGTGATCTTCAAACTCTAGGGCTACGAGCTTTTGCTCCATTCTTGCACACTAAGAAGAACAGGTAAATGTACCTATGCAACTGCCTTTGCCGTCAGCTAAGCCAAGATGCCCGATCTGATCGTCTCTTACCCAATGTTTTTTTTTTTGAATTAATAACCTTTTTATTGAGTGAGAAATTTCCAATCTATTCATTTTCAATCATGACAGTATAAAGAAACAAGAGATAATAAAAATTACCACATGGTCTGTGGACCACAAAGCAACACCTAGAAGCACTAGAGTGAACCGAAGGCGCGCCACCTTCATCGCCCTTCACTTGCTGGAGTCAGACAAACCTTGTTGTAGTACACAGTCGGGAAGTAGGCGTGCTAATGTCTCGTTGGACTAGCGCACTAGAGGAGCAACCATCCCCGATGAAGAAAATAGTAGATCGAAATCATCAAACCTCTAAACAGTCAACCAAAGGGCAGCACCAACCGAATCTCAGGAGATCCGTCGGAGACACACTACCACACCCTTCCGATGATGCTAGACGTACCATCAAAGACTGGGATAAAACGTGGGAGACATTATTTCTATTAAGGGACATCATCGCCGCTACACAACCCCAACCAAGATGCTAAGTCTAACAAGAATGAGAACAGGGTCCCTCCCGTCGGCATGGTGCTGATGTCCTCCGCACCTCCATGGCCCAAAGGCCATCGAAGATGGGGTATAGGGGTGGCGGCGCCGACTGGAGGAGGAGGAGGACAGCGAGGAGGAAAGAGAAGGTTTTGAGGTAATTAACATGCTAAGATTTATTCATGAAATTAGAAAATTTAAAGGAACTGCTATACAATTACAATGTGTTTCCAACCATTAATGGTTCCCTACACTATATGGTAATGTATACTTAGCTAAGTGCAGCTGCAGCGAATCGAACTCGCGCCCAACACTTCCTACAGGTGTTCGGCTAACCACTAGCGTGTCTGGTTGCAATTGAATAAATGCAGCGCTAAATCTTTAAAACATATTATGGCCGCTCTTACATGTTTTTCTTTAGAAAAATTGAAACTTCACAGATTTCATAAAAAGGTCATGAACATGCACAAAAAAACTTTGCCCTATTCATGAAAGGTTCAATGATTTTGGAAAAAAGTTCAACAATTTTAGAAAATAGTTCAAAAAAATGAAAAAAAATGTTCATTAATATCTAGAATAAAAGTTGACGAATTTGAAAAAGTTCACAAACAGAACAAAGTTCATCAGATTTGAAAAACTTGATTCAATTTGAAAAAAGTTCATCGGTTTTGGAAAAAGTTCATGAAATTTGAAGAAATTCATCGAATTTGATAAAAGAACATTGAATTGAAATAAATTCATTGAATTTGAAAATTTTCATCATTTAAAAAAATATTTCACTAAAAATAAAAAAAGTTCATTGATTTTGAAAATAAGTTCATCAAACTTAAAAAAACATCATCGGTTGGAAAAAGTTTACACAGTTAAGGAAAAAAGGGAAAACAAAACAAAGAAAATGAAAAAATATGCAGAAAACATAGGGGTAATTTCCTATTTGTAGAAAAATACAAAAACCTAAGAGGGAAGAAACTAGGAAGAAGTTAACAAATTTGGACAAACAGAACAAAACTGTTAATGATTCACGTCCAGGGAAGGTGGCCATTGCAGCATTGTTGGAACCAGCAGGTCGATGGTTAGAATCCCAGCTAGAGGTAACAGTTTTTTGCGATTTACCAAATCAGAGGAAAAAAATAGATGGGCCAGCCTAGTCGCAGGAGGGGGTGTTTGCAGCAGGCGCCCGCTAGCAAAATAGCTTGTAACACGCACAAACTAGGATGCACATTCGTAGGTAGGCTGGGCCATATAGGAGATGCGTTTGGGTTTGGGGAAGCTTTCACCATCTTGTTTTGTCAGGCTTTTAGAAGCTTTTTACTAGCTGTCTCTTTCTCTCATTTTTTAGGTTTTCTAAATTATTTTTTATTTTATTCGTTAACACTTTTTAAATTCCCCCCAAAATATTGTGGATTTAATATTGTATTCACAATTTTTTTAAAAAATATTAAGTTTTCAGGAATTTTAAAATGTTCATGAATTAAAAAATTGCTCAAGAAAAATAATTTGTCGTCTTAAAATTTCTCAATAAAACATTTCCCAAATATAAAATAATGTTTGAGTATTTAAGAAATTTTCATGATTTTATAAAATGTTTGAAAAATTCAGAAAATGTGCGCAAATTTGAAAACTGTTAAAAATAAAATATATATGAATAGAAAATGTTTTCATATTGTTCCTAAATTTTAAAACAACCATGAAGTTGAACAACAAATCATGAATGTGAAAAATATGCGATATTTTTAAATGTTGAAGAATTTGAAAAATATAAAATAAAATAAAATTTGTTCATGAAGTTGAAAATATTCAAAAATTACAAATGAAAAAACTAAAAACTAAAAATGTATAAAAATCAGAAAAGAAAAAACTATAGAAAGATTCCAAATGCTTTCCAAAACCGGTGTAAAGAGCCTATATGGGCAGGGCCACTGACATATCTTGGATATGAGCTTGTGGGCGTGGGGCAGAATTCATACCCCACTTGAATAAAGATGTCTCCTGTTGCATGGCTCTTTTATATCATAAAAAACATAGTCCAAGTGACGTACACGGCAAAACTGAAAAGATAGCAGAACGTTAGCCTTTTTAGAAAAGAACACCTGCCAAAAAAGAAAATTACAATCAAGAATAAACAAACCCCTGCGCATGACACCAACGTTTTGTCATCCACCTTCGACACCACCATGATGGATCGCCTTCTCACCTGAGCTCAACGCGATTCCATCAAGTATATGCAGTTTTGCGGACCTCCAAGGTGGCTCACAAGGGAAAGCCATTGCCTTTGAATGAATTGGACTGGGGAACACCCCGGACACGCCATTGAACTCCAAATCTGGCATCCCATATGACTAAGACATCGGAAGAGGAAACCATACCTGTCTCCCACGAACCACGAGCCCAGCACACAAATTCACCATCTTCTAGATGTCGCTGATGCATACCACAATTCGCATTCACTCCTAGACTACCTCCCAAGCTCCACCGCGCGGATGCCTCCACCACCATGTCATCTTTACTTGGACAGTCTGGTTTCCAAATTCATCCCCGAACAAAGGCTAGATCGCCTCGCCGGAAAGGATCCGAAGATTCTTTATTTAACGCGGCCATCGCCATCGCTGAAGCCAAGACAACAAACGGCCGAAAAAGTAAGATACTAATGACTAAAACAATCGCGTGGATCTGACGGTGCCCCTCACCACCAAAGACCGAGGTCGGCAGCGTCAGCCGTGACATTACATTTCTTTCTTCCGCTGGAAGAAAGAAAACCAACGATGTTTTTGTTGTTGCTTGAACCTTTGAAAATGGCTCTCGCATGGCTAAGCCGTACATCTGGTGCATGGACTTTTTTTTGTAAGTACGATATAGACATGGAAGCTTATACGTATGCATACACAGACATGTCTATGGATGTACGTATGCACTATGACCATCTCCAAAAGACTGAGTCGGCCCACTATCTTGAGATTGATGAAATTGCGATAAACATCTTCGTAGTCGACGGGAACATCTTCTCCACTGAACGCGCATCATCGAAAGGCCCAAAAGAAATCCAGAAAATATGACTACCAACAACAAATCTAGAACTTTAACTCTAGTGAAATGGTTCCACTAGAAGGAACCTAGAGCTATGCTAAGTTCACTCGATGACTAGAATCTCTACTGCTATAAAAAAGCGTGTTGGTGATGATGGTGTGCCTAATGGTGTGCCTGCATTTGGGCTATATGTACCGTCCGATCTGAAATATGAGGTAGAGATTAACACTTAGACGCGTTCTGCAAAGCCGGCCGCAAAAACACGGATAGTATGGAGGTTTTGGCTTTTGTCGCGAATCACCGTGCAACCACCCTCGTCCCAGCATGCCCACTCCAACTGCCGTCTCCTCATCGTCACATCTTAGTGCCGCCTATAACACCTTCCATTGCCCCTGTTTTTCAACACCTTTGCCCCTAGCTCGCCACCTCCACAGGGCCAACCCATAGGTCGGGCAAAAGGGGCCACCGCCCTCGGCCCAAAGAGGATTTGGGCCCCGAATATTAAATTGTATGTATTAGTCATAACTATACTATTTTATATTATGCAGAAAATATTATTGAATTCGTAAAAACATATTCTATATCCAGAGAAACACACATTTATATCACACAAACAGTGTCTACCATGTGGGAACAAAAAAAATTGATTGACCAAATTGAAGTTTGTTAGGGTGCTAGTCTTTCGTTCATGTGCATGAGTGCATCCTATATGTCACAATAATTTCGCCTGCAAAAAAAAAATTCACAATAATTTGGAATGCATGATAAATTAATGTGCAACTCTTTGTTTGAGAAGCTAACTTGAGCTCTCGTGTACACCAAGTAAAACCAAGTGCATTCTAGATGAGTATATCAAATAACCTTATCTTATATACAAGAAATAAAATCAACAATATTTATGTCGTTTCACGATTACAATATGAATGATATTGTAAATATAGAGAAAACGTCGAAATGTTATCCAATGGACCCAATTTGCAAAAAGAATCCCATACCCAAGAAGTTTCTATAGATATGCTTACCAAGTTTTGCGCTATAAACTATTATTAAGATATTTGTTAGAGTGTATGATTTAGAGTTGTCTACCATAATATTTAATAATAGTAATATATATATGAACACACCAACATACATGAAAATACATATTTCTCACAATATATGATTTATTCAATATGAAAAAAGACTTCTTACAATGTACAATTTGAATATTGTGGAAGCAAATTTCCATTAACATACATTATATTTTTATAAGAACTCGCATAATAACTATTATTTAGCAACGTTATTATTTGATTAACCATGATAAGTAAGTAGTAGAAAAAATTATTCTCATTGAAACTATATTATGATACTTTTGTCTACAAGACTATAGTATGGTACAATTTATTTATTAATTATAAAAATTTAGTATAAAAGACTTTATTTTAACTTGCCGCAGGTCCGAAATATTTTTGGACCGGCATTGCCCCTCCAAAGCCTATCGCTGCCCTCTTGAGTTCACATACAAATACCTATCACAGTTGCGCATGCAGATCCAACGAAGGTCGCCCAAATCCCATGGTCAACTAATCCACCGATGACGCCCTGATCTCGTCCACAGGCTACCGCCGCTCCAAGATTCCTCCACAAGCCACCGTAGTCTCTTGACGTGAGGTAATCGTTTCCCTAGGCGCCACATATGACGATGCCCAGCTCATGGATCCGGCGAAGGTCGCCCCAATCCTAGAGTCAACTCATCCTAGTGTTGGTGCTAGCTCGTCAACAGGACACCGCTGCTTCACACGAGGTGCTCGATGCCATGGCTACTGCGTATGAAGCAGGTAGCTCGTAGGTTCGGGGATGTTGCCCAAATCTCGGCGAGCTCGTCTCACCACTATTGCTAGCTCACCCACATGCCACCACCCCCGCTCTAGTTAGTGTAGGAGATATGCCCTAGAGGCAATAATAAATGTTATTGATTATCTCCCTATTCATAATTATGTTTATGTTCCATGCTATAACTGCTATGGTTCTCGAGTCTACAATAACCACGAGGCTCGAAGGAAGACTCATATGCACGTGTGGAATAATAAATGGTAAAATTTATTCCTAGTCAGGCCTCTAAGACTAGCTCAAGTGTTGCATGATGGTTCTGTTTTCCTGAGCATCGGCATGACTATGTCAACAACTTTGAGGGCACAATGTGAGGAGAACATTTGTGTTGAATCGACCCGAATTGATGTTATGCTATGAGATACATTCGTCACAAGTTTATGGTTAATAACACAGATATGGTTAATGTTTGTATAATTCATTAGACCATTAGAGTATTGAGTTTCTTCATACTTGCTTCATGATCTTTGGTGTTTGTTCACCGTCATCCATAAATGGGTGGCTATTATGGCGGTTTACGGGTTCATAGAAAAGTGTGTCAAGTAACTTGATAGCTCAAGATTGGGATTGCTCCTCTGATGATGGAGAGATATTCTCGGGCCCTCTCTGTGTTACGGTATTAATCATCTTCTGGCCAGACACAGTGTGATTTGATAACAGGGATGCCAGAACACGGAAACGCAAAAGGAGAACAAAACCAATAACGAGGTAACTAGCATAGTGGACAAGTTGTTGATCCACAAGGATACAAGTAAATCTCGCCTTGGGTATTTGTAACATATCTGGAAGCAACAGGATTAGCACACAACAACTGGAGGTTGACTTGAATATTCATTTGTGTGGGTATAAGGGTCAATATGAGTGTCTACGACTCCGATGTTGATCACTGATCGGGACGTGTTCCGGCCATGTCTATACTTCACCGAACCTATATGGTCACATGCTTAAGGGCCATCCATCTATTGAATACTAGACAAGGAGTCTAAGAGAAAGTCATCGGAAAATTTCGGAGACAGCGGAAGAGTTCCGTAGAGAGAACACCGAAATAGTTTTGGTAAAACCAAAAAGGTGTTTCAGGGTATTCCATAAAGTCAAATTGGTTCCGGGACATGCCTGATAATTCTTGGAGGGTGCCAGAATTATTCTGGAAACTTCTGGGAATTTTCTAGGATAAAAACCAAAAATGTTACGGAGCTGCTGGAACCACTTCACATGCTTTTCGTAGATGAAAATCACTAATCCGAAATTGTTCCGGAACGCATTGAAAATTATTTTAGTGGGTACTGGAAATGTTCTAAGCCCACATAAATATTTTCAGTTCGAACGGACGCTGAAAAATATTGTCATGAATAGTGAAATCTGCTTTATAGTTAATTTATGGAAAGCCACCCTTTTGGGCTTTGCCCCAAAAGATCTAGGGATGACATGGAAGGATGGGAACCCTTTTTGGGGGGGTCCCAGAAGGGTTTTGGACGTCCAAGAGGGGCTGCTCCATGGAGACCCACTTGCTTCCCCATAATGCCCTTTATTTGTGGCATAAAACATGGGTATTTTGGGTTTTCCATGTCCCACCCTTCCCCTTCAGTTTTCCTATAAATAGTGGTGGAGAAGCACTCTCCACACAGACTCTTTCTCACATACAAGTGCCATTGCAATGATCTGGCTTCTCTCTCCCTCCCCGCGAAATAGTTGCGTAGAGCCAAAAGGCTGTCTAGGTTCCGATGGGAACTAGGTCTGAACGGCGAAGCCCTGCTGGATAGATGACACCGTATGTGTGCATCCCCATAGAGATGTCGTAGTTTCGATCTTTGTGCCCGAGGGGCTGCTTTAAGAGTGCCTCCCGACGGGCTGTCGAAGTGACAGTCCGAGTTCTGTGAGTCCTCCTGAAGGACTGTCCAAGGGACGGTCCGAGTTCTTTGAGTCCTCCCGATGGGATGTCCGAGTGACCGTTCGAGTTTTGAGAGTGCCTCTCGAAGGTCTGTCCACGACACCATCCGAGGGACTATCCGACCGCCTCCCGGAGGTTTGTCCGTGGGGCGGATGAGGGAGTACATCCTCGCAGTTGGGAGGTTGTAAATTCTAGCTACGGGGATGTGCACCGCCGATCGTCATCGACTCTTCTTTCGCTGCACTACGAGTCGGTAAGGAAAAAATCAAACCTTGTATGCAGTCTCCATAGTGGTCCTGGGCTGGTGCGTAGGTCGGAAATTTTTGTTTTCTGCTGCGTTACCCTACAGTTAGGAGTCACACATGTGGCTGGCACAACAGTCTAGTAGCCAACTGCCTTCATATGGAGAAGTTAATTATTCTTTATTTGAATATGTACACTGAATATGAAGCAATAGTTATAGGGAGTAGTTTCATTCTTTGAATTATGGGTATATGGAGCAATAGCTCAAAAAACAATGGATATGGTTCTTCAATACATTGATATTATACGAAAAATATGCACATATTTCAATTTTAATTAAACATGTCTAAAGATTTTTGCTTTAACGTGTAATTTCGTTTTCTTATAATTCGACTAGTGCATCCCCTGTTATGCAAGACATTATGTCCTAGAGAAGCTCTATTTCGATGACCTGGATAAGGTAGTTTCATTTTCTAGGCTACATTCTACAATCATGTCGGTCGCACATATTTTGCTTGTGCAAATTGGAGAGGACTATCCAAGGCTTACAAGCATAACATTCGATATTGGCATCGTTCATCAATATGATCCAATCACGTTTCATGAATATGATCAAGACATTTTGGCAGATCTGGACATGATTCCAACTTTTCCTCCGTGTGAGTTTCTTAAACAAATTTGTTAAATAATTGATATTTATTATTTAAAAATAGTTGTTATTCACCCCTAACTTAACTTGTTTATTTAAAATTGACAGATTATTGTCTATCTCCCAGAAAAACACAAAATATAGTAGATGAGACCTATTATATTGTTGGCTCAGAGCTTACTTGAGCGGAGAAGAATTATCTTATCTCCATTGTTAATGTTTTCCAGTCCTTTAAGTGCATTAGTCCACACGATACGTGCCACTAGTCCACAAGTTGAGCGATACTAACATTTAGAGAAAATGCATGGTAAGATTGTTTACTATTGTGTCACTAGTTCATATTTTGCTTACATTTTTCTTAGATAAACTGCACTGCTTACTATGTTACTATTATGTTCTTCAACGGAAGCTCCCAAGAGTTGTTGTGCCTACGCTGATGGATGTGCAAGCTGAGATGACCATTATTTGCTATGAGAAGACCAATTTCAAATAAAGATACTCGACTGAACGTGTACCAGATGGACGCCTCACAATTGAAGGATGGAGGCAAATAGTGAATGAGTGCAGACCAGAAACTAGAGACCGATGGATCTGTGTGCCCCATCATGGAGATGGGGGGCTTTCCTGTTGTTTTCAATTTTCTGTAAAAGAGAGGAGTAGGTCCAAGTACTTGTCATGATCGTTACTAACTAACTACTGGAAGTTTGCACCCTCGATCGTGTTTCGACTACTATGTGTTGGGTAGCTACTAGCTAAGATGATAACAATTAGTTGGTGCACTTTTTGTTATCCTTGATAACTATTAGCTATTGGTTAATGTGTGATGATGATTTCGATGATGAGACATTGTTATATCACTATGATGATGATGACGATGATGAGAGATTGTTATATCACTATGATGATGATTATGATGATGACACATTGTTGTATCATATAGTTTCGATGTTGTATGTATATTTGGACTGTATAAAACTTGTATAATTGTTGTATAAATATTGTGTAAATACGCAAAAGAAAAATAATATTGAAATTATTAGTAGTAGCACACTTTTTTTATGGTAGTAGTATAGCGCAGGCACACGCTACTACTACACAGAGATAATAGTAATGCGGGCGCCACCGTGTTACTACTAACAAAAGTAGTAGTAGCGTAGGGTGGCACCCGCGCTACTACTACCCAGTTAGCTATAGCGCGGTATTAGTAGCACGGGCCCCCGTGCCTCTACTAGGCATTTTCCTAGTAGTGTTCCCATTCGGCCACCAACCCTCAATTGCTCCAAACACGCTTAACTTTGAGACTCCTTTCGGATAGGCTCCCGGAAAATAAAGTGTACCTTGTTGATAGGAGTAGTCTGTCGTTCCTATTAAGCCGGGATGTCACACTTGTGAGCCTCATCCCGTTGTTCTTAGTCTTTTTGGTTGGTGGGAGGTGAACGCTCCTACGTACCCAATGATGGCCAAGTTACCCAAGAGTTTGGCAGAGAGCTCTTGCTAGTTCTCATGTGGAAGTTACTCTTGAACTCATTTGTGATATGTTAGAATGACTCATTTGTGTTACGTTTTTTAGATAAAACTTGGCATTGCAAGTTGTAACCTTGTCATTGATGGATGATAGATAAGAACTCGTCTGTGTGCATGTGAAAATTGTGATGTTGTTGTTTTCACCATAATTTGCAAGTTTTGATGTCCATTAATTCAAAAGAAATATTGTCGAAACTTTCTTTATAATATTATATCCATTCATAAGCCTGCCACTGATAACATGTAGCGAAACTTTATTGTTTATCATTCGTCCATCATCTTTTTCACAACGAGTTCTAATTATTCAAATTATATCATATATATGTTGAACTTTTGCTCCATTTGTTGTACACAATCAAAAGATGCCTAAACATTAGCTAAAAAGGAGCTAAACGCAGCCAAAAACGCGATACAGGAACATTCATCCATCACATCGAAACATGGAGAAATCGACACGCTGGAAAGCTCGGTCCGGTCTGGTCCGAAGCGAGGCTTGGTCAGGGACCGAACTGTGTCCACTCTTAGAAGCAGCTCTGCCTATTGGAGCTGAATCCCGAACTCCTCGTCTTCTCCCGGTGGGACCAATGCCCCGCGTCATTATTGTAAAAAAAAACTTCTCATCTTCTTTCTCTCAAATGCTGGAGATGCCCAGGAGATAATTGAGACACACACGCGAGTACACGACGAGCACGCCTACATTTCCCACGTTGTGCACAACGGAGAGAAAGAACACAAACACGAAGAGCTTTTCCAGCACCCGCACTTTGTGCACACGGTGGACATGAACTTTGCGTTTTTGTATTCCTCACCTCGCTCAACAATTAAGATTACATGGGATTAAGTAGCCGAACCTACCCATCCAAACGCACCCACTAACCTCTTTCCTTGCATGCGCACGCACACATTTCTGCATGCAACATACTCGCCAATTACTCCACTAACAGCACGCCCACCTAACACTAACAAGCCTCATTCGACGGCCACACGTATCTGACTTCCATTTTACATGCAGCTACATGTGAGGACGCATGCCCCTCATCTTATTAACTAAGCTGATCACTGCTTGAGCTAGTCTCACGCTGGGCACAAACATCATGATCCTCACAATTAGCTAACCAGGTGCACTTATTCCTAGCTAAACCAACCATCAGCATGCATGACTCGCCTAAATAAAACTCTTGCGTGCATGACTCGCCTAATGCATGACTAAACAATATATCGACAAGATTAACATAACAGGGGGCTTCCGCTTCCATAGAGTGGACCCAAGAAAAAAGGCGCCGCGGGTGAGCTTCCAAGAGATTTGATTCGATTTGGTGGCACGAGGAGGGCGGCTAGGGTGCCGACAAGCTAGCTGCAGCTCCACGATGCGATCTAGCCAGCCAGTGTGTTGCCATCTCTGGAAGTCAACAGTTAAAGCTTGGTGCTAACTACACACCATTAATGACGTACGTACGTGATTGGTAGTGGTGTGCTTGGCCGGTGGATTTTGCTAGATACTAGATAGACTATAAAAAGGCCAGATCCCCAAAAGGTCAACACATATGGGGCGGTGGAGCTTCCTTTAGAGAGATACTATAAAGAGGCCAGATCCCTGGAAGGGCTGAAAACATCCTCCACATACTACCAGTACCATACCACACACAACCAAAGAACTCACCACCTTGAGCATCTATCGACATTAAACCTCTAGCTAGCTAGCTAACCATGAAGCCATCGTCCCGTGCAGCGGCGCTTGCGCTGGTACTAGTAGCGGCCCTTGTGCTGGCGCTGGCGCCGGGGACGGAAGGAGCAGGGCCCTGCGACCCCTTACCGATGGGAGTTTACTGTCGGGAAGGGGTCATCGCTGGTCGTTCCGGAGAATCAAATTTTATGAAGCCGTGCTGCGCATATTTATCGTCAGGCTACATCAAATGCCTGTGTGCGATCAGTGCGCTGACCCCGACGAAAAATGGCCTCTGCCCCAATATCTCATGCCCATGATTAGTGTCTTCCGTTCACCTGCAGCTAGCTAGGTACTGCTAGCTAGCTAGCTCTGTTTGCAGTCAATCTAGCTGGAATAATTTACAAAATAGCTTGTTTTAGCAATCTGCGGATTTGATATTTAGTCCCAAGGTTGGTAGAGCTCGCTCTCCTTCCCTTTGTTTGTGTCGAGCTCTATTTGTTATCCCTACTCTTCTAGTACTCCTCAATTGTATTATCTCGTATCGTGTTGTTTGCTCCTACTCTTACTACTTCCGGTTCGTATTTTTCAACAATCTTAGCTCGTCATCGCTAACTGTTTGTCCACGCCAAATCAAGCCCTTCATATATACTCCTGCCGTTCCATATTTCGTGTCATGTTTTTAGTTCGAATTCAAGCTACAACCACGACAAGAATTGTTGAATGGAAGTAGTATATCCATAAATGTGGGCTTGGTTCCGTATCAATGATAAAATAAATAAATTATGTAGTGTGCTGGAAGAAAAAAAACATGAAAACAAAAAGATATGACACATCCACAAAGGCAAAATCTTTATAGTTGGAATACCACTACATGGTCTTATTTCTGTACTCTCATAAGCACTTACTTTGACCAACCTTCCTGTCAAAATTAAAGAAGAAATAAATAATTCAGATTCTCGTTATTGGGTTCTCGTGAAAGATGACAGAAAAATGCATTCCCACTCCTCGATAGAGATGCCAACACGATAATAGTACAAACAACTACATTTTCAGGGAACTTTAACGGACTTTATTGATTAACAGTGATGTTAATAGGAAATTCGGGATAGGAATTACTACAGAATCATGCCGCACTCCAAATCAAAGATGGCTGCCTACATCAAGAGAAATGGCAAATTTCGCTAATATATGTGCCTTGTTTTTAACAATTCCTAAAATATGGCACCTCCCTTTGTTAGTCTTGCCGCAATTTCACTAACAATGTAACACACCCTTTGTGCGTACTACCGAACTTACTGTCACCAACAACCAATGAAACAAAGCACCTTGTAAAAAACTGATTTGACCTTTCAAACTTAAAAAAAACATGTTAACCTACAATAGAATCATTTTCAGTGAAGAATTATATTGCTCTTACAGGTTTCGGCTTCTGAACCAAACAGTAGAAACAACTCATTAGGAATTTTGTTTGGGAGAAAATTATAGAGACATAACTAAAAGTCATATTTCATTGTAAAACAACTAGATCATTTCCGGACTAACATTTAACCAATCATTGGAACAGCAGCAAGAGATCATCAGTATTTGTTGTTTCTTTTCTTTCTTTTGAACACGGTACCATTGCAGATGTTCACATACACGCGCATACACTCATCCTCGTGAACGCACACCCGCACACCCTACTCCTATGAGCACCTCCGAGATACTGAGCTGGCACAACATCTTGAGATTGACATAGTCTCCACAAGCACCTCGTAGCTTCATTTTTAAGTTGTTTCTACGTACATGGTTGAAGAGTCAACACTAAAAGCTATTTAAAATTTCACTTGTAAGGCATACACAGTATTGCTACATGGTTTGAAGTTGTGAGGCATACATAGTTGTACAGAGTTTGAATGAACTGTGATGCAGGGTGACTTCTAGCATGTCCACCAAGAGGAGCTTTATGCAGTCCTCCGCAGCTTGCATGCAGCGTGACTTCTAGCAGACGGCCACCAGTCTGGTGTGGTGGTGGTCAGGGAGCATCTCGTCACAACGCAGTTGGGCATGGCCTCACGCCTGATGTCGGCTCAAATTTTGGTAGATCTTCGCGAATGGACAATCCATATTGTTTCTTCCTTGATGCCTCCTAATCCACATAATATATATAGTTGTGTATGAGAAAAAGAGGCACGGACACTGATTGACAGAAACTGTTATATGTTACTCTAAACTTATGCTAGGACTGCTTATGGTGTAGGTATGTCTTATATAATGATGGCCGTATGGAAATGCATACATGGTCAGAAACACACGCACTCTGGTGCGTCCTACTAATTTCTGTGGCCCAAGTATGGTCTTCGGCCTGATGGCACACCAGCATACCTCTAATGTGTCTCCGAAGCTTTATAACCAGTTTTGGCTTGGTCCCTCTTAAATGTCTTGTCGTAAAATACCACAACAACTTCAGTACCTTTCTAGATCCTTTTTGAACTAGATCCTTTTTTGAACTAGCAGTAGTTGGTGTTCATGAACACAGAAAACAATTGCTTATATAGAATTGAGAACATTCATGTTTTTTTATGCATCAAAATTCAAGGTCTTTCACTTGTTCATCAACAAATCGTGTAATATAGAGATTAACATTGATCAAATAACTGGGTGCACTGTAGTACCATCGTTCCTTGTGCAGGCCTATAGGCACCATATAAGCCTATAACAAATGCAAAATCATGTTCAGTAAATCCTCTGTACTTGTGCATGTTAGTTACACTAGAACATACATACTCCCTCCGTTCTGATTTACTCGTCGTGGTTTTAGTTCAAATTTGAACTAAAACCACGACGAGTAAATCGGAACGGAGGGAGTACATGCAAGGAATTTATTCACCGAGAATGCCAACTTCTATCCTAGGCTTTTGATTGTGGACTGAATATGATCACATGAACATATCTGAATTGAAAATTTTACTTAAGCTCTTATGATCACCGAGAATGGATCTGATTGCTTTCTGAAAGAGTGTTAATAGGATTAGTCACGAGCTATGCATTAAGCGATGTGCACAGCCATTTATTAAAAGAATGAAGTATAAACCAAAAAAGTGAAAACATAAAGTCAAACCATGCTAATTTTAGGGAAGGTGTGATGTAGTTAGGCTGCTGCAAGATTAGTATCTTCTTAATCAATAATAGGGAAACGGGTTTTGCTAATGATCTTAGACTAGGACAGTCACTACTTACTCAAATATTCCATTATATAAGTAGTGCCCTGTGTTCCACTGTACATATTATGAGAAGGCCACTAGTAGGCCATTAAAGACTAGTAAGATAATTCTGCATCTCACTATAATTAGGATACTACAATCAAGTTTAAATACCTTAATCTAGTAGTAATTTCTTTATTACTAGTTCGACTTTATAATACAGCAGTAGATAAGTTAGCATGACAGGCAAAACAATTGGATCAACTAGATCATGTTCATGAATTGAAATAAGCTTTGAAGGGAGTGAGTGAGAACATTATTCAAATACAAGCAGTATACAAGGCTTGATAACACAATATGGACTTTTGGCGCTAGGCATGTAGGGCAGCATGGAGGTGAGCGGGATAAACAACAAAGGGGGCATGTGGTGCAGTAGCGAGGGCCCAACATGGGTACAACAACACGGCGGTAGCGCGGGGGCAATGCTAAATGGCTCGAATGGCCGGTCTTGGGAAAGCCTATCTGCACGAGTGAGCGATGTTAGGGAAACACCTCACATGCCATAGTGGTGAAGCCACTTGTAGACTAGGTACTATGTTGTAAATTGACTACACATTTTTTTGGCAAAAAAAATACAAACCACAAAGAATAACAATAAAATTTTATATACACAAGTTTTTTTGTGTGTGAATGTATACACACACATATTTGACTATGTAGCTTTGAATGAATACAATGATTGGTGTTTTGGCACCACCACTACCATGTCACCTTGTCCATCTGTGCACAGGTCGTGATCGTTTTGTCGCCGGAGACGGCCAGGTTACTCCAGCATATCCGGCACCATCCACTGCTAGCACACTTCATAGGACTACTTCGATATGCTCCGGTACCCCATACAACGTGTACTGCTGCCGCCCCTATAGGGTTTGCCTCACTGTACTCTTCCATGAAACTTGCTTCCTAGGCTTCAAGCACGTCCGCTGCGACGAGGTGTGGTTGCTTTTCTACATCGTGCGTGAAGCGACGACTTCTGGCTGGTGGTTGTGAGTCGGGAGTGGTGCTGACCAGGGAGCACCAGTTCCTAGCGATGCTGAGCATGGTCTCGCGCATGGTGCAGGTTCAGCATTTTGTGGATCTTCGCCAATGGACAGTTCATATTGTTTTTTCTTGATGCCTCCTAATCCCCAAAATATATATAGTGGTTTGTGAAAAAGAGAGGTATGGACACAAAACATATGCTAGGAGTGCTTATGTTGTGGTGGATGTCTTATGTATGATGGCCATGTGAGATGGATACATATCTAGAAGCACACGAGATGTATACATGTGCGTCCTAGTACTTTCCGTGGCCCAAATATGTTCTGCAGCCTGGTGGCACACTAGCATACCACATGTGTGTTTCTGAAGCTTTATAAACAGTTTCGGCCTGGTAGATAGTAATTGTTGTGATATGCTACCAAAACATCGGTACTTTCTAGATTCTGTTTGAAGTTTGAACGAGCAGTATTGAAGAACCATTTGTTTCACGTTATATATTGACATTGTGTAAAGTGCTCACCAACTTGATAATGAAGTTCAAAGAAAATGTGAACTCCAAAACAAATAAACGACTAATCTCTTATTTATTTCATGATGTCAACATATCCACTAGTTCGTGGAGCATTGGAGACCAAAAATTGGAATCACGTGGGTTTCATCTACCATGTGGATGACACATACATTTTTCTAAAAGGGATAGCCTCGGCCTCTGCATCATCATGATGCAGAGCCATAATTTATTAAAGTACAAAAGTTTTACAGTGAAGTCCCGGTAGAAATAGAAATTGCCCATTGTAGGGCCCAAACTCCCACACAGATATGTCCCCTAAAATTGTGGTGAATACCGACTACCTAGTTCCCAAACAAATTCGCGATACTTGTTGATGGTGTCAAGTTGTACGCCGCAAGGGCGTTTGTTCTACTGCTTGAAAACTTCTCTATGCATGTAAGCTCGTGTTTTTATGATAAAAGGGTAAACTTATGCATATGTAACTTAGCTATATTACATTATCGCCCTTGTTGTGCGCGTGCTACCATGTTAGTTGACATAACAATATGCTATTATCATAAATTTGAGGGCATGAGCCATTAGCCTTTTTTGATGATGTGCAGGAAATCTAAAATTACCAAAGCCAAGCTTGGCTGCTAAATTCCAATTGAACTCTGCTAGCATAATCATCTATTAATAAGTTAAACCAACAAAACACAAGAAACAGTGCTGATCTTTGACACAAATCAAAGTTCGCGAGGCGAATTTGAACTACCTTTGTTAAAGGATTTGGCTAAATAAAAGCAAGAGTGGAAGGAATAGATGAAGAAAAGAAACAGTGCCGATCTTTGGCACAAATCAAAGTTGGGGAGGCGTATTTGAACTACCTTTGTTAAAGGATTTTGCTAAATAAAAGCAAGAGTGGAAGGAATAGATGAAGAAAGAAAGCATCAGGGGAAACTGGAGCATAAGCTAACAACGATCGACAGATGGATAGCATGTGAGACATCTGTGCATGTGCTTGCGGGCCTAAATGCTAAGTGGCATTGCTGAAAGGGATCAATGAGTAGTGGGCTTTGTACAGCGAATTTTTAGGTACAGGGTGCCCATGTACGCTAAATATTCTATATTTGATTCTCAAAAAGAAAAACTAAATGTTCTATATTTGTATCCAAAAAAAATTCTATTGCACCTTACACATAAAATATATATTTATATACATAAGGTGTATAACTGGTTTATGTAACACCAGGATTTCACCGTGTCCAGTGCACCCCGTTGAGAGTTTGTATGTCCTCCCTGACCTCCTCGCCAGTCTAACATGTTGTGATGCCCGAATGCCCCACATTTGTGCCGCCGCCGTATGTTGTGCCTACCACGGCTTCCAGCCGCCAAGCTGTAGCATTGGTGGTCAGAGAGCAAGGGTTCCCGACGATGCGCTTAGCATGATCTTGCGCTGGTGCTCGGTTGGAATTCAGTGGATCTTTATCAATTTATGACCCATATTTTTTTTTCTTGATGCCACCTAATCCCAAAATATGTGTAGTGGTTTGTGAGGAAGAGAGACACGATTATAAAAGTGATTGCAAGAAAATGTTTTACTAAACTTATGCTAGGACTACCGATGTTGTGGTGCATGTCTTATATATGATGGCCATATGAAAGTGTATTTCTGACATGCACATTTAGAAACATGTGCACCCCGATGCGTGTGCTACTACTACTTTCTGGGGCCCAAATAAGATCTTCCGCTTGGTGGCACTAGCATACCTCAACTGCGTGTGAGAAGCTTTATAACCAGTAGAACCATGTGAGACAACATTCTCAGTAGGAATGTACATAGGGCCTCTTCATTACCTTTACGATGTCTTGAAAGCCTCCAGTGCAGACCCTTGAAATTGATAGTAGTACCATTCCTATTATTTTAAGATAAATTGCATGGATAATTTTCAGCTCAATATACATGTGCATGATTCTGTTGGGAAATTTCAAACTTAGAAACATGTTATTTTAAGTTGTAGAAAGTGGGTACCCTAAAATCTATGATCATCCTTCTATTTTCGATGATACTCGGTGCAAATGGTATTACTTCTATTGCTAGTTGCTACACTCGTACATGTTCTGCATAGAAATCTCTAAAAGGGTGGATGCAGGGATAGGAGGCGAAGGTACCTTCGAGGTTAGTGGAAACTTTCCACTTATAAAAAGCTTGCAAATGCACGCAACCAACTTAAAATTGATTAATCTTTCCATGTGGTAAGTTATAAAAATTAATTGATATTCTTGGTAATTTTTCTTGAAAGGCCCATATCCTTAGATTTAGAGCTAATGGTGAGTAGGAGGAAGTTAGATAGTTTGTGCCTAGTATGCATATATGCATTCTTCTTGGACAAAATTCTCATCTCACCCTCAATTTATGAAGGGGTTAGAGTCGTGTAATGACTAGGTGGCAATTCAACAATCCGCATGTGATTTCTTTGTGATCAATATTCATGTTCTTCCACTTGTTGCACCATAATTAAAAATATTGATTGAATAAAAACAATTTTCTTGATATGTTGCAATGCTAAGGTAAGGTTTCCATATAACTTACTAAGAAGTGACTTTAATAATTATGGCGTTTCTAGCTAAGGAAGCAAAACAAGATCACTGATAATATAGCATTCTAAGAACCTTTTAGGTATTCTAATACGAAGGTACTAATGAAGTTCTTCAACGGGTGCCCATGTTTCAGCTCTGAGGACCAGGTAACTATGATATTTATGTGAGGCACTCTAGGAAGATTTATTCCGACACCTCCTAATCCTATAAATTTAACAAGCTTTTGACGGACTCTTTTGTGTGATCGTGTATGATAGACGGTTGTAGCCAAATTATGTGAAAATCATATATATTTGTGAGACCTTATCCATGGGCATGTACAAGGATAAATGCACTCGGTTGTCTTTTATCGAGCTCCATCGATTGGTTAGTATTATTGTGGCACCCGACCCATCATCGATCTTACGACATTACATATAGTGGAAAATTGTGGTAACATTGTAGTGGATACAAATGGGCAATCCACATCTTGCAATTAACGACATATGAAAACTACCAATGATCTAACTAAACAGTTAATATTTGTTATGCTTATATAGTTCTAGCGAGGTTTTCCTCAGCTCCTTATAAGTATATTATCTATTTATATATAAAAAATAATATAAGAGCTAACCAGAAAAAATAGAATTAGTCTAGAAAATCACAGAATAATCAGAAAAATCCAATCGTTAATTTTCCTACCCCACAATAATTAGCTAATATGGACCAATGGATCTTCAAACATACAAATAATTACCCACCTCTACCCTTCAATAGTTTTCCTTGCACCGCACTTTTTTTATTGACAAATCCTCGCCCCGCACCTATTGATGATAATACACCTGAAACATCTATGATTCCATCTTCCCTCAGGATCACATAACCCTAAAAAATTAGGGTATCATAGTATCACCCACGCAGCCTCCGCTGATTCCATGCGGCCGCCACGATCACACATGCAGCCGCCGTCCTTGCTTTGCCTATCCACTTGCCCACTGTTATGTCTACATCAACAACGTCGTGTAAGATGAATTGCAGTGTGTAGACGCCTACACAACCCAGATCAAAGTAACTAACACATATAATTCTTTCGTCTGTGAATATACTTTTAGACTTATGTACGTTTTTTATTCCCAGAGTCCTTTCTCAATTTCTCCTTTATTAGAGTTGCTTTGTGGTTGTCTTTATACAAGGTCTCTATTTAGTATAGCATGAAGGCTCAGATCGTAACATGTATTTCGATGTAGAAAAGTGAAATCGTCCGTCCATTTTGTGTGGTGTTTCGTGCTGCCGACCAGTCTCTCTCATAATGAAACAACAATGCTATAGTGATTATGCAGTAATTACCATGAAGACAACGAACCTGAATCCCACGTTTGCAGTGTCCAGAGTTCCGGACACAATGCATGATGGTTGTCTTCACATTTTGGAGAACATGATGTATTCACTTTAGTTTATCTTTCAGAGTGACCCACGGGAATTCATCCAAGAAAGATTTGTTATATACCCTGCCTCAAGCTGGGTTCATGCTTCTGTAGCTACCACCGCGAAATAGACGAGCGAGCCCAAATAGCATGCTGCTCCAAACAATGCAGCGTCAACTACAAGCTCATGCGACACTGCCGATGGTGCGATGACTCACCCAGCGGTTACTGCCGCACACCCGCGTCGCTCCTGCCACCCTAGCAAGGTTCCCGTTTGTTTTCTGTCTAACGCTCCTGTTCTAGCTGGTGCCAATCGGTCCGGATTCTGTATCAACATAGTACGTGCATACATGGATGTCATCTTTCTAGGAATCCTTACATGGTACTATGTTTATAATTCTGGATTTGATCATCCGTGCATCACAACAGTGAGGATATATATTATGCACATCTATTCTTTATGCGGCCTAGGGAGGGTATTGGTTAACTTTCTTTCCTCTTTGGTTTGTACTTGTATATTTTGTAATTTTTGTAAATTGATGAAAATACCCTAGAATGATTTTCTACAGTTCCAGGTCCAAAAAAACATTGAGGATATTACTACAAAAGTGAGTATCTCAGAATAATGAACATAGTAACTTTAAAGAGCAAAATCATAGAATTGATATGTAAGCCATGAACTGCGAGCCTCCGAAATAGCATGCTGCTCTAGAGAATTCAACGCCAACTACAAGCTCATGCGACACTGTCGACGGTGCGACGATTCACCCAGCGGTTACTGCCGCACAACAACGAGACTCCTCCCACCCTAGCAAGGTACCTATTAGTTTTCTATCTAACCCTCCTGTTCTAGCTAGTACCGATCAGTCCGGGTTCTGTGTCAACATAGTACATGCATAGATGTATGTCATCTTTCTAGGAATCCTCATGTGGCACTATGTTTATAATTCTTGATTTGATCATCCGTGCATCACAACAGTGAGGATATATATTATGCACATCTCTTCTTTATGCGGCCTAGGGACGGTATTGGTTAACCTTCTTTCCTCTTTGGTTTGTACTTGCATATTTTGTAATTTTTGTAAATTAATGAAAATACCCTAAATGATTTTGTATGGTTCCTAGGTCCAAAAAAAAGATTGAGGATATTACTACAAAAGTGAGTATCTCGGAATAATAAACATAGTAATTGTAAAGAGCGAAATCATAGAATTGATATTTAAACCATGAACTGCATGGAGGATATAAAAGAATTGACTACTGTTTGTGAGTACAACAATATATTGCATGTGTTCAAAAGAAAAATGAGAAAAGAAAAACAAACAAAATATGGCCCTCTTGCAAAAGGAGATGACTCCAGTAAGGCGCTCCAAACGTGGCCCTCAATCTGTTATTTGGCAATTTGATCTTATAATGTACAAAAATATGTCGTTGGTATTATGTGTCCATAGATGACATAATTATGAGAGATACATATTGGTATGATACACCAGAGCTACTATGGCTATGTAATAATTTTTAATCTCTCTCTCTCATACTCTCTCTCTCTCTCTCTCTCACACACACACACACACACACACACACACACACACACTCTCTCTCTCTCTCTCAAAGTTGGATATCCCCCTCCCTCTCTCAAAGTTGTATAGAATCAATCAGTATGATTAAACTTCATGAGAATTTGTATGCCATTTACTCGAATGGGACCTAAGGGCCTCTTGGATTCGCAATATTTTGATATTACATGAATTGGAAAAGTATATGATAGAAGTTGCATATCCACTTTAATCCTACATGATTTGCGAGGAGTGTTTGATGCCACAGGAAAAACAATGGAATTGTAAAAAAAGGTTGGACTGGATGTTAGATTTCCTATGAAATGTATTACAAAAGATTTCATAGGAAAAGTTCCTATAGATTCCAATCCTATGAATCAAAGGACCCACAGATGAGGATATTTTCCAAGGAAAATATAGTTATTAGGTAGATGATACCATCCAATATTTTGTGCCCTTACAATTTGGAACTTTTGATATACATTTCTTATGAAATATATCCATGCATGGATGAAGAAACAAGCACTTATGAAACTACATAGACAGTGAAAATTGACACACATATGATGCACCGAATAGTTGAGTTAATAATCCTCGTGTTGGAGGTGTGATGATTGTTAGCTTTAAAACAAGGCGGTACATATGTAGTTTTGACAAAAAGAGGCTTGCTTCCAAACATCCTTATTTCTTATGTGGTTGCATTGCAGTGAAGGTCTACCAAGGACTGTAAGATAGTAGAGATCGTGTCAATGTACTAAGGTTGGAAGGTGTTGAGGACCAAAAGGTGGCTTATTTAGCATTTTACCTAATATTGATTTAATTTTTTTAATGAAGGCAAAACTCTGAATGAAACTTTAAGCGTGTGAAAGTCTTATGTAATGGTCTTCCCTCTCTAATATAAACTATGAAAGTAACAAATACTAAAATATGTTATTCCGTATATAGTTTATTTCTTCTGCCATGTTATCCTTTATGAAATCACAAACATTGTGTCATGTATTGTAAGATAGTAGGGATATTGTCCACATAATAAGTACCAAAATTGATGTGGATCATAAAGGGGCATATTTGGGATGCTACTTCACATTCATTTGTTTTTTCAAAAAAACCTGGTCATTTTAAACGTGATGGAGTTAAAAGTCTTATCCATGTTCATTTTCCTCTCTAATATAAATTATGAAAGTAACAAACATTTAAATATGTCTGCAGTTATGCATATATTTCAATTTTCTGCCAAGTTATCATTTAGGTGAAAAAAAAACAATATATTGTGCATGATGGAAAAATGTAGTTAATATACTTTTGCTTCTTTTATTAGTTGATGCCTCAAATATTCAATTCTAGCCCGCTCCTCGAGTGGGACACTTTGCTAGTTCTGCTAAAAGTAGGTCTTTTGCTAAGTGTGATTATATGGCTCCGTTGTATATAACACATTAGTCTTGCCAATGTGTGTAATTAACAAAAATTGATGGACAAAAATATTGGATCCGATACCCCATACTTATTTTGAAGTCCCAAATTATGTAAAACCAAGTATTCTCTCCTTTTGTTATATGTGGGAAAGGCATTATTCGACGAAATATTTGTTATTTGTTACATATTGCCCAACAAATTGTATTATGCAAGAGATGTGTGTTGGTTCACAAGTGAGTTTGGATATATCATTGGATGACGTGTGGAAAGATACCATATGATCTATATCATGTGCCAAGTAAAAAGATTTTCCTTAAAAAATGTAATTCTCCATTATGTTAATTCACTATGCTCCCTAATTTTGAACCTCTCCAATTCAACTGAGGTTCACCCAAATTTTGCTCCTCAATTTTGGAAATCTCCTATTTCATTGACGTGATCGATTTTTTCATTTAGTTCACGCTAATTTTGGAGCTCTCCCATTCAATTGAGGTGTTCAATTTTGGATCGGGAGAGTCTTGACCTAGTCAACAATTTCTCAATTTGCTCTCTTATTTAATTGAGGTGTTCCGTTATGTTATCTCTAACGTCACTAAGCCCCTAATTTTTGAGCCATCATTAAACTGAGGTCTTAAATTTGAGATTGAGTACATGATTTTAAATGGGTCCTTGCCTTCAGCTTTGTGGTGGGATCTCTTGATGGGTGGATCCCTTTAGTAAGTACCTTGGGTGGAATGGCCTTGGTTGGTAAGAAGGAAGTGCCCTTTACAACATATTTAGCACCAGCGTAACACACGTGGGCAGCAGCACATGTAACTCTCTCTCTCTCTCTCTCTCTCTCTCTCTCTCTCTCTCTCTCTCTCTCTCTCTCTCTCTCTCTCTCTCTCTCTAACATAAAAATAGAACATGTGCAACCTAGGAACATAAGCATCACTGCGAAGTGCGCACTATCCTTCTAATTCTTATGAAGGCAAATCTATCAATAGCTACAAGCTTACAAACTTGTTGAAAAAACATAGATTTATTCTTTTCAAAAGATCTACGTCTATCCTTGAAAATGTGGTGCAACATTAAATTTATTTAGCCTATCAGCTAGAGTTTTGTGCATGAAAAATGAAGGTCTTGCCACTGTTTGAAGAAGAGAATGTACATCGTAGACATTCGTCATCCACCTCATTGGATTTGATACGATGGCCAGGCTGGGTTTGGGGCTATATTGCTTCCTTTGCAAACATGAGCCCAGCTCTGCTTGGAACATGTAAAGGGTAGCATTACTCATACTTAAATGTATTAATCACATCATTTTTGAAATACGACAGTACATTATTATACATATGTTTCAGTTGTAGATATTTGGGATTTAGGGCCGATGTTGAGGCTATGCTGGCCAGCCCATGTATATTCCCATCAACAGAAGAAACTCGAACAAAATGTCAACCACAAAATGAAAATTGACCAATTTATATCGGATATTATGTAATGTGGTTGCCTGACTAGTTGATGGAGCATTAGAGGTTGGAAATTGGAGGGTTTCATTTATCTTGAGAATGGTCTTAGCATAAAACCATGGCCTCTTTAACTGATGCCACTGCTAGGGGTACCTAGTATCCAGACAAAGTTTCAGATGCTAGGTGGCCAGGGTCAAGTGTACCTCTTAATTTCTTACTTCTAAATGTCTATGAGGTTATTAATGTTTGCATTCGTTTGAATTAAAGGAGCAACTTGCAAGTGAATCAATGCCACGGTACATATCTAATTAAAGAATGTTTTGTTCATGATGCGCGTGCGGCACGGGAGGGAGGGTATAACTAGGACTTGCACCAAGGAAAGCAATACTTGGGATACAAAAGGAGATAACATTGAGAAGACAGACATGTATGATGCAACTATATTGGGACTCCGTGCTTTTGAACGAGGTTGTAACATGTCGACCATTTTTGTAAAATAGTTGAGGCGGGCCTTATTTTTACCATAATGGGTAGTTTAAGTGCTAAGGTGGCTAGTTAGAACTAATCTGATCCACGACCCTACCCTCAAAGCCAACCACCTAGCTTGATAATTAGAACTGCCCTGATCCTCGACCCTAGCCCAAGCCCAACCGCCTCATATAGCTTATTTTTCTATGTGGGTGGGTGGGTGCGGGGGCGTCGGGGGGGGGGGGGGTCGGAAAGCCGCTTCCAGTGGCCAGTCTTCGAAAGGCATTTATGTACTAGTGAGCCATGTTGGGTAAATACGCCCTATGCCACCTTGTCCACATGCTGCCGCAACTCCATGCCCCATTAACTAAGATACTAAGCTCCCTAGATTTCTAATCTCGGTGCGTCGGGAGCTGTGGGGGATGCAATGGGCCTCGACTTTAAGGGTGTGTCTCGCTGGGCCGACAACTTTTTGGTTTTGTTTTGAGAAGGTATTGGCAGGGGTTTTCCCTGTGTTTCGATTTTTTATTTTGGTTTTTTCCTTCCCTTTTCTATTTTATTTTTTCACATTTTAATTTATTAAATTTATTAATACTCCTGAACACTTAATAAAACTATGACAATTTTAGAACTCACAAACATTCTTTTGAGTTCGTGAATATTTAAACTTCACAAAATAAATAAATTAAGTTATAATTTTCTAATTTGTGATATTTTTGAAATCCATTCATATTTTTAGAAATTCACAAATATTTTTAAAATTCTAATATATTGGTTCAATATTGTGTTTCTTAAAACTACAACATTTTTTAAAATGCAAGATTTTTTAAAATTCATGAAATTATCTTGATTTAAGAACTACTATAAATATAAAATATGTCAGTCTTTTTTTAACTGGCAATGGAGTGAGTGAATAAAACTAAGCGAGCGATATTTTAATGGGCAGGCCCATGTGTGTTAGCAGCAATTTCACGGTTTCTACGTGGAATGTGAGCTTTGAACGGACTAACACAACCACCACCAGTTGACACCAAGGACGAAACGTGTAGTGACACCACAAGCCGCACCTTACAACTTCGCTCTCCTATCAGAATAATTATCATTGGCAACAACAAACTCAATAGGATATATTAATGGAAAAACTACCTTGAAAAATACAAATATAACCCAACACAACATAGAGAAAACCAAAACGAAAGAGCCGACCACAATAGTGTGCTAGAGAAATCATGGCATGCAGAAGCGCGTGTTAGCCTCTAATACAAATCAAAGGTCTATATCAACATGGCCATGCAGAAAGAATATGATCTTTGATAAGTTGACAATTTCATCTTCATTGTAGGTTATACTCTGGCATAGTTGTTGACTCCGTGCTTGATCCGTGGGTAAGTAGAAAGGTCAAAAGTAATTGCGAGACACCGAACAATCTAAACTTATACATAATGGAAAAAGATATGCAAAAACTGGTTAGCAAGAAAAAATCTCTGTCCAATATATCCATCACAACGCCAAAGATAACCTTGCAGAGGAGGAAAAAGAATACCACTCTTGAACAAGCGGTCTTTTAGCACCTCCAAACACGAGCGACTCATATAGCATTTCCCTGCCGGCACCATCGTTGGTCTGCCTTGTCTCCTGTGGCCTAGGGCCATGGAGCCCTGATGGATCCTGACCCTTGCCCATGGAAGGGCTCCTGCTTCGGTTTTAGGTGTTCTTTTGAGTCGCTCGTCTTCCTGAACAAGACACAAACCGTAAAGGAGAATCAAAAAAACACCTAATAAGGTCCTCCTATTTTGATGATGCGCCTAGCACCAGGTATATGGAGGTTTGTCTCATTGGATCCGGGCGGCATTCATCTTCTGCGGATCCAGTGTTGGTAGTCGTTACTACGTGGTCTTACTACGTGGCATTCATCTTCTGCCGGCACCATCTTCTTTGTACTACCGTGAATTAGTTATGACAATCATTTGGAAGTTTTTCTCCAAAAAAGAAGAGAGAGGAGGAACGAAAATATCACAGGCGTTTGTGGACGATATCTGCACTTGGGAGTTGGGACGTTGGTTACACAGGTTGATTTCTGACATATAAAAGCTCGCTGAGGCCCAAACAAACACGACCCGGCCCAACTCTCATTCCCAAACCGCGAAGGCCGAAGCCCTCACCGAACCCACCCAACCAAAGCTGCGAGCAAACCCTCACGCCGGCGGCCGCCGCCCCTCACCGACGACGATGCCCGGCGACGCCTCCTCGCTGGCCTCCACGGCGGCCGCGGCGCTGGCGCAGGCGGAGGCCGACCTCTCCGCGGGCCGCCTCCGCGCCGCGCAGAGGAACGCTCGCCGCGCCGCCCGCCTCGACCCGGACTCCGCCGCCGCCTCCGTCCTCCTCGCCGCCACCTCCGTCCTCCTCGCCGACGCGGACTCCCCCCGCGCCACCCTCCTCCTCCCCGAGGACCCCAAGTCCTCCCTCGCCAGCGACCCCGACGCCATCCGGCGCCACTACAGGTCCCTCGCCAGATCCCTCCGCCCCGGCGACGGCGCCTCGCCCTACCCCGCCGCCGCCGCCGCGGCGCAGGAGGCGCTCCGCCGCGCGGCCGACGCCTACGCCGCGCTCAAGGAGGAGCGGGAGGCGCCGCCAACCTTCTGGACGGCCTGCGCCGGCTGCCGCCTCCTCCACGAGTTCGACCGCCAGTACGTGGGCTTCCGCCTCACCTGCCCCTCCTGCCGCCGGTCGTTCCTCGCCGCCGAGGTGCCCCCTCCTCCGCCGCCCAAGAAGCACAAGCCGGAGAAGACGCTCGCCGAGATGCAGCTCCAGCTCGCCAAGAGAAAGGGGAAAGACCAGAGGGCCGCACAGAGCTCGTCCAGTGACGATTCTGACGAGCCGTCGGAACTGGAGGTGCCCGAGGAGGAGCCGGATAGCTATCACTCGGGGCAGATGGCTGTGGAGGACTCAGACTTCTACAACTTCGACGCCGACCGCATGGAGAAGTGCTTCAAGAGAGGCCAGGTGTGGGCATTGTATGGGGACGACGATGGCATGCCGCGGCACTATGCGCTGGTGGAGACGGCATCGCCGGGCAGGCAGTTCCGTGCCCAGATACGGTGGCTGGAGCACCAGCCTGACGGGAAGGAGGGGAAGCCGTGTGGGGCGTTCAAGGTTGGGAGAGAAGTCACCGTGCACTCGGTGAACGTCTTCTCGCATCTTGTCGCCTGCGAGAGGGTGGCGAGGGAGGCGTACCGTGTTTACCCCAAAAAGGGGTCAGTCTGGGCGCTCCATGCCGGAGAGTACGCCGACACCGGGAGGCCCAAGTATGACTTTGTGGTGTTCCTCAGCGGGTACAGTGAAGTCCACGGCATCAGCTTCGGCTACCTGGACAAGGTGGAGGGTTTCAGGAGCATCTTCACCCGTCGCGACATTGGCGTTCGTGCAGTTCAGTACCTCCGGGAGGGCGATGTGGGGATGCTTTCGCATCAGACACCGGCGAGGAAAGTCTCCAAGGGTGAGGCATCGACTCTGCCCCCTGGGGATTGCTGGGAGCTTGACCCTGCATCCTTGCCTGCTGAATTGCTGCATGCCTAGAGGCAGAAGAGGTGGCTTTGGAGTGATAATATTGACAGGTCCGTTAGGAGTGCTAAGATTCCAAGTAGTGTAGAAGTATGGGAAGAAGGTCATTTGGTTGGTGTCAGATGATGTGATGATGCTTCTGTTTGCAAATTCTAGATGGATATTGGCCTTCTTCAATTAGAGACTTACAAATCATGGATATTTCTTGCTGTTTCAGTTGAGTTCAGTGCTCAGTGTTGAATTCTACTACCTCGCAACATTGCAGTGTGTGAAATGATTATCTTTATATATTGATTGACTGCAAGCACTAACTACTCTGTTAATGTGAATGGATGAATTTTAGTAAATTATTTTGAACCAACATGTTCAGTCAGAGCAGCATGTGTTCATCAGGTGCCTTCCAAGCAAAAAACTATGCCTGAAGACGCAGCCAGTAGCAAACTGTTTGCATGTTCTGAGGAGAGAATGCTAATGTGTAACAGGTCTTAGTAATCATGGATACTTGTAGGTGTTCTCCTGAGTATTGAGTTTTGGTTTCTGTTAAACACAAAATTGCTGTGATGTCAAGTGTGAATCTTTTTTGTGTTGTTTGATCGTGAACACTTCGCTACTCTATTAATATGTTCAATCGGAGCATTGCTGGGATGTCAAGTGGTTATGAATTGTCTTCCTAACAAACAATAAGCCTGGCGACACAAGAAGCAAATGGTGATTGAAATATGAGATGAGGGAATGCTAATTTGTAACTGATCTTGCAACTTCAGACTGGATGCTTTTTGTTTTTTAGATCAAAACTTCAGATTGGATGGTGAGGACTGTTGGTACAAGATATGCTCACTGGATTGAGATTTTCTTCCTCACATCAGCCTAAAGAGAGAGTTGTGATGTTCCACAAAGCACAAGCTGTATCTCATAATTTTGTTGCTGGCTACAAGCCTTATGACATAATTTTGTTGCTTTCTTTTCCAGCACAGCATCATGAGCGAACAATACTACTAATATTTAAGTGATCACTTTTCCCTGTCTTCACTCACTCAAATAAGTTCTCATGTTCCACAAAGTTCACGCTAGATCCACTGAAGTCTTATAGTTCATAGAGAATCTCTTGGATTACATAGGTGTGTATGATGCCACATGAATATCTAACATGCTGACAGTCTTAGACATTAGGACACTACAAAATCTCGACAGCTTGTATGACAGTTGCTCATCCGAGGAAGTTCATGATGACCAGGTGGAGCACCAGATTGCACAGGACGAAATCAGCAAAGGCCCTTTCTGGGGGAAGATCCTGCAAATGATGTTTGCACATACAATGTTATGCCGGAATCCAAAGAATAATTTGCCATACAAATAATAGTGGAAGCAGAGTTACCTTGAATTCCTTGTTGTCCTTGTTGACTTGAATACGGAGGCAAACTGCAAAAACATCGACAGTTATATATTATATATCCTGGAACGAGGAAAGGGGAACAGAATCAGGAGGGATGAAAGAAAGAAATTCCTACCACCAAGGACTGCAGTTCCTATGCATGACAGGACACCAGAGAGGAAAGAGTTGAAGGGGAATGACCCAACTATTCCCATGTAAACGACCTGTTTTGCCACATACAAGAGCATTTCAGCAGCTTGCAAATGGCTCTGTGCTACCACACGCCAAGGCTTATATTGCAAATCAGGGTGGACAGAGGACATACGACTTTTGAGTTGAACACAAGGCTAGTAAGTAAAAATATGTGCTAATACAGAAATTGTTGGCCTAAGAAATCTGACCGACGATCTGCCAGTAAAAATAAGTGCTCAGACTTAAGAAGAATCTGGCTAGAGAACACATATCACGCCTTCTTTGGTGCTGATAGTCTACTTCTACTGAAAAATACTGAGAAATGTGGTATAACAAACAGGAAATATATATGTCATCAATTAAATCAGTACATAGCTCTAATAGATCACTAGTCACCAGGCATGGTGCCCCGGAGTGTGACTAATCTCCTTGAAATCGTTATGCTATACACTACGCCAGCACTTCTCTATCCCAAAGAAACCAGTGCTAGCTTCCGTATTCGTGGGCAAAGCGTCGAAAATTTACCTGAACCAGGGCAGTGGCCACGGCGAAAACCACGTACAGGTCAATGATCTGCGGAGCACCAAAAGCGCATCAGTAACCAGTGGCAGAGCAAAGAAAATACTACTAGTGGGGGGAAGAAATTG
The DNA here is from genome assembly GCA_021605205.1 of Aegilops longissima. NCBI lineage: Eukaryota > Viridiplantae > Streptophyta > Magnoliopsida > Poales > Poaceae > Aegilops > Aegilops longissima. Next base: position 11,706,344 of record CM038682.1, on the reverse strand, counting down.
AAAATTACCTTGAGATTCGTGGGCGTGGCGGCGTAGGCCTTGGTGAGGGACTGGACCAGGAGCTTGGCGTCCCCCGCGGGCTTCGGCATGCTTGCTTCCCGGCGAGCCCGCTCCCTCACCCCGCTTCGAGCTAGTAAATCAGAGTTTTGACGAATCAGATCACGGCGGAGCGAGGATCCCAGATCCGGACACGGCCGGCGGCCGGGGAGGGGCAAGGGGGAGGGCGCAGGGTGGGACGCGGGAGGATGTTGAACCCTGGGGCTAGGGCGAGAGAGATCTGCGGGAGGGAGGGGGGAGGCTGACCTGTGCTGTGAAGACGACGACGACGCGCAGATTCAGAGGCGACAACTGCGAGCTCCGGCAGCTTTGGGATTTCTTTCCTGGGGTTGGTTTATTGCGCCGATGAGAGTGGATGGGGCCGATCTCAGGGCCCAACCGGCCCTGCAACTTGAGCCCATTGATACCGAAGTGTTTTTTTTTTCTTCCTTTGACTGCCCTCAACAGTGATGATGATGTGTTCCTACAAAATCCTCAAAAGAAAAATGTGCTCCTCAAAAAATATGTGCTCAGGCGCGGTGTGTCGTGACAGCTCGGGCAACTTCGAGGGCCCAACGGCACTAGAAGCCCGGCTGTGCTGGTGTTGCTGAGGGGTCTGCACCGTAAAGATTGGCACGGGTTTTCTGGGGATGTTTTGTAGTAGTTTGTAAGAAGGGACTCGTGTGCCTATGGTTCCCCAAGAGAGTCAGTCAAGGTCGAGGAAGTTCGACGCTGTGTACAATCTTCAAGATCTTCGGTGCATACATCAGATGTGGCTAATCAGATGTTTCTGATCGGCTCGGGAACTCGAAGGACCTCGGGGGTAGGATGAATTTAGCTGCGTCAGGTAGGTGGTAGTCGATATGTAGCACCCTTCCTATTTTCTGAAGCATACATCAAGTCAGTACCCATGTTTTTCCTGATGCCTCATATTCCCTGATCGAATCCGCTATCTTTATGTTTTTCTCTGCCATGGTTCTTGGCTCTAGACTAGAAATTATCATTTCCGCATCACTAACATATTGGTAGCAGGAAGAATTGAATCAACTGGTGGGATTTTGAGTGTGTTGTTGCTTCATAGTGATGGAGCAATATATATGCATACGGCATTAATTCCTACCATTGTTTAAGTCGGTTGTTGGATTTATAGGCCATTATATATGTACCAATTCTGTGTTACCAGTTAGTAGTTATTTACTAGGATGGTGTGACTTTTAGTGTACAAATCATGGATGAATGCCACTATGTTGTATTGACTAGAATGCAAGTAGAAACTTTACCGGAGAATTTGTGTGCATCTCTCACTCACTCAATTGAGCCATCCTTTGTAAAGACCGCTACCCGGTCACAAGCCATAGACTATACAGGCATATTTGTCTTAAGTTAAAGCCTGAATAAGCCATTGTTCAAACATCTAGGAGATGATATATAGAAATAATTGAGTAACATATACATATTTCGACCAGAGAAGTACGAACAATCAACAAATAATTTTTGTGCATAAGGTTTCACAAGATCATATGATGTATGTAATTAATTTTGTTGTCCTATATATTATTATGTTTCATCAAAATAATCAATCCTTGATGGGAAACAAGACAGAAGGTTTTCCTTTGCGTTACAAAATGTAATGATCAGTGATAAATATAACACACTTCTTTATGATATTCACTACAATATGCAAGCAAGGTGCATACAAGAATGAACATGATAGGAAGTGCAAGAATTGTGCATGTCGCACAATGCAGATGATTGGATGACCTTAGGGCACAGAGAAACAAATGGGATATCTCTTTTCCGATGCCTTCGGTTACCTAAAGCTTTAGGCTATGTCGTAACGATGTTGTATTTGACAAATTGAAGATTTCCACTCATTTGCAGGCTATGTTCATCTCCATCAATCATCTGTGATCTTGTTTACCATTGCAGTGACAGGAGCATCATGAGTAAGTTGTGCTAGCGACATCAACCTGGAGGAACTTACCAAAGGCTTTTATATCCCGACCTAGTTTGTGGTTTAGCAATGAATTATAATACCTAAGTTTGCATTGTGTTGGTAGTTTGTTCCGTATGTTTTTGTTTTTGAGACTTGTTATACTTCTTAGTTACTCAGGTCTGTCCACCCTCAGGTGTAGAGACATGGATACTAGTTCTTTGACATCTTGAAAAACGACTACCACAACTATTTTTGTTTTCTTTTGTTCATTTGTAGTGAGATCTTTGTGGTTCACTAGTTCCTTGGTTTGGTTAGAAAAGTATGTGTCCGTTCTGACAGCTTCTATGTTGCTACTTCGAGAAAGATGATTCCGTGTATATAAGCACATCCACATGATATATTGTCTCTACATACAGAGGTTTATTCATCTTTTGGTAGGCATGCATTCATGTACAGACCGTTTCATGCCGATTTCAAGCCAATTATTATTTAGAACAAATTGTGGGTTCATGTCATGACTTCTCTCTCTCTCTCTCTCTCTCTCTGTGTGTGTGTGTGTGTGTGGGCGCGCTCGCGTGTGTGACAACGGCCCTGCAACTTGAGCCCACTGATACCCTCAACAGTGACAATGTGTTCCTAAAAACCCTCAAAAAACATGCTCAAGGGCGGTGTGTCGTGATAGCTCGGGCAACTTCCACGGCCCAACGACACTAGATAGTTAGTGCTAGGTACATCTATTCCAGGGACAAATTTGGGACAACCTTTTCCGGACGGAGGGAGTAGCTTGTAAGAAGGGACTCGTGTACCTATGGTTCTATCATCCCAAGAGAGTCAGTCAAGGTCGAGGGAGTTCAGTGTTGTGTACAATCTTCAAGATCTTCGGTGACTACATCAAATGTGGCCAATCAGATATTTCGGATCGGCTCGGGAACTTGAAGGACTTCAGGGGTAGGGTGAATTTAGCTGCGTCGGGCAGGTGATAGTCGATATGTCGCACCCTTCCTATTTTGCGATGAAATCAACAACTCAGTGGTTGTGTTTTTCCTGATGCCTCATATTCCCTAATTGAATCCACAATCTTTATCTTTTTCTCTGCCATGGTTCTTGGCTCTAGAGTAGAAATTATCATTTCCTCATCACTAACATATTGGTAGAAGGAGGAATTGTATCAACTGGTAGGCTTCCCATTGTGTTGTTGCTTCCGTGGTGATGGAGTAATATATATGCATACGGCATTAATTCCTAGCATGGTTTAAGTTAGTTGTTGGATGTATAGGCCATTATATATGTACCAATTCTGTGTTACCAGTTAGTAGTTATTTACTAGGATGGTGTGACTTTTAGTGTACAAATCATGGATGAATGCCGCTATGTTGTATTGACTAGAATGCAAGTAGAAACTTTACTAGAGAATTTGTGTGCATCTCTCACTCACTCAATTGAGCCATTCTTTGTAAAGACCGCTACCCGGTCACAAGCCATAGACTATACACGCATATTTATCTTAAATTAAAGCCTGAATAAGCCATTGTTCAAACATCTAGGAGATGACATATAGAAATAATTGAGTAACATATACATATTTCGACCAGAGTAGTATAAACAATCAACAAATAATTTTGTGCACAAGGTTTCACAAGATCATATGATGTATGTAATTAATTTTGTTGTCCTATATATTATTATGTTTCATCAAAATAATCAATCCTTGATGGGAAACAATACAGAAGGTTTTTCATTTGCGTTACAAAATGTAATGATTGGCTATATATATAACACAGTTCTTCAATATGCAAGCGTGGTGCATACAAGAATTAACATGATAGAAAGTGCAAGAATTGTGCATGCCGCACGATGCAGATGATTGGATGACCTTAGGGCACAGGGAAACAAATGGGATATCTCTTTTCCGATGCCTCCAGTTACCTAAAGCTTTAGGCTATGTCATAACGATGTTGTATTTGACAAATTGAAGATTTCCACTCATTTGCAGGCTATGTTCATCTCCATCAATCATCTGTGATCTTGTTTACATTGCAGTGACAGGAGCATCATGAGTAAGTTGTGCTAGCGACATCAACCTGGAGGAACTTACCAAAGGCTTTTATATCCCGACCTAGTTTGTGGTTTAGCAATGAATTATAATACCTAAATTTGCATTGTGTTGATAGTTTGTTCCGTATGTTTTTGTTTTTGAGACTTGTTATACTTCTTAGTTACTCAGGTCTGTCCACCCTCAGGTGTAGAGACATGGATACTAGTTCTTTGACATCTTGAAAAACCACTACCACAACTATTTTTGTTTTCTTTTGTTCATTTGTAGTGAGATCTTTGTGGTTCACTAGTTCCTTGGTTTGGTTAGAAAAGTATGTGTCCGTTCTGACAGCTTCTATGTTGCTACTTTGAGAAAGATGATTCCGTGTATATAAGCACATCCACATGATACATTGTCTCTCCATACAGAGGTTTATTCATCTTTTGGTAGGCATGCATTCATGTACAGACCGTTTCATGCCGATTTCAAGCCAATTATTATTTAGAAGAGATTGTGGGTTTATGTCATGACTTCTCCCTCTCTCTCTCTGTCCCTCTCTCTCTCTGTGTGTGTGTGTGTGCGTGCGCGCGCGCGTGTGTGACAACGGCCCTGCAACTTGAGCCCATTGATACCCTCAACAGTGACAACGTGTTCCTAAAAACCCTCAAAAAACGTGCTCAAGGGCGGTGTGTCGTGATAGCTCTGGCAACTTCCACGGCCCAACGACACTAGATAGTTAGTGCTAGGTACATCTATTCCTGGGACAACCTTTTCCGGACGGAGGGAGTAACTTGTAAGAAGGGACTTGTGTACCTATGGTTCTATCACCCCAAGAGAGTCAGTCAAGGTCGAGGGAGTTCAGTGTTGTGTACAATCTTCAAGATCTTCGGTGAATACATCAAATGTGGCCAATCAGATATTTCGGATCGGCTCGGGAACTTGAAGGACTTCAGGGGTAGGGTGAATTTAGCTGCGTCGGGTAGGTGATAGTCGATATGTCGCACCCTTCCTATTTTGCGATGAAATCTACAACTCAGTGGTCATGTTTTTCCTGAAGCCTCATATTCCCTAATTGAATCCACAATCTTTATCTTTTTCTCTGCCATGGTTCTTGGCTCTAGAGTAGAAATTATCATTTCCTCATCACTAACATATTGGTAGATGGAGGAATTGTATCAACTGGTAGGCTTTCCATTGTGTTGTTGCTTGCGTGGTGATGGAGTAATATATATGCATACGGCATTAGTTCCTCCACTTAAACCTAATCAACATTCATTTTACCCACTGTTGTATAGTATACTTTTGACATGCACCACTACATGTTGCCTCCACTTGAACCTAATCAACATTCATTTCACTCACTGTTGTATATACTAACTAATCATCATCATAGTCATTACCACCGGTCATAGTCATAGTGTAGCACATCATTATCTTCAAACTCATTCTAGCAAGCTAATCACCACCAACACTAGGTACGGTAGCTATCTAATCGCCACCAACCACTGTTTAAGAAATCGGTCGATTCGCCGATTAATCGCTACTCGGGGTGTGGCCGCTAAGATAAGGCCATATCGTTGACATTAATCTGTTGGGCCGATTTATTGGCCTGACAACCGGTTTATCATGAATATTCCGATTAATCGGTATGGGCCCTCTGTACAGAAACCTCAAAATGGGCCTCCCTTCCCCCGCAAACCACAAAACATGCCCGTTCGATAGGGTTTCCTCTTTCCTGTCCACATCGCCGCCATGTTCCCCATCCACACTGCCGCCTCCACCTTCTCGATCCACACTGCCGCCGCCACCCTGCTTAGCTCCGGCGGCCGGAGCTAGCACCGCTGTTGCTGCCCATCCTCTGGATCTCCTCCTCCACTCCTCCTCTTCCCCAACACCCCAGTCACCTACGCCCTCTCCATCTTCCTGCAGCTAGCAGCCAGCAGCAGGAGAGCGTCGCCATGATCCTGACCCCGGCAGCCGGGGCATCTCGCCGCCGCCACCACATCCGCCGTTCCTCTAGGAGCCCAACGGCCGGAGCACGCCCTTCCTCCCAGGAGCACGCCTGACGGCTGGAGTATCTCGCGGCCGCCACCACGTCCGCCCTTCCTCCAGGAGAGGAGAGCACCGCGACCCCTTCCTCGACTCCCGTCCCTCCAGGAGCATCTCGCCGCCGCCACCACTTCCTGCACATCTCTGCGACTCCCTCCTCCGGCAGTAAGGAGGCCAGCTCTGCTCCTTCCAGGAGAGCAGAGCAGTGCATTTTTTTTCTTTCTTTTTACTATTTTTTAGTTTTGTTTGTGCAAGATAAATTTAGATGCTGATGTGTAGATGTGTAGATGCTAATGTAGATCAGTAGAAATGTAGAATAGATGCTGCTGCTCCTGCCTTTTGATTTAAGTCAAAGAATTGTAGATGTGTTGCTGCCCTTTTCAATTTGGGGAAGAAGGAGTGTGCCTAATACATGTTGTTGCTGCCCTTTGATTTAAGTCGCTATAGATGAATAGATGCTGCAATTCTTTGATAATTTGGTATTGTAGATTTGTAGAGCTTGTTGTGTAGTGCTGCTAATAAAGTAATAAATGTTGCTGCCCTTGTGATGTTTGTAGATGTCTGCTTCTGGTACTTCAGAGGTTGCAAGTTCCAAACGTAAGAGAAACTCAGATGACATGGCTTGGGAATTTGCTGTGCTGATTGATCCAGATGATCTGCAAAGAGTCAAGTGCATTCTTTGTGAAAAGAGATGTCAGGAGGGGTAACTAGGATGAAGCAACACATAGCTGGAATTAAAGGGACAGTAACAAGTTGTTTGCAAGCCACACCAGATCAGAAAGCTCGATGTAAGGCTGCACATGAGGCACCAAAGAAGAGGAAGAAGGAAAAGCAAAAACAAGAGGAAGAAGTAAGAGCTTTGGTGACCATAGAGGCCAATGAAAATGAGGATGATCAACAAGAGCTCAATGAAGTTGGAAAAGGTGATCCGAAGAAGGGGCCTATGGATCAATATCTTGCTCAAATCGACCCTTCGATCCCGTTGAACATGACAAAATTCCAGCGGAATATTAATGATAGTGTTGATAAGGAGAGAAGCTACCGAGTAGGGCAATATTTGGCTAGATGGCTGTACAAGAAGAATGTACCCTTTAATGCTATAAATGATGATGACTTCAAACAGTTTTGTGAGGCTCTTGGTCGTTATGGTCCTAATTGGAAGCAACCTTCAGAATATATGATTCGAGAGAAGATGTTGTTGCAAGAGGTGGAAAGGACTAGGGATTTGTTGAAGCCACATGATGTTGAGAGGGCGGATACCAGGTGCTCTATCATGACCGATGCTTGGACAGACAAGAAAAGGAGAAGCATCATGAACTTGTGTGTGCATTGCAAGTTGGGGACAATCTTTCTTGGATCAAAGGAGGCATAGGCCTGTGCACACACAAGTCTATACATCTTCAATTATGTGGATGAGTGCATTGATAAAATTGATACTAATCTGAACTTTTTAATTTGCTCTCATTCATTGTTTTTCAAATTTTCATCATGTGCTTGTGTGCTGAATGTTATGTTTTGATTATTGTGTTTTGCAATGATGTTTTGTAGGGGCTGAAAATGTTGTGCAAATAGTCACGATAGTGCATCAAACAACATGGGAGCAAAGGCAATGTTGAAAAGTAAAAGGCCCAAGATATTTTGGACCTCATGTGCAACTCACACAATCAACTTGATGGTAGAAGCAATTGGGAAGTTGAAGCAGTTTACTCCTGCAATAACCAAAGCCAAGGAGATGACATGTTTCCTTTATGCACATCATGCGACCTTGGCATTGATGAGGCATCATACAAAAAAGAGAGACATTGTTAGGCTGGGAGTAACTAGATTTGCTTCGGCATTTCTCACCTTGAAAAGTCTTGCTGCTAAGAGGAAGCAACTAACGGATATGTGTTGTAGTCCCACTTGGGAAGATTGCAAACACACAAGAACAAAGAAAGGGAAGGTGGCTCATGCCACAATAATGAGTAGGGCATTTTGGAAAATTGTGTCTCTTTGCATCAAGGTATGGTTAGGGAAATGAACCACAAATTCTGTCTTGTTTCATCGTGTCTCATCATGCCACAATAGTTAAATACTAATGTTGTGCTTTTCTATGTTTTATGCTGGAATGCAAGGTTTTCGAGCCTTTGGTGAAGTTACTTCGGTTGGCTGATAGTGATGGGCAGTCCATGTCCTCTATGTATGGACAAATAATAGAAACAAAGAAGGAATTAATGCTTGCGGTTGAAAGTTCGGAGAAGGATTACAAGGTGATCACAATAGCCATGGAGAGCAATATGAATGGGAGGCTAGATACCATATTGCACATGGCAGCATACGCCTTGAATCCTTATTATAGCTATGCTACCGCAAGCATCTTTACTGATGTAGAAGTCATGTCTGGGTTGATGGAGGCTATTGAACAATTTTATCATGGTGATGATGACAAGCAGGATAAAGCGCTTAACACAGACTTGCTCAAGTTTAAGAAGAAGGAAGGCATGTTTGGGAAGGTGGTTGCCACAAGAGCCATTACCAATCAAAATTACAATGTCGGTAAGCTTGTTCTCAATGATAATTTTGCCGTATTGCATCTCTGGAAGTTTTAGGCTGGTGCATTATAGTTTCAATTTTCTATGAATGTAGGGGAGTGGTGGGCAACTTATGGACTACAAACTCCTACCTTGATGCATGTGGCTTTGAGGATACTCAACTTGACCACAAGTTCATCCGGATGTGAAAGAAATTGGAGCGTTTTTGAACAAGTAATTCTCAACTTGCAAATACTCAAATCTGATCCTTACTTTGTTTTTGACAAGATGTGAATCTCTAAGCTTCACTTTGCAATTTGTAGGTAGATGCAAAGAGGAGAAATAAACTAGATGTGCGTCGTAGGGACGATCTAGTTTATATTCAATTCAATGAAGAATGCTAGACAAGCGAAAGAAGTACTCATCATCTTGTGATGTCCTACTTGGTGAAGATGCTTCCATAGCCCAAGATTGGATATGTGAAGGTGCTTACATTGATGATGAGATGGGGGAAACCGAAGATGACAATGCAATGGAGTCTAGTAGAAGTCAAAGGGTGAGAGAACTACATGAAGTGGAAGAGTTCGTTTCCGATGATGAAGATGATATTGTTCCTTTCAATGAGGATGAGATAGAGTTTGAGTCTGATGATGATGTGGTTCGGAATGGGATAGAAGAAACCAGTGACAATGGCGAGGAAGACCGTATGCAACCTTGAATCCCATGCCAATGAAAATTTCTTATGCTTGCTAGCAGCCTAGTACTTTATTTTGGACTTTTGGTTGTGAGTTGTGAGAATCAGAGAGCAAAGGAAGGAATATGTGCTGATTGGCGTTTGGCTGTGTGCTACTGCTAGCAAAAGCAAAGTAGCAAGAAACTATGTTATTTATGTTTTCTGATGACCTTGTTAAACTTGTTTGAACTTTGAACTATTCTGGACCTTCTGTATTTGCTTGCAAAGCAGCAAGATTATTTTATGCACTGATGTACTGTACTGCTTTCAACTATTAAGTGTATCTGCCACGTAATATTTATTATGTATGCACTCTTTGGGACATGCAAAAACAGTACATGTGCTACTGTAGTGTTGTCCTACTTACTATCATATGCACTGCTGTAGTATGAATTGCTGCCCTATTTGAATTTTGGAACATGCAAGAAAGGGCATGTGCTATGCCTATTGTTATTTATTGATGTAGTGTTCTGTAGTATTGTCATATTTAAAGGCATGCTATTTTACTGAAGATTGTATCTATTTTTATCTTATCAATGCTTGAAACCTATGACTTGTAAAAAGAACTGACCGATTAATAGTCCACCGATAAAATCGATTTATCGTCCGATTTCCCGATTAATCTCTTATCTACAGCCGACCGAGACGATAACGATAAGCGATATCCCAAACAGTGCCACCAACATTAGCTAATAATAATCATCATAGTCATTATTACCAATGCTAGCTATTTAATCATCATAGTCATAGTGTAGCACATCATCATCTTCATACTCATTCTAGCTAACTAATCACTCATGCTGCTCTCTCTCAGGTAAAATAGCATAGAACATGTGTAAAACTCCTGTTTCATCATATTGGAGAATGCAGATGAATCTGTCTCCTAATTGTGGGTTGCGCTTCTGATTGCTGCCCCCTAGTACTTCTCTACTATCATTCACAATTTTGTTCCAGTCTTTGACTATTAAGACTTACTCTCTTTTGGAAGTCCTGAATGCACTGATGTGCATTGTAGGATGTCTTGGCCGTATGCTAACCATGGAGATGAGACCTTTAGCCTCGATCCACTGAGGCACAACTATCATCGGGAGTCCCTGTTGAAAAACATCGTAGTAACATACTTAGCAATGAAGTTTAGCTTTAAAAATAATGTATGCAAAAGATGCACAAAGGAAAAATAGTAAAAATCTTACCATCTTTCATAAATAGATGTGACCGTAGTTCAGTACAAACACTATTGGTCGCACGTTTTCAGTACTAATATTTTCAAATCCAGGAAAATAATTTGTCTTCACAGTATGAAGATCCTCAAGCCATGAAACATAATGACTTATCTCCTCGCGGTTTAGTTCAACCGCGAGATAGTAGTAGGTCATGTGTACCAAGCGCCGGATAGGTTTGCTTGAATGAAAATAAGCTGTAAGTAGAAATTAGTTGTCAACTATTTTTGAATAAACAATATCCAAGACGTAAATATGGTTGAGAAACTCACATAATGGTAGAACTGGAGGCGTCTGCACATCGACCCAGATGTCCATATTCCCTTCAGTTTCATCTTCCGGACGAATATCAAAGGTGATAACCATATTAGGCTCAAATGCATAAGCCTTGCATAGTTCTCTCCAATTTTTGCATTCAAAATAGGAGTAGGTGTCTGCATTGTATAATTTTGCGGCAAAAGGATAACCATGCTCGGTCCTCAAGTGAACTTTCTTTACCTCCATACTTTCCATAGTACTAAAACCAATCTTATCCAAGACATAGATTCTTGCATGACAGGGGATAAGCTAGTAGAATTGTAAAAAATTAAAATTATAAGTTGAAGCAAAAAAAAGCAGAAGTAGAAGAAGTCATGCTTAATTATGAAAAAAGACTTGTCGTTGTGACTTACTGTATCCACTTCGAAGTTCTCATCCAGCACGATGCTGAAGCGCCTACCACCAATTAGGTGAGGCCTGTCACACATGTCGTGCTCGTCTTCACAGTATTCACACATACCAATTTCCTTTCGTCGTCAGACATTTCCTATATATGTTCATATTTGAGACATTGAAAATCAGTCGAAGGCAACTACTCGGGTGTATATGAAGTAGAGGTTCATAATTCAAAGATTAAACTTGTACAATTCAATATATGTACTACAAAAACTAAATTAGACAATTATTATTCAGCACGGGGTGACTATCGGTCCGTCGAGTCTTTCTTTTGGAAAACTCTCATCTCACGTGGTGTATATATTCGACCGTTGGTGATGGTCTCTCCTCCCTTCATCCCCGAGTGCATTCAACGAAAATGTCTAGCACACGGGAATGAAGGAGAAGCGACCCCACGACAACAGTCGGCATTATTATTCTCTCACGTATGGTGGACACACTCCCTCACTCATTTTTTGATTGTCATGTATGGGGCCTCGACAGACTTTAAGTCAACCCGATATGTCATTTAATTATCTTTCTAGAAAATCCAGGCCACTCGATATTTCCTATATAGTCTAGCACAAGTCATGCCAGAATTCATGTAAAAATCCGGCATGACCTTTGCTAAAAAGGACATATCGAGCGCCTGAAATTTTCCAGAACCTAAATTAATCAACACTCCGGCAAAACATAGGCCACTCGGAGGTGTAACCTACAAACATGGCCGACCACTTGGGCATTCGAAGTAGGAGTAGTTTTCCAATTTGAGCATTCAATATAAGCAAAACCAAATCGTAAAATAAATAAGTATTCAAATTAGCATGCATTCAATAAGCAAAACTAAATCATCTCTTTCGTCCATACATCATCGAGTATTATCACTAGTACATCTCAAATAATATCATACATATAACATCGCTAATATAGCTAAAACCCTAGCAAACGATGGGTATCGGCGCGGGCCGTGGACACCCAAAGAGAAGGAACCATCACATGATCATAGCTCCAGTGAGGTCCCTGAAGAACCTATCACGTATTGGAGAACCTGCCCTCCAACGCAACCATGTAGCGACGGACGTGCTCGTCCTCCTCGCTGACACGGTGACGTAGCACCTCCACGGGGTCCTCAAGCCTCCGCACCGTCACTGGCCCACGCGACCACCACCAAAGAAGGCTCGGGTCAATGACGGGCTGGCTCCTCACCAAGCTGCACCGCCCGGAAGGTAGCACCTCCCACTACTAGCCCAGTGGAGCCCAGTCCCGGACATGGCCCCTCTGATCAAGTAGGTGTCCTCCGCCGAGTCGACGACGAGGATGCGGGATAAGCATCGTCGACGTCGATGCACGAATAAATGCTTTATCTAAAAATATCTAAAAAATAACAACAAATTTGACATGTTGAACAGAGGGTTCATACGATATTATTCTAAGATTGAACACCTAAAATACCTAAATTATAGTAAGTACACCAAATTAAAAACCTACATTTTGAACATGGTTCGATCATAAATAGCTAGGGTTCATACTACATTATTCTAAAATTAAACACCTAAGATTAAACCTAAATTTTTCAACTAGCTAAGATCTAACCTAAATTTTTCAGCTAGCTAGGGTTCAAAATTAAACACCTAAGATTAAACCTACATTATTCTAAGATCTAACCTAAATTAACCTAAAATTTTCAACTAGCTAAGATCTAACCTACATTAAACACCTAAGATTCAACTAGCTAGGGTTCAAAAGTAACTAGGGAGGAGGAGGGAGGAGGAGTACCTCTCGGTGGAGGACGACCGACGCGGGGAGGGGGGGGGGTGGCCTGCGAGGGAGGAGGCCGACGGGGGAGGAAGGAGGGAGGATAAGGATGGAGGAGGGGCGGCAGATGGAGGTGGGGTGACGGGATCGAAGGGGATCGGAGGAAGGCGGGGAGAGGGAGGGGAGATGAGGGAGGAAAGGTGGGCGAGTGGGCGATGGCGCGCGGCGGCCGGAGTGGGCGAGCGATGAGAGTGTAAGGGGAGAGTGAGGCCGCACGCGAGTAAGATAATATACCCGTAGTAGTAGCGCTCGACCGTAAAAAGCGCTACTGCTATAATCATTAGCAGTAGCGTTTTTTCTGAACCGGCGCTACTACTAAGGCTATGATCATTAGCATGTAAAACAGGTATCAAATTGAAAAATGCATTGGTCATCATTGATCTTTTTGTGTAGAATCTAAATTGTCAGTATGAATCCTCGCCTATATAGGTACAGGCGAGAGGATTCATATTGCCGTAAATCCTACACATAGAGTTCAGTGAAGACCAATTGGTTGTGATAGCTTGGGGAGCACCATATTTAAGCTGTTAGTGCTCCTTTTGCCAGGTCTGGTCTCTGCCGTGCCCACGGTAGTACCGCGCCTATGGGGCGGTAGTTCTGTGGGTCGCGGGCTGAGTGGTGGGTAACGGTTGGAATTGTCCCCCCACTATAACAGGGGGTCTTCTTCTCCAAGAAGACCCACCTCTTCTAACCGCAAACTCCATTGTTTCTCCAAGCTCCATTTTCGCCCGATCTCTCTCCCTAGCCAATCAAACTTGTTTATTTGCTCGGGATTGGTTGAGAAGGCCCCGATCTACACTTCCACCAAGAGAAATTTGATTCCCCCCACTTATCCCTAGCGGATCTTGTTACTCTTGGGTGTTTGAGCACCCTAGACGGTTGAGGTCACCTCGGAGCCATAGTCCATTGTGGTGAAGCTTCATGGTGTTGTTGGGAGCCTCCGATTAAGTTGTGGAGATTGCCCCAACCTTGTTTGTAAAGGTTCGGTCGCCGCCTTCAAGGGCACCAATAGTGGAATCACGACATCTCGCATTGTGTGAGGGCGTGAGGAGAATACGGTGGCCCTAGTGGCTTCTTGGGGAGCATTGTGCCTCCACATCGCTCTAACGGAGACGTACTTCCCCTCAAAAGGAAGGAACTTCGGTAACACATCCTCGTCTCCACCGGCTTCACTCTTGGCTATCTCATCCCTTTACTTGTGCAAGCTTGCTTGTGTTACATCTATTGCTTGCTTGTGTGGTTGTGAGTGTTGCATCATATAGGTTGTCCACCTAGTTGCATATCTAGACAACTTACTTTGATGCAAAGTTTAATTTTGTAAAGAAAAGCTAAAAATTGTTAGTTGCCTATTCACCCCCCCTCTAGTCAACTATATCGATCCTTTCAATTGGTATCAGAGCCTCGTCTCTTTTTAAGGACTTTACCGTCCGAAGAGTATGGTTGACGTCGTAGACGATGTGGGAGAGCACTCCGGTGCGAATCTGATATCGTCTATGGGAGATGGGGGTAACTCGATCTCACATGGGGAATTCAATGTGGCCTTGGACACATTGAAAACCTCCATGACGACCGAGGTCAAGGACATGTTTAAGGAATTCTTAGAAGGGCTTAAACTTTCCACCGCGCCCGTGAAAGTGGGTGATCCCGCCAACACGGAGACGGATGCTAACCCCGACAAGGGGGAAGCTACTAGTGAGAAAGCTACAATATCTAGTGGTAAAAATGGCACCGGCATCTTTGCCCATGTGCAACCTCCACCCGTTTATGGTGGACAGATTCCTTCTACTCATTTGAATCATGCCGGTCCTCCCCCTAAGATTGATAAAAAGTAGGATTTTGATTCTTGGGTCTATCATTTTAAGCTCGTTTAAATCATGTGAACACTAACCTTTGGAGAATCATTGAAGAAGGTTTTTATCCGCATGACCGGAGCAACTTCACTCCTAGAGAAGCCGTGGATGATCAATTCAATGAAAATGTTCTCTTCATCATCCAAGAAGCAATCCTTCCCGAAGACCTCCCGCATCTTCGGCCCGACTCATTGGCCAAAGAAGCTTGGCACAAAGTGGTCTCCCTCTATCGAGGAAGCGCAAGCGTTCAACGCTCCAATTATGAAGTGGTACAAGATGAAGCCGATGAGTTTGCAATGAAAGAAGATGAAGAACCTCGTGAGCTCTATCTGAGAGTTACCAAGCTCGCGGTCTCTCTCCGGGATCATGGAAGTAAGGACACGGATGACAATTGGATCAAGCGCAAATTTCTCAAGGCAATGATGCCCTACCACAAAGCCATGTCCTCCATCATCTGTCAAAGGCCGGACTTTCACACTTTGTCCTCAAGTGATGTGTTGGATGAGTTTGTGGCTATGAGTATATTGGACAAGACGCTGACAATGCGATGCTTCGCTCCCAAAGAGCAAAGAAGCCCAACCTTGCATTGAAGGCCAAGGTTTGTGTCGAAGAAGAAGAAGAGGAGGAAGAAGAAGAGAGCAACCTCGAAGATACGAAGTATGCCTATCATGAACACATGGCCCTTGCTTCAAGGAAATTTTGGAGCAAGAAGAACTCAAGGCCCAACTTCAACAAGAGCAGCTCAAGTGGCGCAAAGGGCAAGCAACGAGTGAGGACTTGCTTCAATTGTGGCAATGTAAGTCATTTTGTTGCGGAGTGACCGTATGAGAAGAGGGAAGACAATAGTGGCAAGCTCATCCGTAAGGACAAGGCCAAGTCTTTCCCCAACAAGAGCAACTTCACCAAGAAGACTCCTCACAAGGCTTTGGTGGTACAAGAAGAGTACAATGAGGATGATGATGATGATGAAGATGGTGAGTCGATTGCCATGGCCTCCGTTGTCATTGCGACGACTCCCCGGGTGTCTCTCTTCGACTCACCCAATGAGAGCATCACCGCCAAGTGCCGCATGGATAAAGCCACCAACAAGGTAACCCCCAACATGAAAACTACCATCATCAATCATTCTTCTTCGATGGAGTGCATAGATGAACATGAGGGAACTAATGTGGAGGAGAATGAGTTTGAGGCCTTTATGGGTAAACTCAAGGGCAAATCCAAGAAGCAATTCGTTGCTCTCTTGGAACATCTTGGTGAAGCCAATGACATGATCGAGGATCACGAAGAAACCATCTCTAAGATGGAGGGGCATAGTCGTGACTATGCCGATGAGATTTCGGATCTTTCCAATTCTCCTGAGGAAGAGCGTGGTCTTTGTTTGGCTCTTGAGGAGTCATACAACGATGGTCATGCTAAATTAAAGAAAGATCTTGATCATGCTCTTGTTGTGTCTTGTGTGCTAAGCTCCGAGAAGCAAATCTTGGAGTTGATCTTACTAGACTCAACGAGGAGTTTGACATTCTCGACAAGGCTCACAAAGTCTTGAAGGGTGTTCATGCTAGCCTCAAAGAGTCTCATGATCAACTCCAAGTGAAGCTGACCAAGGAGAAAGCCACCTTTCCTCATATGGTGTTGATTGATAATGCAAATGCTACTAACCCTTGTTGTGAGCATGTGCATCTTGTTGAGGAGAATGCTAAGTTGAAGGAGCAACTTGAGAAAGGCCTTGTCACATGCATACAAGGTGAGAAGAACCTCAACGACCTTTTGAGTAATCAAAAGGAAGTTGTGGCCAAGGAGGGGATTGGGTTCGCACCCAAGCCCAAGAACAAGAAGAAGAATGGCAAGACCAAACGACCTCCTCCTCTCAAGCAAACCTTTGTGAAAGAGGGAGAGGGTGCTCCTAAGGAGAAGAAGGAAAATGTGAAGGGCGTTGATTTCAAAAAGGGCAAAACCATCTCCTCCAACATAGCCGGCGACTTTAACCTGTCATATGTGTTGTGCCGTGCTAGTGATGGACATGTTTATGCCAAATTTGTTGGTTCTCCTCATGAGCACATTGAATGGTCTATTTGTGTTCCTAAGACCCTTGTTACTAACATCAAAGGACCCATTACTAAATGGGTACCTAAAACCAAGCATTGATCTCTTGTAGGTGTTTGCTTCCGGTGGGGGATCATGGTTGCTCGATAGTGGAGCTACAAATCATATGACCGGAAGCAAGGACTTGGTGGTGGACGTGCACAAGATTCCTTCTATGGCCACCAATGTCGAGTGGGGTGATGCCTCGTCTTCTAAGGTATTGGGACTCGGCAAGGTTATCATTTCTCATGATCTCACGATCGATAAGGTCATGCTTGTGGAGTCCCTTGCATACAATTTACTTTCCGTTCGTCAACTTGCAATCATGGGCTTTGCCACTTTCTTTGATATTGATACCGTGGCCCTCTTGTGGAGAAAGACTCTTAAAGTAGACTTTGTTGGGCATGTCGAGAACGGTCTCTATGTGATTAACTTTTCGGAGGTACCCACTAAGACCGCGACATGCCTAATGGCTAAAGTTGATGTGGGATGGCTTTGGCATCGCCGTTGAGCCCATGTCAATATGAGATCTTTGCAAAGTCTTCTCGAGGGGGACCATGTCCGTGGACTAACGAATGTTAGTTTTGCTAAAGATCGTGCTTGCTGTGCTTGTATCGAAGGAAAGCTTCATGAAAAGGCTCACCGTCCCACGACTATCATTTACTTGAAGAGGCCTTTGTAGCTCCTTCACTTGGATCTCTTTGGGCCTCCATCCTTTGATAGTCTTGGGGGTAGGAAGTATTGCTTGGTGATTGTGGATGACTACCCAAGATATACTTGGGTGTATTTCTTCAAGAGGAAGAGCGAGACCCAACAAACCGTCATTGACTTTACAAATGAAGCACAACGTCAACACAATGAAAAGATCTTGACAATAAGAAGTGACAACGGCACCGAGTTCAAGAACTACACCTTGGATGAGTTTCCTAGTGATGAGGGGATCAAGCATCAATATTCTGCACCCTACACCCCTCAACAAAACAGTGTCGCGGAGAGGAAGAACCGGACGTTGATGGATGCGGCAAGGACCATGATGGCGGAGTTCAAGTCTCCATACAACTTTTGGGCCGAAGCCATAAACACCGCATGTCATGCATCCAATCGGCTCTACCTCCACAAGGGCTTGAACAAGACTCCATATGAGATACTCACAGGTAACAAGCCCAACCTCAAGTACTTTTGGGTGTTCGGGTGTAAGTGTTTCATTCTCAAGAAAGGTGTTCGGTTGTCTAAGTTTGAAGCTAGAGCTTATGAGGGCATATTTGTTGGTTATGCTACAAACTCCCATGCTTACCGTGTCCTCAATAAATCCATGGGACTTATTGAGGAGACATGTAACGTGGAGTTTGATGAGAATAACGGCTCCCAAGTGGAGCAAAGTGGCACTTGTGATGTAGGTGACGAAATTCCTCCTCAAGCCATAAGAAGAATGGGTGTTGGTTTTATCCTACCCGTTGAGGAACCCCTTGTGGCCGAAGGAGAAGGACAATGCTCCACTCAAGTGGAGCCATCACCAACCCAAGGCCCACACGCTTCCGAAGAACAAAGTGAAGGCCCTCAACCTCATGAACGAGACCAAGGGCAAGATCATGTTCAAGACGAAGTTGACACACCAAGTGATGCCCAAGGTCAAGTTCTCCCCCCCCCCCCCCGAGCAAGTTCAAGATCAAGAACATGCTCAAGACGACGCTCAAGATGATCAAGTAACCGCTCCTCAACTCACCTCCGAGGAGGAGTTAGAGCGTCGTGCCGCCAAGATTGCTTCCAAGCGCACCACCAAGGGTCATCTCATGAAGAATGTACTTGGAAGCATTGAAAAGGGGGTAAGCACTCGTAGACAATTGGCAAACTATTGTGAACATCACGCGTTTGTTTCGTGTGTTTAACCCCAAAAGGTATATGAAGCACTCGAAGATCCGGATTGGCTTAATGCCATGCATGAAGAACTCAACAACTTCGAGTACAACAAGGTGTGGAGGTTGGTACCAAGGCCAACGGGGAACCACAATGTCATTGGGACCAAGTGGATTTTCAAGAACAAACAAGATGCTCATGGAACCATCATTCGCAACAAGGCAAGATTGGTGGCACAAGGTTACTCCCAAATCGAGGGCACCGACTACGGTGAAACCTTTGCTCCCGTTGCTCGTCTTGCATCCATTCGTTTGTTGATTGCTTATGCTTCTCATCACAACTTTAAATTGCAACAAATGGATGTGAAGAGTGCTTTTCTTAATGGTCCCATTAATGAGTTGGTTTACGTCAAACAACCCCCCGGGTTCGAGGATCCCTACTTTCCCGATCATGTGTATCAACTCGATAAGGCACTCTATGGCCTTAAACAAGCCCCACGTGCGTGGTATGACCACCTTACCGAGTTGCTACAAGATCGCGAGTTTGAAGTTGGGCTCATTGATCCCACTCTTTTTACTAAGAAGGTCAATGGGGAGTTGTTTGTGTGCCAACTATATGTTGATGACATTATCTTTGGTTCCCCTAACAAAGCTTTCAATGATGAATTTGCCGCACTAATGACCTCAAAGTTCAAGATGTCTTCCATGGGAGAGTTGAAGTTCTTTCTAGGTTTCGAAGTGAAGCAAAGAAGAGAAGGTACCTTCATCAACCAAGCCAAATACACTCAAGACATGCTCAAAAGATTCAAGCTAAGAGATGTCAAGCCGGCTTCCACTCCAATGCCCTCTAAGTGTCAACTTGACATCGATCCCAATGGTAAAGTGGTGGATCAAAAGGTATATCGCTCCATGATTGGATCCTTGCTTTACCTTTGTGCATCTAGACCGGATATCATGTTGAGTGTGGGAATTTGTGCACGGTTTCAAGCCGCACCTAAGGAAAGCCACTATGTGGCGGTCAAGCGAATCTTTCGATATTTGACTCATACCCCAAACTTTGGCCTATGGTACCCAAGAGGAGCAAACATCAAGCTTGAAGGATATTCGGATTCCGATTGGGCGAGAGACAAAGTGGATAGGAAGTCCACTTCCGGAGGGTGCCAATTCCTTGGTTGCTCTTTGGTAAGTTGGTCTTCCAAAAAGCAAAGTTGTGTGTCTCTCTCGTCCACCGAAGCGGAGTATGTAGCGGCCGGTAGTTGTTGTGCACAACTCTTATGGATGAGGCAAACTTTAAAGGATTACGGTGTCATTTGTGACAAAGTGCCTCTTTGGTGTGACAATGAAAGTGCCATCAAGATTTCTCTCAACCCGGTGCAACACTTCAAGACGAAGCATATTGAGATTCGGTATCACTTCATCCGGGATCACATTAGGTGAGGGGAGATCGAGCTCAAATACGTCAACACTCATGATAACCTTGCAGATATCTTCTCGAAGCCTTTGGATGAAGCAAAATTTCGCAAGTTAAGGCATGAGCTAAATATCATTGATTTGAGCAATGTTGCTTGAACCCTTGCACACCCCACCATACTCAACTTGTTATCTTGTTTAGGTGTAGGCATGGACATAGGGGGAGTGTTGTCCTCTCAATGAACTCTCCCTCCCCCCATTATGCATAAATCGATCAACTCTTTCACATTAGCCATTCTTGATGGTACATGTGCTTCAAAGACGAGTTTTGGTCATGGACCCAAGGATAATTCTTCGCAGTGCCATACCAAGTGACTCAAACATAGGTGGCTCCGGCCACCGCCCTCCCTTGGAGAAGGTGTGTCTCGTAGTTGGTCTTCGGTGTCGTGTAGTTTTCTCTTCTCCTTGGCGTGTTTGAGTCAGTCTTTGTGTTCGCCTTTTTGTTGCCTCGTGTTTTTCTCCTTTCTCTCTTGAGTTCTAGCACTTTATTGGTTTACGGTACTACCGTGGTGTCCCACGGTACTACCGCATGAGTTGGTGGGTCTCTGCCAAGTGCTTGACCCTCCAGGGGCACGGTACTACTGCTACTTCCACGGCTGAAGTTTTTTACTGCCGCTGAACGAGCGGTACTACCGCCAAGCGTGCGGTACTTCTGCCCGGGCGGTACTACCGCGATGACCCACGGTACTTCCGAGCCCCCGCGAGCGGGTGGGGGTTAAGAGCGGGACATGGGGAGTTCTAACTCCCCCATACCCATTCATCTCTATTCCCCACCCCGTCTCTCTCTCTCTCTCCTGACCAAGAACGGCGCTGGAGGCCTTCGCCGGATCTCCGTCTCCGGCCGCTCTCCTCGGATTCTGACCGGTGGGATTGTTCCCCACCTCGCTCTCTTGCCATGGACCCAGGTTTTCCCCCAAGTGCCTCTTCTTTTTGTCCTTCCTTGTGCTTTTAGGTTTTGGGGAGATGCATGTGGTGTTCTTGAGATTTTTGGCTAAATCTGTGCAAGTGGGATTCGTTGTAGAGTGGTAGTGTAGTCCCATGCTCTTTGGATAGTCAAATTAGTTCCGTTTGATCAACGGTAGTACCGAAGTTGTCGTGCGGAGGTTCTAGATCCAGATCCGCGTCCTCTGTGGCGGTTTTCAAACCGTGCGGTACTACCGCTCCTCCTGGAGCGGTACTACCACAGCCTCACCTAGATCTGGCGCCCAGCGGTACTTCCACACCTTGGTCCGGTACTACCGCTTGGCGTCCGGAAGTAAAAAATTACTTCCGCCCCAAGCGCGGTACTACCGTGCTACCCCGGCACGGTACTACCGCGGCTGGAGCGGATGTAATTTATTCCTTCCGATACCTTGCCCGGTACTAACGTAGATTCATCCTGAGCTCATTTGTTTCGTCAAAATTGCATGTTTTGTGTTTCTCTCGGTTTGGTTTTGATCCGTTTTGTTCCCATGCGTGTCTTTCTGTCTTTGTGTCTAGGTGGTGGCTCCGGTTTTGCTCGTCGCTCGAATCCTAGCCGTGACACAGGGTCAAAGCGTCTGCGCAACCTAGATGATGTTCCAGAGGGGTCCTCTACTGCTCCCCAATGCAGGACCAAGCACACCGCCAGCAAACAGAAGGTGCCCGTCATGGGCATGGATGAGATGCCCCAGGCCGAGTTTGTCATTCGAAGGAAGCTCAATCCCTATGTGAATCCCCGGGCTAGCACGTGAGGCAATGAAATCTTCTGGAACAAGCAGCAGAATCTGATATACATGGATGTGATCAAGGCCAAGCAGAATCACTATGTTGAAGTTCACTACATTGACATGCATCATATGAGGCAGGACAAGCACCGTGAGTACTTTGGAGAGGCCTTGGATCTAGTCGAGAAGTTCACCATTGAGCACTTGCTCACCTTCCACAAGGATTTTGATCCAGAGATCATCACACAATTCTTTGCTTCAGTCCATTTCGGCGTTGATGATGCGAGGACCATGACTTGGATGACTAATGGTCGCCGACTGTCTGCTACTTGGAAGGAGTTCATGGAGTTGCTTAACGTTCCAGATGAAGGGCTCAACACGCCAGTTGGAGTTCACCCTCATGCCAACTCTGAGTCTGCCAACAAGAACAAGCTCATGCCATTCCTTGTTCCGAAGACTCTTCCCAACAAGAAGACTGCGTGGGTGCTTAATCCTTTCCTTGAAATCATGCATCGGCTCTTTTGGAACACCCTCTTCCCACGCATTGGAGACATGGGCCAGGTACATGCTTACCTCGTTGACATGATGCTTATCTGCGAGGAGGCCCGCCAGGCTCAGACTCAACCACTTGATGTCTCACATATCATGTGGTGTGAGCTTCAGTTCATCGTGTTCAACCGTAAGGTCCCCATCTATGGGCCTTACCTGTTCCACTTGATCTCCAAGACAAGGGAGAGGCTGTTTCCCAATGATGAGTTTGAAGCTCCAGGGTGGATTCGTCATGAGCCCATCAGGCTCCGCATCAAGCCGCAATGGGCTAACACCACCTCTTCTGCTGAGGCTGCCAGGAGGGCTGTGGATGAGGAGGAACTTGGGGGGGGGGGGGGAAGAAGCTGCTGCTGACCGTTCTGCATTCACTACTCCCTCTGCCGAGCCATCTTGGGCAAAGAAGCTGCAGATCAAGATGAAGAGGCTTTTCTGGATGCAGGTCCAGAGTCAGTACAAGGCTCATGTTGCTCAAAAGGAGGCCCGTCGTCACGACAACAGGATTTTGAGGGCATGCGGCGAGGATGTGGCCAGCGGCTCTGAGAAGCACATCACCCCAGAGACTGCCTGGATGGAGAAGCAGGGCTACAAGTGGACCGATTCAGAGGAGGAGTCTGTTCCTGCTGCGGAGTCTGGTGACGACGAGTCGTTTTCCGCCTGAGCTACCACCTTTGTTGTAGGTGACCTCTCTGCCTTTTTGGTGTCTCGATGCCAAAGGGGGAGAGAGTGTAGGATTTGTGTGCGTGTCGTGTGTTTCGTCGTTTGCTTTGCTTTCCGTCGTTGGACTTGCTTGCTTTGGTTTGGTTGTGCTCGTGAGAGTAAGTTTATCATATGGTGTAAGACATATGCACTCTATCGTATCTTATTTCCTATTGAGCTTGTGCTATATCTTGCTATTCATGTTATGCTCATATCTACTATCTTGTTTAGTGTCAGCCTTACCTTTGCAAGATATGCTTCGTTTCTAAAATATAGGGGGATTGGTGATCCTAGTATTCGTGCTGTGCAGTCCAAAGCACTTTACTCTCTATCACGAATCTAGGGGGAGCTCATCTATATTTTAGAGATGTGGGGTTTGCTTGTGCTATATTCATCTCCTTTGTGCAAATCCCGTATTGTCATCAATCCACCAAAAAGGGGGAGATTGTAAGGGACTTTTTGTCCCTAAGTAGTTTTGGTGATTGATGACAATGCCTTTGCGGACTAATCGTGTGTATTGAGCTTTTTAGATTCATCACGACTAAAGACAAGACGATTTGATGCCCCTCGAAGATTATTGAAGACGACGTTTCTCTACGGTTCGGTTCGGTGGAGTTGAGTCGTAGGAGAGCCGTACTATTAAGAGGGGGCCCGCTTTGGAAAGGTTTGGGTGGAATCTCACGTACACATTACCGTTTGCACCGCCTTTCGTCGAGCTCCTTGGAGTGTTCCTCCGTCTCATCTTGTCTCTGCAATATGAAGGCCTCCGCCTTGCTCTTCTCAGGCTAGCGGTAGTACTGCTCTTCTGAGCGGTACTACCGCAGGAGCCAGCGGTAGTACCGGGCTATGGCACGGTAGTACCGTAGGCACCCACGGTAGTACCGCTCCTCAGAGCGGTAGTACCGCGAGATCTGGTCTGGCACCACTGCTCTAGCGGTGGTAGGTGCGGATGTAATTTTTTACATCCGCGCTCCCCGCGGTAGTACCGTGCTGCGGCGCGGTAGTACCGTGGCGCCAGGCCAGGTTCAGTAGCAAGTGCGGAGGTAGGGGCGGATGTCATTTTTTACATCCGCACCTTCACGGTAGTACCGCACCCGTGGTCGCGGTAGTTCCGTGTCGGATTTTTGCACGACAATTTCTCAGCGGAGGTAGTCACGGATGTAATTTTTTACATCTGTGCCAACCGGGCCTGGCCTGCGGCTGTCTTGCGGTAGTACCGCATGGGGCCGCGGTAGTACCGCTTCTGCGGATCTACCGCGCCCTGTTAGTGCTCCTTTTGCCAGGTCCGGTCTCTGCCGTGCCCACGGTAGTACAGCGGTCCTCCGCGGTAGTACCGCAGGCCCGTGCGGTAGTATCGCGCCTGTGGTGCGGTAGTTCCATGGGTCGCGGGCTGAGTGGTGGGTAACGGTTGGAATTGTCCCCCCACTATAAAAGGGGGTCTTCTTCTCCAAGAAGACCCACCTCTTCTAACCCTAAACTCCATTGTTGCTCCAAGCTCCATTTTCGCCCGATCTCTCTCCCTAGCCAATCAAACTTGTTGATTTGCTCGGGATTGGTTGAGAAGGCCCCGATCTACACTTCCACCAAGAGAAATTTGATTCCCCCCACTTATCCCTAGCGGATCTTGTTACTCTTGGGTGTTTGAGCACCCTAGACGGTTGAGGTCACCTCGGAGCCATAGTCCATTGTGGTGAAGCTTCGTGGTGTTGTTGGGAGCCTCCGATTAAGTTGTGGAGATTGCCCCAACCTTGTTTGTAAAGGTTCGGTCGCCGCCTTCAAGGGCACCAATAGTGGAATCACGGCATCTCACATTGTGTGAGGGCGTGAGGAGAATACGGTGGCCCTAGTGGCTTCTTGGGGAGCATTGTGCTTCCACACCGCTCTAACGGAGACGTACTTCCCCTCAAAAGGAAGGAACTTCGGTAACACATCCTCGTCTCCACCGGCTTCACTCTTGGTTATCTCATCCCTTTACTTGTGCAAGCTTGTTTGTGTTACATCTATTGCTTGCTTGTGTGGTTGTGATTGTTGCATCATATAGGTTGTCCACCTAGTTGCATATCTAGACAACTTACTTTGATGCAAAGTTTTATTTTGTTAAAGAAAAGCTAAAAATTGTTAGTTGCCTATTCACCCCCCCCCCTCTAGTCAACTATATCGATCCTTTCAAGCAAGCTATCAATGGCTTTCATATCCGAACATGGTTTATGGTTTAGCAATGAATTATAATACCTAAGTTTTCATTGTGTTGGTAGCTTGTTCTTTTTGTTTCGTTTTTAGACTAGTTATACTTCCTAATTACTCACGTGTGTGCACCATCAGGTGTAGATACATGGATACTAGTTCTTTGACATCTTAAAAAAATGATTACCATGGCTATTTTTGTTTTCTTTTGTTCATGGTTCTCAGATCACGGCGGAGGGAGGATGGACAACACGGCTCCCAGATCCAGACCCGGCCGGCGGTCCAGGAGGGGGAGGGGAAGAGTGCAGGGTGGGACGCGGGAGGATCTTGAATCCTGGGGCGAGGGCGAGAGAGATCTGCGGGAGGGAGGGGGAGACTGACCTGTGGTGTGAAGACGACGACGCGCAGATTCAGAGGCGAGAATTGCGACCTCCGGCAGCTTTGGGAGGGGTTGGTTTATTGCGCCGATGAGAGTGGTGGATGGGGTAACTACCACCGGGTGGTAGGATGGATTTTCCCTATATATATATATACTATTTTATTACTTTAAATATGTTCATATACTATATCTAAGATATTTCAAAGCAAGTTACATACATATTTCGACCAGAGTAGTATAGACAATCAGCATATAATTTTTGTGCACAAGGTTTCACAATACCATATTATGTATGTAATTTTTTTTGCCTTGTATATTCTTATGTTTCGTCAAAACAATCAATCATGGATAGGAAACAAGACAGGAGGTTTTTCATTTGCATTACAAAATGTAATGATCGGTGATGAATATAACACACTTCTTCGTGATATTCACTACAATATGCAAGCGAGGTGCATACAAGAATAAACGTGATATCATGTGCAAGAATTGTACATGTCGCACCATGCAGATGATTGGATGACCTAAGGGCACAAAAAAACAAATGGATGTCTCGTTTCCGATGCCTTTGGTTACCTGAAGCTTTAGGCTATGTCGTAATGATGTTGTGTTTGACAAATTGAAGATTTGCACTCATTTATGGGCTATGTTCATCTCCATCAATCATCTATGAGCTTTGTTTACATTGCAGTTATAGGAGCATCATGAGTACGTTCTGCTAACGGCATCAGCTCGGAGCAAGCTATCAATGGATTTTTATATCCGAACATGGTTTATGGTTTAGCAATGAATTATAATACCTAAGTTTTCATTGTGTTGGTAGCTTGTTCTTTTTGCTTCGTTTTTTAGACTAGTTATACTTCCTAATTACTCATGTGTGTGCACCATCAGGTGTAGATACATGGATACTAGTTCTTTGACATCTTAAAAAATGACTACCACATCTATTTTTGTTTTCTTTCGTTCATTTGTACTGAGATGCTCATGGTTCGCTAGTTCCTTGGTTTGGTTACAAAAGTGTGTGTCCGTTCTTACAGCTTCTATGTTGCTACTTCGAGAAAGATGATCCCGTATATATAAGCACATCCACAAGATACATTGTCTCTTCATATAAGTGTGTGCCTGTGCCCCAAACCTAGTATCTGGCTCGGTTGGGGACTCCAGCTTTAGTTGTTAGGCTTTGATGCGATGTCTGTCTGGTACAACGAGCTGCTATACAGACGGTTTTTAACCGCTTTCCGCGACGGCATTTTAAACCGTCCCCAAGTGAGTGTGGGCGATAGGGGGGTCCTTCCCACATGACCCAGAAACCGGGAGGGGGGGGGGATAGGGTGTGGGAATGCATACGTTCTGAATAACTAAGCATATGCGATGCTGGCATCTATCCCAAATGCGAGTCTTCAGACAACCGTTTCTGATATCTCCAATACCCCAAATGCTCCATCCTTGCTACTCGTTTGTGCTCGTGTTACGATCACAGTTGGACTGTTGTTGTTTTACCTTATACCAGGCGCAGTCCAGGCACGAAATTTTTCCAGGCACGTAAAAAACTGGCTCTACGTTTACAATGCACGCCACGTCACAAACAATTCATGATTGTAAAGCGTGTACGATAAGGCGACAATCACACACATTTAGTTTTCTCACACTGTTTGCGATATTGTGTGACATCACACATGCTTTGCAAACGACAACTGTGTGTATGGTTGCATACGGTTCCTCTTCGTGAACCGTGTCAGATTATGATGTATATCACACACGTTGTGCTTTATAGACCGTGTGCGTTGTAATGACCTGCATAGCGTATTTTCACCCTAATTTAATTGCTGCTATTTAAAATTGTACTGAATTTCAATTTGAAAGTAGACTATAACCTGATTCATATCCATCGGGTTCAACAACCAATGCATTATTCGATTCCCAGGTACATATGATCAAGAATTACATAAACACCAAATAAAGAATGATAAAAAAAGAGGCGAGAAACATTCTGGTTGTTGAACAAGGTGAAGCGGAATGCCCCTTTTCAGCTCTCCTCCTTGCAGAAGGCACGCACGACTCTAATCCAACCCCTTGTGATAGCCGACCACCAATCATGTAGTTTGAGAGGTAATCTTTGAGTAAAGTGTTTCGGCAACCACTACAAGGGAAAAAGATTTAGACATTGTCATCTAACACAACTCATTATGAGCAGTAAAAAGAAGGCTACATAGTTCTTACTTATCATCCTGCAGTTCACTGTTGTCTTGCATAAAGTGTAAAAAAGAGGACACATGACTTTTGAGTTGAAATATGTGATGATACGGAAATTGTTTTCTATAGAATCTGACTAATGATCTGCTGGTAAAAATATCTGAGAACACGTATGATGCCTTCTTAGGTACTAGTAGTGCCAGGTAGCAGGTGCATCAGATATTTTCAAGCTGATAGCCTACTTCTACTAACAAAAAACTGAGAAATGTGGTACAACAAACACAAAAGATATATTGCCATCAATTAAATCAGTACATAGCTCCTGTAGATCACCATTGACTAGGCACGGTGGCACGCAGTGTGATTAATCTCCCTAAAACCATCATGCTACGCTACGCCAGCACTTGTCCATCCCAAATCAGTGCTAGCTTCTGTGTTCCTGGGCAAAGTGTCAAATTTTACCTAAACCAGGGCAGTCGCCACGGTGAAAACCAAGTACAGGTCAATGATCTGCAGAACACCAGAATTCGGTCACTAACCCGACAGTTGCCAGTTGCAGAGGAATTTTTTTTACTATGTACTAGGTAAAGAAATTGAAATTTACCTTGAGATTCGTGGGCGTGACGGCGTAGGCCTTGGTGAGGGACTGGACCAGGAGCTTGGCGTCCCCCATGGGCTTCGACATCCTTGCTTCCCGGCGAGCCCGCTCCCTCACCCCGCTTCGAGCTAGTAAATCAGAGTTTTGACGAATCAGATCACAGCTCCCAGATCCGGACCCGGCCGGCGGCTCGGGACGGGAAGGAGGAGGGTGAGGGTGGGATGCGGCAGGATCTTGAACCCTGGGGCGACGGCGAGAGAGATCTGCGGGAGGGAGAGGGGAGGAGGGAGGAGACTGACATATGCTGTGGAGACGACGACGCGCAGATTCCGAGGTGAGAATTGCGTGCTCCGGATGCTTTGGGATTTCTTTCCTGGGGTTGGTTTATTGTGCTGATGACAATGGATGGGGCCAGTTTCCGGGCCCAACCGGCCCTGCGAATTGAGCCCATTGATACCCTCAACAGTGACAATGTGTCCCTAAAAAAATCAAAGAAAAAACATGCTCAAGCGTGGTGTGTCGTGATAGCTCGGGCAACTTCCACGGCCCAACGACACTAGATATCCGACCATGCTGGTGTTGCCGAGGGGTCTGCACCGCAAAGATTGGCACGGGCTTCCCGAGGATGTTTTGTAGTTTGTAAGAAGAGACTCGTGTACCTATGGTTCTATCACCCCAAGAAAGTGAATCAAGGTCGGGGGAGTTCGACACTGTCTGCAATCTTCAAGAACTTCGGTGAATACATCAGGTATTTCTGATCGGGTTAGGAACGTGAAGGACTTCAGGGGTAGGGTGAATTTAGCTATGTCGGGTAGGTGATAGTCGATATGTAGCACCCTTCCTATTTTCTGAAGAACTCAAAAAGTCTCTGGCCGAGTTTTCCCTGAAGCCTCATATTCCCTCACTAGATACACAATCTTTATCTTTTTCTCTACCATCGTTCTTGGCTCTAGACTAGAAATCATCATTTCCTCATCACTAACATATTGGTTGAAGGAAGAATTGTATCAACAGGTGGGCTTTCGAGTGTGTTGTTGCTTCATGGGGATGGAGCAATATATATACAGAAGGCATCAATTCCTAGCATGGTTTAAGTTGGTTGTTGGATATATATATATATATATATATATATATATATATATATATATATATATATATATATATATATATATATATATATATATATATATATATATTATATATGTACCAATTCCGTGTTATCAGTTAGTAGTTATTTACTAGGATGGTGTGACTTTTAGTGTACGAATCATGTATGAATGCCGCTATCATGTATTTACTAGAATGCAAGTAGATACTTTACTAGAGAATTTTTGTGCATCTCTCACGCACTCAATCGAGTCATTCTTTGTAAAGACCGCTACTGGTCACAAGCCATAGACTATACACGCATATTTATCTTAAATTAAAGCCTGAATAAGCCATTGTTCAAACATCTAGGAGATGATATAGAGAAATACTTGAGTAACATATACATATTTCAACCAAAGTAGTGTAAACAATCAACAAATATTTTTGTGCATAAGGTTTCACAAGACCATATGATGTATGTAATTAATTTTTTTGTCCTATATATTCTTATTGTAGCGACCCGATCCCAATGAATCTAAGTCTTTGTGCTTAAGTGTCATCCCGGAATCGGTATGCTGACACACAGTACTCAAGGAACTATAACAGAGTTCAATCACACACTTAATTACATCAAGGTCCTCATAAAGAGTATTTATTACATAAATATGGCTGAAGGCCATCTAAATAAAATAACCGCGGAAATTTCAAAGGTAAATGAGCCATCCAACTCCACGGCAAAACTGAGTGCAGAACAACAACCTATCGCACCTTAATCTTCGTCGAAAAACTCTACGGCATGAGACGTTGCAACCGTGTAGGTATGCACATGGAATATGCTGGCAACGTCACACTATAGAATAATAATGAAAAATGACTATCTCTACATGCAAGTTTGGATGGTGGAGTTTCTAAGGTTAATTTTGCATAAAGCTAATTTTTCCCTACAACAAAGGAATACATTTTTATTTTACTACCAAGTTTATGCCATTATTGACAAGGTTCGTCCAACTCAATCCCAAAATTCTCAAATAATCAATAACCCAATTCATTACTTAAATAGAATGATGAGATCAACCAATAATTCACTTCTAGATACTCAAGTTTGTCCATAACCGGGGACATGGCTAATCATGATTACTTTATACACTCTGCAGAGGTTTGCACAATTTATCCCACAAGACTCGAGCCCATTGGTGCAACAAACATACAAGATATACAAGACACAAACCATCCATGTTATCAGTACATAGCTCTAGCAGATCACCAGGTATGGTGCCATGCTGCATAATTGATTCCCCAAACTCAGTACCGCTACACTTCTCCATCCCAAATCAAAGGCTTATGTATCTTACAAAAGCGTCGAAAATTACCTGAACGAGGGCAGTGGCGACGGTGAGAACCACGTATGTACAGGTCAATGATCTGCAGATCACGCGAAGCGCATCAGTAACCCACAACCGCAAGCAGCAGAGGAAAAAAGCAACTAGGAAAAAACGAAAATTACCTTGAGATCCATGGGCGTGGCGCGTAGGCCTTTGTGAGGGACTGTACCAGGAGCTTGGCATCCCCCAGGGCCTTCAACATCCTTGCTTTCTCCGCTTCGAGCTAGTAGATCAAAGTTCGAGGAATCAGATCAAGGCGGAGGACAGACAGCATGGCTCCCAGATCTAGAAACCTGGCCGGGAATGGGGCGCGGGGTTCGGGAGGGGGCCGGACGGGAGGCGGGAGGATTCCTGGATTTCCTTTCTGCGGTTTATTGAGCTGGCGGTGGAAGGGGGGCTGATCTCCGGGCCCAAATGGCCCTGCGATTTGCGCCCGTTGGTATTAAAGTTAAAGGTTTGATCAATAAAACTCTGCTATCACCCCTCAAAAATCCCTCAAAAAAGATACTATTGCCCCTAAAAAAGAGTTAAGGTTCCGTTTTCTTTTATTTCAGAAATGTATCACTCACGTAAATGCTCACGAACACGTACATACATGACATAGTCTACATGAAGGGAACCCGTGTGAGTATGGTTCTATCACCTAAGAGATCTGATCAAGGTCGAGGGGAACTCTATGATCCAAGCTTGAGGTGGATACATGATATGTTGCTAATCAACTACTCCCTCCGTCCCATAATGTAGGACGTTTTTTGACACTAGTGTAGTGTCAAAAAACGTCCTACATTATGGGACGGAGGGAGTAGTTTCAATGGGCTCACAAGCAAAAGAGACACTAGGCCTAAGTTGGCTTTAGCTGCACCTAGTAAGTGATGTTTGATATCCAACACCCTTCTTGTTTCACTAGTAATTCTACATGGCAATGACCATGTCTTTCTTGAAGCCTCATATTCCCAACTGATTACGTGATCTGCATCTCTTCTTCTGCCTTGCTTCTTGGCTCTAGGCTAGAAATTATCTTTTCCTCATCACTGACCTACTGCTAGCAGGAAGAAGCGTATTAACTGGTAGACTTTCGAGGTTGTGTTGCTAAGGTGGTGATGGAGCAATATATATGCACACGACATTAATTATTAGCATATAGTAAGTTGGTTGGTGGATATTATTTCATTTATATAAGTACCAATTTCATTGATGAATGCCACTATATCTTGTATTTGTTGGAATGCAAGTAGACACTAGTAGGGAATTACTGTGTAGCTCTTATGCCCTCAATTGAGTGATTCTTTGTAGAGAGTGCTACTTAATCACATCCTATAGCATATGTATGCATGCATGCATATCTTGAAAAAAGGATGAATACGCCATTGTTAAAACATGTGTAAAATGGCATATCGTAATAAGTAAATAACATATGCATACTTCGACCAGAGTACACTAGTAGGAAGATCCTTATAGGATTTGCGCGTTAGTGGGTGCTGCGTGGTCCGGGAGGGGAGGGGGTATAGGTTGGGATGCGAGAGGATAGAGAGGTGCTTGAACCCTCGAGCGAGGGCGAGAGAGATCTATCCGAGGGAGAGGAGAAGAGAAGGAGGAGGAAACTGGCATGTGGTGTGAAGAAGATGACGACGTGCTGATTCAGACTTGCCAATCGCGAGCTTCGACGGTTTTCGGGATTTCTTTCCTCTTGTTTAATTATTGCGCCTCTGAAAGTGGATGGGGCCACTTTCCGGGCTCAGCTAGCCTTGACTAGAGCCTATTTATACCGAAGTGTTTTTCCTTTCTCTTTGACGGTCCTCAATAGTGACAATGTGTACAATTTGGACCGCGTGGCACGAAATAGCATATGTGTGTGGGTGGGGGGGGGGGGCAGTCCTTTGTCGACCGTGTTGGTGTTGTCGAGGGGTCCGCATCCATGCTTGCACTGCTAATATTGACATGGATTTCTGGAGATGTTTTGTAGTTTGTAATAAGGGACTCGTGTAAATGTTGCTCTATATGTTGGGGAACGTAGTAATTTAAAAAAAAAATCCTACGCACACGCAAGATCATGGTGATGCATAACAACGAGAGGGGAGAGTGTTGTCCACGTACCCTCGTAGACCGAAAGCGGAAGCGTTATGACAATGCGGTTGATGTAGTCGTACGTCTTCACGGTCGACCGATCCTTGTACCGAACGTACGACACCTTCGCGATCTGCACACGTTCAACTCGGTGACGTCCCACGAACTCTGATCCGACAGAGTGTCGAAGGAGAGTTTCGTCAGCACGACGGAGTGATGACGGTGATGATGATGCTACCGACGCAGGACTTTGCCTAAGCACCGCAATGATATAACTGAGGTGGATTATGGTGGAGGGGGGCACCGCACACGGCCAAGAGAGATCAATGATCAACTTGTGTTTCCATGGGGTGCCCCCCTCCCCCATATATAAAGGAGTGGAGGAGGGGAGGGGCTGGCCCTCTCTGTGGCGCGCCCTAGGGGAGTCCTACTCCCACCGGGAGTAGGATTCCCCCCCCCCCCTTTCCCTAGTAGGAGTAGGAGAGGAAGGGAAGGAGGAGTAGGAGAGAAGAAGCCCCCCCAAACCCTTTCCAATTCGGCCTCCTGCCCAAGGGGGCACACCAGCCCCTTGTGGGCTGGTGTGCTTCCTTCTTATGGCCCATAAGGCCCATAACTTCTCCCGGGGAGTTCCGCTAACCTCACGGTACTCCGGAAAAATGTCCGAACCACTCGGAATCCTTCCGATGTCCAAACATAGTCATCCAATATATCGATCTTTATGTCTCAACCATTTTGAGACTCCTCGTCATGTCCGTGATCATATCCTGGACTCCGGGACTCAAAACACATAAACTCATAATACCGATCGTCACTGAACGTTAAGCGTGTGGACCCTACGGGTTCGAGAACTATGTAGACATGACCGAGACATGTCTCCAGTCAATAACCAATAGCGGAACCTGGATGCTCATATTGGCTCCCACATAGTCTACGAAGATCTTTATCGGTCAAACTGCATAACAATATAGGTTGTTCCCTTTGTAATCAGTATGTTACTTGCCCGAGATTCGATCGTTGGTATCTCAATACCTAGTTCAACCTCGTTACCGGCAAGTCTCTTCACTCGTTCCGTAATGCATCATCCCGTAACTAACTCATTAGTCACATTGCTTGCAAGGCTTATAGTGATGTGCATTACCGAGAGGGCCCAGAGATACCTCTCTGACAATCGGAGTGACAAATCCTAATCTTGATCTATGCCAACTCAACAAGTACCATCGGAGTTACGTTGTGACGTTTGGTAGCACACAAAGTGTTCCTCCGGTATTCGGGAGTTGCCTAATCTCATAGTCATAGGAACATGTATAAGTCACGAAGAAAGAAATAGCAACATACTAAATGATCAAGTGCTAAGCTAACGGAATGGGTCAAGTCAATCACATCATTCTCTAATGATGTGATCCCGTTAATCAAATGACAACTCATGTCTATGGCTAGGAAACTTAACCATCTTTGATTAACGAGCTAGTCAAGTAGAGGCATACTAGTGACACTCTGTTTGACTATGTATTCACACATGTACTAAGTTTCCGGTTAATACAATTGTAGCATGAATAATAAACATTTATCATGATATAAGGAAATAAATAATAACTTTATTATTGGCTCTAGGGCATATTTCCTTCACTATCACCCAAGAGACCCGATCAGGGTCGAGGGGAGTTCGAATTTTTTTTCATTCATCATGGTCTTTGGTGGATACATCGAAGCTCTCGAATCAAATATTTTTGATTTTCTTAGAAACGAGAATGACTATAGGGGTAGGGTGCTGCGCCAGGTAGGTAGCAGTCAATATGTAGCACCATTCCCTAATTCAATCCATGATCTTTATCTTTTTTTCTGCCGTGCTTCTTGGCTCTAGACTAGAAATTATCATTTCCTTCAATAACATATTGGTAACAGGAAGAATTGTATCAACTGGTAGGTTTTCGTTTGTGTTGTCGCTTCGGTGGTGATGGAGTTAATTTCTAGCATGTTTAACTTGGTTGTTGGATATATGACATTATATATGTACCAATTTTGCGATAAGTTAGTAGTTATTTACTACCTTGTATTGGTTGGAGTGCAAGTAGATACTTTACTAGAGAATTATTGTACATCTCTCACGCACTCGATTGAATCATTCTTTGTAAAGACCGCTACCTGATCACATCCTATAGCTATGCACGCATGTATCTTAAACTAAAACCTGAATAAGCCATGGTTCAAACATCTGTGAAACGATATATTGAAATAATAAGTAACATAGACATACTTCGACCAGAGTAGTATAAATAATTGACATATAATTTTTGTGCAAAAGGTTTCACAAGACCATACGATGCATGTCATTTTTTATCACTATCTATTCTTAGGTTTCATCCAAATAATCAATCCTTGATGGGAAACAAGACGGCGCATACTACTACCAAAAAGATAGTACTAGGCTATTGTGCTCAACATTGTGTTCGAAATAATCAATGTCGAATCATGGAGGATTCAACATTGTGTTCAATCATCAAGGTCTTTGGTGGATACATCAAAGGTTGCTAATAGAATATTTTTGATTGGATTAGAAATGATAATGACTGTAGGGGAAGGGTGAATTTAGCTGCGCCAGATAGGTGATACTAGATATGTAGCAACCTTCCTATTCCGCGACGAACTCTAGGAAGCGGTGGCTGTGCTTTTCCTAAAGCCTCATATTCCCAAATTGAATCCAGGATCTTTATCTTTTTCTCTGCCACGGTTCTTGGCTCTAGATTAGGAATTATTATTTCATCATCACATATTGGTACCAGGAAGAAGTGCATCAACTCGTAGGTTTTCGAGTGTGTTGTTGCTTTGGCGATGGTGGAGCAATACATATGCACATGCCATTAATTCCTAGTATGTTTTAAGTTGGTTGTTGGATATACAGAATCATATGTGTACGAATTTTGGGATCAGTTAGTAGTTATTTATTAAGATGGTGTGACTTTTAATGCATGGATCATGGATGATCTTGTATTGGTTGGAATGCAAGTAGATACTTCACTAGAGAATTGATGTGCATGTCTCACGCACTACATCGAGTCATTCTTTCGTAAAGATTGTTACCTGGTCACAACCCATAGACTATACATGCATGTTTATCTTAAATGAAAGCATGAATAAGCCATGGTTCCAACATCTCAGAAATGATATATAGAAATAAGTGAGTAACATACACATACTTCGACAAGAGTAGTATAAACAACCAACATATAATTTTTGTGCATAAGATTTCACAAGACCATGCGATGTATGTAATTTTGTTACACTATATATTCTTATGTTTTGTCAAAATATCAATCCTTGATGGGAAACAACACACCACGCTTAGAGAACCATAGATGATTTCATATACTTGCAACACATTAAAGGTCTCCGATGATTATAGACAATATTCCATCAAATAGAGCTTTCAACATTTGAAGGTTTTTCCTTTGCGCTACGAAATGTAATGATTTTGGCGATGAATATAACAAAATTCTTCATGATACGTAGTATAATATGCAAGTGAGGTGCGTACGTGAATGCATGTGATAGTAAGTGATGAACTCGTGTGCCGATGGTTCTATCACCCCAAGAGAGCCAGTCAAGGTCGAGGGAGTTCGACGTTGTGTTCAATCTTCAAGAACTGTGGTGAATACATCAGATGTGGCTAATCAGATATTTTTGATCGGCTCGGGAACTTGAAGGACTTCAGGGGTAGGGTGAATTTAGCTGCATCAGGTAGGTGATAATCGATATGTAGCACCCTTCCTATTTTGCGATGAAATCAGAAACTCCGTGGTCGTGTTTTTCCTGAAGCCTCATATTCCCTAATTGAATCTACAATCTTTATCTTTTTCTTTGCCATGGTTCTTGGCTCTAGACTAGAAATTATCATTTCCTCATCACTAACATATTGGTAGAAGGAGGTATTGTATCAACTGGTAGGCTTTCGATTGTGTTGTTGCTTTAGTGGTGATGGAGCAATATATATGCAGACGGCATTAACTCCTAGCATGGTTTAAGTTGGTTGTTGGATATATATGACATTTTATATGTACCAATTCCGTGTTACTAGTTAGTAGTTATTTACTAGGATGGCGTGACTTTTAGTGTACGAATAACGGATGAATGCCGTTATGTTGTATTGACAAGAATGCAAGTAGAAACTTTACTAGAGAATTTGTGTGCATCTGTCACGCACTCAATTGAGCCATTCTTTTTAAAGACTGCTACCTGGTCACAAGCCATAGACTATGCACGCATATTTATCTTAAATTAAAGCCTGAATAAGCCATTGTTTAAACATCTAGGAGATGATATATAGAAATAATTGAGTAACATATACATATTTCGACCAGAGTAGTATAAACAATCAACAAATATTTTTTGTGCATAAGGTTTCACAAGACCATAAGATGTATGTACTTAATTTTGCTGTCCTATATATTCTTATGTTTCGTCAAAGTAATCAACCCTTGATGGGAACAAGAACAGAGGTTTTTCATTTGCATTACAAAATGTAATGATCGGTGATGAATATAACACACTTCTTCATGATATTCACTACAATATGCAAGCAAGGTTCATACAAGAATGAACGTGATAGTAAGTGCAAGAATTGTGCATGTCGAATGATGCAGATGATTGGATGACCTCAGGGCACAGATAAACAAATGGGATGTCTCTTTTCTGATGCCTTTGGTTACCTAAAGCTTTAGGCTATGTCGTAACGATGTTGTATTTGACGAATTGAAGATTTCCACTCATTTGCAGGCTATGTTCATCTCCATCAATCATCTGTGATCTTCGTTTACATTGCAGTGACAGGAGCACATGAGTAAGTTGTGCTAGTGACATCAGCCTGGAGCAACTTACCAAAGGCTTTTATATCCCAACATGGTTTGTAGTTTAGCAATGAATTATACTACGTAAATTTGTATTGTGTTGGTAGGCCACCCTCAGGTGTAGAGACCTGGATACTAGTTCTTCGACATCTTAAAAAATGACTACCACAACTACTTTTGTTTTCTTTTGTTCCTTTGTGGTGAGATCCTCGTGGTTCACTAGTTCCTTGGTTTGGTTAGAAATGTGTGTGTCCGATCTTACAGCTTCTATGTTGCTACTTCGAGAAAGATGATCCCATGTATATAAACACATCCACATGATACATTGTCACTCCATACGTAGGTTTATTCATCTTTTGGTAGGCATGCATTCATGTTCACAACGTTTCATGTTGATTTCAAGCCAATTATTATTCAGAACAGATTGCGGTTTCATGTCATGACTTGTGTGTGTGTGTGTGTGTGTGTGTGTGTGTGTGTGTGTGTGTGTGTGTGTGTGTGTGTGTGATACCATCCAAGAGAGAATGTGATGTCACTTCGGTAAGTCGATTGCTGATAGCATGATGTATAGTGTTCATTCTAGTATGCAGCTAAGATCTTACACCGGACGAGAATCACTGAATTTTGTTTTGTTGTCTAGCTATTCATTGGATAGCATAAATACGCACCATGTTGCCTCGGCTGTTGTTTCCATTTTCAAGTCTTATCATACTGATAAGATAGAGAGACATATTTGTAGTTGTTTTAGGCCGATGCCGTGGACTAAACACAAGAGGCAACACAAGATTTTGTGCTGCTGAACTGTCGCAGCTTTTCTGGTTTCTGATCCTTTTATTCAGAGAACGAACCAACGTGCATCGAGACTCGCTCAGGCTACCAGATCGTGCCATCCCACGACCTTGAGCGCACTCCTGCCACTCCTACTTCATCACCGCAGATCGCACAGAACGCGTCTTACGGTGTTTGCTAACTAACCAAGCGAATCCAAAGCTAACTGACACTAGTAGAAAAACACCTATTAGTACCGGTTGGTGAGGGCCTTTTGTCCCGTTCATGAACCGGGACTAAAGGGTCGTTACTAATGCCCTAGACCTTTAGTCCCGGTTCTAACACGAACTGGGACAGATGGGCCTCCACGTGGCCGGTGCGTCGAGCCCAGGTAAGAGGGCCTTTGGTCCCGGTTGGTGGCACCAACCGGGACCAAAAGGCATCCACGTCAGCATTTCAGTGGCTGGGTTTTTTTGAAGGGGGGTTGGGGGTTTTGGGGGTTAATTTAGGTGTTTCATATATTGTGTTAGCTAGCTAATTAATAGAGAGAAGTGTCCTATCTTATGTCCGTGCTTGGTCGATGCTACGTACTATACATAGAGAGGCCCTCGACACGCTAGCTAGTAAGAAAATGAAGGGAACCATTAAGTACAGAAGTTCGTCATGCATACCGAGAGAAGTGATCGATCGACCTCTCCTTCTCCGAGAGATTGGTCGAACAACAAGTTTCCGTATTATCTATCCGACGCTACTGGATACATACATATACAATATGTAAGATCTCTTAATTACAATCCCCTAGCAATTGAAATCAACTTCCACAAGGTATTCTCGGGCTTTATTGATGACGTGGTCAAGAAAGAATCCCGCCAATTCCTCTTGAATTGCTTTCATGTGATCATGTTTTAGGAGTTCATTCCGCATCTGCCACGTCTAATTTGAAGAAGGGGGTTACTTAATACATATATATGAATGAAACTCAACAGAAATGATGGTGTAACAAAATGAAATTGTGAATATTATTGCTTACGCACTTCATATTGTCTTTTAGAGTAGCCCCGCTTATTTTTCAAAGTCGTGTTGTAGATGAACTCGCACACGTAGTATCCACAGAAATCATTCCCTTGTTCCTGCCACAAGCACTTTACGAGAAATAGAGGTCAATCAAACTGATAATGAAGCATTATAAATGGCATTGATGAAAGTATAGCTATAGAATCAACGGGAGATGCGCGCAACTAGCTAGCCAGTAGTACTTACTTTCGGGTATGTATATCGCAGCTCCTTCGGCAGTCCCGGAGCTTATGCGTTGAACTGTTTCCAAACCCTGCAAGACAAAGAAAATAATTATTATTACTTGAGATATCAGGAAATGGACAAAAAGTTGCCGAGATGGTGCGATAATGATCGATTGAACTTACTTGTTGAGCAATTTAGTCATGTCCGCATTGGTTTCGGGATCTTTTCGTCTCGAGTCTAAGACGGTTACTAGTCCCCGCTCAAGCTTAATCTTCAGAAGAACATAGTGGAAGCTGCACACGCATGCATAACTCATCAATTACATTACTATAACCTCGCTCGAGTAATAAGGAAAACCGAATATGCACACGACAGTAACACTCACTTGAAGTTGTAAGGAATGAGTATGGTATCTTTGTTTTGATTTTTTATCAACGATTGTAGCAAGTTGGCCTCGGCCTCTTCGGCGTGTTTTTTAACCTGAATTTCATCCATGATATTTGTGTTAATGAACTCAATATCATACATTTCTTGTTTTCTGCACTCGACGATCTTCAATCTGCATAATATAGTGAGGATAATTAATTATAAATACATGCAATGAAAGAGCTGAGCTATATATAGAGACTTAATAATAGAAATAGTACTTACAGACAGTAGCAAAAGACCGTTAATTTATCGAGGGCCTTTTGATTGAAGAACACGAAGAACTCCTCAAATGGAACTGGCAACAGATCAGTTCCAACGAGGTCGTGCTCCTCTTTAATGTTCAGATACAAACTATTCGTCCCCCCCAGACTCTCTGTAGGTTTTCATGTACCAATTATGGAATCTTCGCATCATCGTTGCTAGAGATTTTTCATCTTTGACGAGAGGCTTCCCGTACTCGTATCTGTGTTCGTCCACCTCCATGAAATCAGGAAGTTGATCGTTAGGCAGGTAATCTACAAGATTGCCATAACCGGCCACCGTCCCCGGAGCATTAGCGACGATGTCGTCGCGAGACACATTGAGCGGGGGGCACGATTGATTTGCTTGTTCGCCGAGCTGGGCAATTTTTTCGCAGGTGCTCGTTCTCTTGACCTTTGATGTCTGACAGTACTTCCCGACCGCTCCTCTTGGAGATATGTCTGTTCAGTAATGTGCTCATAGTTGGTTTTCGGCGGAGACTTTGCTGGTTTCCTCAGGGCATCGAGAGTGCGCTTTGCTTTCACCGGATCTACCTTCTCCTCCGGAGGTGGATGTCTCTTTGCTTTCAACCCTTCAAAGAAGTCATCCACTTCGGCCCGCACGATCTTCGCGTTTTCCTCCACGGTCCTCTCGTACGGTAACTTCTCTAGAGGCTTGAGAGGAGGACCGTATCTGTATTGCCTCCCGCCTCTGGCTGTACTGCTAGAGACCGGAGCAGACAGAGCGACTGCGGCGTCTGTCGTCTTTCGTGCTTGCTTACGAGGCAGAGGAGAAGGACTACGACGCGCCGGAGCAGCCGGGGCGGCGGCGGGTCTCTTCCGCCCTTGCTGGCGAGGCGGAGAAGGAGGAGGCTGCTGGCTGCTCGGGCACGCCGGCGCAGGCGGAGAAGGAGGCGGAGTGCCGCCACGCGCCGGAGAAGGAGACCCAGTGCCCTGATCTTCACTCGCCGGAGGAGGAGGCGGTGGAGGAGGCGGAGTGCTCTGACTCGCCAGAGGAGGAGGAGGAGGCGGAGGCGTCCAGTTCGGATGGTTGATGAGCTCCTTCCGCCATAGGCATGGAGTCTTCAGAGCAGAACCCAGCCTAGTCTCCCCTTCACCTGTAGGGTGGTCAAGCTGGAGGTCCTCAAATCCCTCCTTTATTTCATCCACCATCACCGTAGCATATCCTTCTGGAATCGGCCGGCAGTGAAAAGTTGCGCCGGGTTCAGTAGGATAAACAGAGCCAACATCCGCCTTGACCTTCAAATTCATCCATCGCGTCATAATGTGGCAATTTTGAGACTCCGTGATAGCATCCACGGGATAGCTGGTAGGAGCCGTCAAGACATGCT
The DNA here is from genome assembly GCA_021605205.1 of Aegilops longissima. Classification (NCBI taxonomy): domain Eukaryota; kingdom Viridiplantae; phylum Streptophyta; class Magnoliopsida; order Poales; family Poaceae; genus Aegilops; species Aegilops longissima. The sequence continues at coordinate 11,664,375 of CM038682.1, read as the reverse complement.
CCGGCTGAAGCGGCTCGGTGGAAGCCACGTTGCTTCTCCGCTGAGATGGCGGGGTAGCTTCGGGGGAAGCTTCGGTAGGCCGTTTGCTGCGATCTGCTTCTCGTTCCTCTAGCCCCATTACCCTTTCGTGCAGCGCCTGCAGTTGGCTCTGCTCCAGTTCCTTCCCCCTCTCCTGGTTTGTAACCCCCTGTGTCCGCAAAACCAACCTTCCACGGGATGGAGCCTGGCGTGCCTCGTGTCCGTCCAGGGTGCTCAGGATTCCCGAGGGCCATTGTGAGCTCGTCCTTCTCCCTATCTGGAACGAACGTCCCTTGCTGCGCTGCATCGATACAGCGCCGAAGCCTCTTGACTGGTACTTTCAGTTGCTCGTCCGTCCAACAGCACTTCCCTGATACAGGGTCCAAGGTTCCGCCAGCCCCGAAGAACCAAGTCCGGCAACGGTCTGGCCAGTTCATTGTCTCTGGTTCGATCCCTTTATCAAGCAGATCATTCTCAGCCTTGGACCACTTAGGCCGGGCTTTGAGGTAGCCACCTGACCCCGTGCGATGGTGAAACTGCTTCTTCGCAGCATTTTGCTTGTTTGTCGCCGACATCTTCTTACTCTTTTCCGATGTCTTATGGGCCACAAATGCGGGCCAGTGATCTTTGATCTTCTCATATTTGCCGATGAATTCCGGTGTCTCTTCTTTGTCGACAAACTTGTCCAGCTCTTTCCTCCACCTCCTGAATAGGCTTGCCATCTTCTTAAGATCACAAGACTTGATTAATTGCTCTTTAACTGGCTTCTCCGGATCCTCCTCTAGCGGTAGGGTGAAATTTGCCTTCAGCTGAGTCCAAAGATCATCTTTCTGCATATCATTGACAAAAGACACCTCAGGGTCTTCCTCCTTAGGCTTATACCATTGGTGGATGCTGATCGGGATCTTGTCCCTAACAAGAATCCTGCACTGAGCAGAAAATACGTTCTTTGTCCGGATGGGTTCAATCGGTTCGCCGTCAGGCGTGATTGCTGTGATCTCAAACCTTTCATCCGAGCTCAACTTTTTCTTCGGGCCTCGTCTCCTTACCAAAGTTGTGCTTGATCCGGAGGGCTAGAAAAAGGAAGAAAGACGAGAGTTAGTTAATATGTGTACATATACCAAAACAATGAATGCATCAATTAACTAGTCATCACGGGCTTAACTAATATATATATACCCGGCCGGACTCGATTCGGTCACCGGAGCAGTCAGCACGGTCTCCTTGTTGTACCTCCATTGGGTCACCGGAGCCATCATGAACATAGCACTCTTCTTGTACCGGCATTAATGGGCTGGAGCCATCATGAACATAGCCCTCTTCTGCACCCAGTCCTTCCTGACCATTGGTGTCGTTGAGAAATGACACAACGACATCACTTCCTTGTGCGATTACGTCCCCCAACATCGCTTCTGTTGCTTCGTCTCGGGAGTGCTCCATAGTTTCTGCAAATATTTACAACATGTCAATTATTATTCAAAAATGATATAGATGGATATATATTAGTGGCAAACGTAGAACTAGCTAGCTAATCACAATAAGGAATCATGTTACACTAGTAGAAAACAGGGCAATGGTCCAGGCCCGGCCAGCCCATTAGTCCCGGTTCAATCCAGAACCGAGACCAATGGGGGCATTGGACCCGGTTCGTGAGCCCCGGGGGCCGGCCGGGCCACGTGGCCCATTGGTCTCGGTTCGTCTGGACCTTTTGGTCCCGGTTGGTGGGACGAACCGGGACCAATGGGCCTCGCCTGCCCACCACCATTGGTCCCGGTTGGTGGGACGAACCGGGACCAAAGGCTGCCCTTTAGTCCCGGTTCGAGTCACCAACCGGGACCAATTAGTTGCCTATATATACCCCTCGCCCGCGAGCAGAGCACTCCCAGTGCTCTGTTTTTCGTGGCAGGCGAGGGGAGAGCTTTGTTGTGCTCTAGCTCACCTCCTATGCACACGAGGTGTTCGATGGAATGCCCGAGCCACACTACTTAAGCTTTCTCCTCTCCAAGCTCGACCTCCAAGCTCCATTTTCCTTAATATTTGTCTAGGTTTAGCGGTCCGTCACGTCCCGTCCCCGTCTTCACCGCCGTCGTCGCCCGCACCGATCTCGTCGTCGGCACCACCGTGGTGAGCCTCTTGTTCTTATCTTATCTTCTTTCTGAAAGGAAAAAAAATTCTTACTTGTATGTTTATATAGATACTTGTATAATTTTCTTACTTTTATTATTGCATCTTACATAGTACGATGGTTTTAGTATCCGCCCCTGTCGGCCCTCGTCCTGTCTATGATTCGGATGTGGTATATATTATCTTTTCATATCTATTGGTTCATTTATTGTTTACGACAATTATGCCGACCAATGTGACATAGATTTTATTTATCTAGGATGTTGTTGAACCGGAAATTCCAACCGACCCTATTGTCGAGAGGTTAAATTTAGTTGAAGAAGAAAACAATTTCTTGAAGGAAAAAATTAGAAAAATTGAGGAGGAGAAGATGATATTGGAGTTGCATGTTGCGGATGTCGTCGATGATCAGAAGATCAAGATGGCTGCAATGCGCTTGAAGATTAGAAAGATTAGAAAATATGTCATTCATACCGAGGCTTGGTATCATTATGCCGTTGGATCAGTTGTTACACTGGTTACGATTATGATCGCATTTGTTTTCGCATTGAAATGTTTTACATAGTTTCAGTGTATTATTTAGATGCTCTGCAGAGATTTATGTTGTTAGATGAGAACTATGTATGTACTTTGGTTTTAATGTGATGATGAACTTCTATTAATTTTGTCACTTAATTATCTATTCATGATGTTTTGTAATGATTTTTGACACACTTAATTATATATAATGCACGCAGATGAATCGGGAATGGATGTACAGTTCAAGACACACCTCCGAGTACATTAAGGTCGTGCATGATTTTCTTGAAGTGGCTGAGGAAAACAAGCAGAATGGTTTTATGTGTTGTCCATGCCCTATATGTGGGAACACGAAATGCTTTAATGTCTTATGGTTCGGCCCTTGTAATAATTAAAAATAGCAACAATAAGTTTTTTGTTGTAAGTAGAAAAAAAATAAAATAAATAAAGCAAGAAAGAAAACAAAAAACAAAAGATGTGTTTTCAAATTTGAAAACTAATGGCACTAACAGAAAGTTTATAATTTTCCTAAAACTAAAAGCAAAAAGAATTGAAAAATAAAGCAAAAACCAAAGAAAATAATTAATGCAGAAATAAAAAAAACAACAATAAGTATTTTGTTGTAAGTAGAAACAAAATAAAATAAATAAAGCAAGAAAGAAAACAAAAAAAAAGTGTTTGCAAATTTGAAAAGTAATGGCACTAACAGAAAGTTTATTATTTTCCTAAAACTAAAAGCAAAAAGAATTAAAAAATAAAGAAAAAAACAAAAGAAAATAAATAATGCAGAAAACAAAATAAAAAAACTGGAAAAAAAATAAAAATAGCAACAATAAGTAAAGAAAACAAAAAAAACAAAAAAAATTGCCACCTCCTGGGCCACCACGGCCTGAATACGACTAGAAACTCATCCATGGGCCAGGATTCAGGCCCGCAGCAGGGCCAGCAGGCCCATCAGGCATAGCAGTAACAAGTAGGCCCGTAAGCCTGCAATGGAGAGGAGGTTGAGAGGGGTGCGACAGTGGGGCTTATAAACCACTGCGCGCCCCTCTCAACTAGCGAGGTGGGACTAAACTTTGGCCCCGACACGTACAGCACAGGGGCCTTTAGTCCCGGTTGGTGCCACCAACCGGCACTAAAGGGGGGGCATTGGTACCGGTTGGTACCAAAGGCCGCCGCTTCCCGCCCTTTGGGCTGCCGAAAAAGAGGCCTTTGGTCCCGGTTGGTGGCACCAACCGGGACTAAAGGGGGGCATTAGTCCCGGTTTGTGCTACGAACCGGGACCAATGCTCTTGCTATATATACATCACTTAGGAAAATTTGACGAACACATCGCGAGTTGCCCCCCGGCCCGCCCGACGACGCCGAGCTCATCGACGCCGCCAGGCTGCCCAGATCAACGCCGCCTGCCGCCTCGACGCCGTCTGCTGCCCGTTCGCCGCCGCCGCCCAGACGCCGTCCATGCTTCGTTCGTCGCCCCTGCCCGTCGCCCAGTTGCTCCACTCGCTGTCGCCGCCGCCGCCGTCAAGGCCGTCGCCTTCAACCCAGCCCGTCCTCGTCGCTGGCCTCCCGATCCAGCGCCCGTCCGCCTCACGCCGCGCCCGAGCCCCTGCCCTGTCGTCCCGCCCCAAGGCCGACGCCTCGCCGCCCCACCATCGCCATCGCCATCTAGCCAGCCACTGTGAGCCGCCACCAAGACTGCTCTGTTTTTTTCAGTTTTATTAGTTTAATTTTGTGTTCATATATATATAATGTATATGTGTATGTATGTGGCTATGTGTATGTAGATGTTCAAAATGTATAAAAAATTGTTCTGAGCATCTTTTTCTTCATATATGTAGTTTTTGTTCATATGTGTATTAATGTTTTTTCTATTCATAGGTTTTTTGGTGATATTAATTATTGTAGAAATATGCAAATGTTTGTATATTCATATGAACAATGCATTAGGCAAGACTTTTGTTTTTTTCAAATTTTCTATTTGAACATTTTTTAAAACAAGCAATACTAAAAGAATGAGAGGAAAAGGAAAATAAGAAGAGGAAGAAAGGAGAAGAAGAGGAGAGGAAGAAGAGGAGAACTAAATAAGAAGATGAAATAAGAAGAAAAGAAGAGGAGAGAAGAAAGGAATAGAGGAGAAGAAGAAAATAGAAATTTTCTATTTTCTTCTTCTCTCTATTCCTTTCTTCTTCTCCTTTTTTTTCTTCTTTTTTTCTTCTTCCTTTTAGTATTGTATGTAGAAGAAGAAGAAAGGAATAGAGGTTAAAGAAGAAACTTCAACACGAGGGGGGTTTACCGATACCCCCTCCCCGATAACATTATTTTCCCATGTATATGTATGTCGTCGTTGTCGATATAACCCCTCGAGATAACTTCGACATGAGGGGCGGTCGATATATACCCCTCTCGACCGTGATAACTTATACAACGGCAGCACCCCCTCGGCCCTCTCGCCGACCAAAACTCTCGAGGACACCCAAAGCCTAGAGAGAAAACGATGTTGGTCTCCTACCCCTCCCGCGCCACTACCCGACAAATTAACTCTCTCGAGGCCACCCAAATTAATCCTTGAAGCGTTATGTCGAGGCGACCCCAAACCCTAGAGAGAAAACGATGTTGGTCTCCTACCCCCTCCCGCCGCGCGCCCCTACCCGACAAATTAACTCTCTCGAGGCCACCCAAACTAACATGATTCCTTATTGTGATTAGCTAGCTAGTTCTACGTTTGCCACTAATATATATATATATATATATATATATATATATATATATATATATATCCATCTGTACCATGTTTGAATAATAATTGACATGTTGTAAATATTTGCAGAAACTATGGAGCACTCCCGAGACGAAGAAACAGAAGCGATGTTGGGGCACATAATCGCACAAGGAAGTGATGAAGTTCCGTCATTTCTCAACGACACCGTACTGGGTGAAGAAGAGGGCTATGTTCATGATGGCTTCGACCCATTAGTATGCCGGTACAAGAAGAGGACTATGTTCATGATGGCTCCGGTGACACAATGGAGGTACAAGCAGAAGGAGACCATGCTGACTGCTCCGGTGACCGAACCGAGTCCGGCCAGGTATATATATATATTAAGCCCGTGCTGACTAGTTAATTGATGCATCCATTGTTTTGGTATATGTACACATATTAATTACTCTCGTCTTTCTTCCTTATAATTTCTAGCCCTCCAGATCGAGCACAACTTCGGTAAGGATACGAGGCCCGAAGAAAAAGTTGAGGTCGGATGAAAAGTTTGAGATCATAGTAATCGCGCCCGACGGCGAACCGATTGAACCCATGCGGACAAGGAATGCATTTTCTGCTTAGTGAGGGGTTCTTGTTAGGGACAAGATCCCGATCAGCATCCATCAATGGTATAAGCCTAAGGAGGAAGACCCTGAGGTGTCTTATGTCAATGATATGCAGAAAGAAGATCTTTGGACTGAGCTGAAGGAAAATTTCACCCTACCGCCAGAGGAGGATCCGGAGAAGCCAGTTAAAGAGCAATTAATCAAGTCTTTTGCTCTTAAGAAGATGTCAACCCTAATGAGGAGGTGGAGGAAAGAGCTGAACCAGTTTGTCGAGAAAGATAAGACACCAGAATTCATCGGCAAATATGAGAAGATCAAAGATCACTGGCCCGCATTTGCGGCCCACAAGACATCGGAAAAGAGTAAGAAGATGTCGGCGACAAACAAGAAAAATGCTGTGAAGAAGAAGCTTCACCATCGCACGGGGTCAGGTGGCTACCTCAAAGCCCGGCCTAAGTGGTCCAAGGTTGAGCATGATCTGCTTGATAAAGGGATCGAACCGAGACAATGTATCGCTGACCGCTGCGGACTTGGTTCTTGAGGCTAGCGGAACCTTGGACCTCAGTATAGGAAGTGCCAAGGACGACGAGCAACTGCAAATACCAGTCACGAAGCTTCGACACTATATCGATGCAGCGCAGCGAGGGATGTTCCTTCCAAACAGGGAGAAGGACGAGCTCACAATGGCCCTTGGGAATCCTGAGCACCCTTGACGGACACAAGGCACGGCAGGCTCCCTTTCCTGGAAGGTTGGTTTTCCGGACGCAGGGGGTTACAAAACCCATGAGAGGAGGAAGAAACTGGAGCAGGACCAACTGCAGGCATTGCACGAAAGGGTAATGGGGCTAGAGGAACGAGAAGAGGAACGAGAAGCAGCAGATCGCAGCAAACGACCTGCCGAAGCTTCCCCCCAAGCTACCCAGCCATCTCAGCGGAGAAGCAGCGTGGCTTCCACCGAGCTGCTTCAGCCGGAGCATGTTTTGACGGATCCTGTCGGCTATCCCGTGGATGGTATCACGGAGTCTCAAAGTTGCCACATTATGGCGCGATGGATGACTTTGACGGTCAAGGTGGCTGTTGGCCAAGTTTATCCTAGTGGACCCGGCACAACTTATCACTGCCAGCCGATTCCAGAAGGATATGCTAAGGTGATGGTGGATGAAATAACGGAGGATTTGAGGACCCCGCTGACCACCCTACCGTGAAGGGGAGACTAGGCTGGGTTCTGCTCTGAAGACTCCATGCCTATGGCGGAAGGAGCTCATCAACCTTCCGAACTGGACGCCTCCGCCTCCTCCTCCTCCTCCGGCGAGTTAGGGCACTCCGCCTCCTCCACCGCCTCCTCCCCCGGCGAGTGACGATCATGGCACGCGTGGCGGCACTCCGCCTCCTTCTCCGGCGCGTGGCGGCACTCCGCCTCCTTCTCCGCCTGCGCCGGCGCGCCCGAGCAGCCAGCCTCCTCCTTCTTTGCCTCGTCAGCAAGGGCGGAAGAGACCCGCCGCCGCTCCGGCGCGTCGTAGTCCTTCTCCTCCGCCTCGTAAGCAAGCAAAAAATAAGACATCCGCTCCGTCTGCTCTGCCGGCGTCTAGCAGTACAGCCAAAGGCGGGAGGAAATACAGATACGGTCCTTCTCTGAAGACTCCAGAGAAGTTACCGTACGAGAGGACCGAGGAGGAAAAATCAAAGATCGCGCAGACCGAAGTGGATGACTGGTTTGCAGGGTTGAAAGCAAAGAGACGTCCACCTCCGGAGGAGAAGGTAGATCCGGTGAAAGCGAAGCACACTCTGGCTGCCCTGAGGAAACCACCCAAGTCTCCGCCGAAAGGCAACTATGAGCGCATTATTGGAAAGGCATTTGCCGAAGCGGAGAGGTCGGGACGTACTCAAAGTGATCAAAGAATGAAAGAACGACGAGCTGGGAAACAAATTGCCTAGCTCGGCGAACAAGCCGGGCAATCGTGCCCCCGCTCAAGGTGCCTGCTAGCGACATCGTCGATCCGAGGATGGTGCCGGTTATGGCAATCTGAAGATTACCTGCCCGACGATGTACATTTTGATTTCTTGGAGGTGCAGATACAAAGATACGAGTACGGGAAGCCTCTCGTCAAAGATGAATGCTCTCTATCAACGATGATGCGAAGATTGCATGATTGGTACATGAAAACCTGCAGAGAGTCTGAGGGGAGGAGTACTTTGTATGTGAGAGTTAAAAAGGAGCATGACCTCGTTGGAATTGAACTGATGCCTATTCCATTTGAGGAGTTCTATCAGTTTTTCAATCAATTGGCCCTCGATAAAGCAACGGTCACCTGCTACTGTCTGTAAGTAGTACTACTTCTGTCATTAAGTCTCTATATAACTCAGCTCTTTCATTGCATGTATTTATAATTATCCTCACTATATTATGCAGATTGAAGATCGCCGAATTGAAGAAAAGACAAGTGGGTTCCATTGGGTTCATTAACACATATCTCATAGATGCAACTGAGGTTGAAATTCATGCCGAAAATACCGAGGCCAACTTGCTACAATCGTTGGTAATAAATGAACACAAGGATATAATACTCTTTCCTTACAACTTCAAGTGAGTGTTACTGTCTTGTGGCATATTCGGTTTCCCTTATTAGTCCAGGTTATAGTAATGTAATATTGATGAGTTATGCATGCATGCGCATGTACCACTATATTCTCCTAGAGATTAAGCTTGAGCAGGGAGTAGTAACTGTCTTAGACTCCAAACGAAAAGATCCCAAGGAGTATGCGGACATGACTGAAATGCTCGAGAAGTAAGTTAAATCGATCATTATCCACCATATCAGCAACTTTGTTCATTTCTGATATCAAGTAATTGTTTTCTTTGTATGGCAGGGTTGGAGAAAATTCACCAAAAAAGCTCTTGGACTGCCGAAGAAGCTGCAATTTAGACACCCGAAAGTAAGTACTATAGTAGCATATTCCACGCATCTCCTAGTGATTCAAGCGCTAGTTTCATCAATACCATTTAACATGCTTGCTAATTATCAGTTTGATTGACCTCTATTTCTTGTAAAGTGGTTGTGGCAGGAACAAGGGAATGATTTATATGGATACTACATTTATAGTCCATCCGCCACACGACCTGTGAGCGGGCTACTCGACAAACAATATGAAGTGCGTAAATAACAATATTCACAATTTTATTTTATTACTATCATTTGTGTTGAGTTTCATTCATTCATATATATATGTATTGACCCCCTTCTTAAAATTAGATGTTTCGGATGCGGGATGAACTACTAGCACCAGATCGCATGCGAGCAATTCAAGAGGAATTCACGGCATTCTTTCTTGACCATGTGATCGCTGAACACGGAGAATACTATGTGGACCACGCGTCCGTATGTTAGGAGATTATTTTTGTAAAAGATAATTGTTGTATATATGTAGCCGGTAGTGTCGGATAGATATACGAGAACTTGTTTTTCGACCAATCTCTCGGAGAAGGAGAGGTGGTCGATATCACTTCCCTCTGTATGCATATATGTTCATGACGATCTTCTGTTTCCTTCGCTTGCTTACTAGCTAGCTAGCGTGTCTAGCTAGTCCTCTCTATACATATGTATAGTACGAAGCGCCGACCAAGCATGGACAAAAGAGAGGACACTTCTCTCTATTAATTAGCTATCTAACACAATATATGAAACACCTAAATTAACCCCCAAAACCCCCAACCCCCCTTTCAAAAAAACAAAACCCCAGCCATCGAATGTCGACGCGGGATGCCTTTTGGTCCCGTTGGTGCTACCAATCGGGACCAAAGGCCCCTACTGGGCTCGGCGCACCGGCCACGTGGAGGACCATCTGTCCCGGTTCGTGTTAGAACCGGGACTAAAGGGGGGAGGTATTAGTAACGACCCATTAGTCCCGGTTCATGAACCGGGACTAAAGGCCCTTACGAACCGGGACTAATAGGTGTTTTCTACTAGTGTTAGTGGCCTCGACGCTGCTTCTCTAGGGTTTGGGGTGGCCTAGACAACGCTTCAAGGGTTTGGGGTGGCCTCGACGACAACACTCTTTTAACTTGGTAAATTTGGGTGGCCTCGAGAGAGTTTGTCGGGTAGGGGCGCGGCGGGAGGGGGTAGGAGACCAACATCGTTTTTTCTCTAGGGTTTGGGTGTCCTCGAGAGTTTTGGTCGAGCGAGAGAGCCGAGGGGGGTGCTGTCGTGGTATAAGTTATCACGGTCGAGAGGGGGTATATATATCGACCGCCCCTCAAGTCGAAGTTATCCGACAGGGGGTTATATCGACAAAGACGCGACACATACACGGGAAAATAATGTTATCGGGGAGGGGGTATATCGACCCCCCCCCCCCCACGTGTTGAAGTTATCGGGAGGGGTTTATATCGACAACGACGACATACGTACATGGAAAAATAATATTATCGGCGAGGGGGTATATCGACCCCCCCCCCCACGTGTTGAAGTTATCGGGAGGGGGCATATCGACCCCGGCCCCCTCGTGTTGAAGTTATCAGGAGTTTATATCGACACGACATATGTACATGAAAATAATATTATGTGGACCACGCGTTCGTATGTTAGGAGATTATTTTTGTAAAAGATAATTGTTGTATATATGTAGCCGGTAGTGTCGGATAGATATACGAGAACTTGTTGTTCGACCAATCTCTCGGAGAAGGAGAGGTGGTCGATATCACTTCCCTCTGTATGCATATATGTTCATGACGATCTTATGTTTCCTTCGTTTGCTTACTAGCTAGCTAGCGTGTCTAGCTAGTCCTCTCTATACATATGTATAGTACGTAGCGTCGACCAAGCACGGACAAAAGAGAGGACACTTCTCTCTATTAATTAGCTAGCTAACACAATATATGAAACATCTAAATTAACCCCCAAAACCCCCAACCCCCCTTTCAAAAAAAACAAAACCCCAGCCATCGGAATGTTGTGGCGTGGATGCCTTTTGGTCCCGGTTGGTGCTACCAACCGGGACCAAAGGACCTCTGCCTGGGCTCGGCGCACCGCCACGTGAGGACCATCTGTCCCGGTTCGTGTTAGAACCGGGACTAAAGGGGGGAGGTATTAGTAACGACCCATTAGTCCCGGTTCATGAACCGACTAAAGGCCTCTGAACCGGGACTAATAGGTGTTTTTATACTAGTGTTAGTGGCCTCGACGCTGCTTCTCTAGGGTTTGGGGTGGCCTAGACAACGCTTCAAGGGTTTGGGGTGGCCTCGACGACAACACTCTTTTAACTTGGTAAATTTGGGTGGCCTCGAGAGAGTTTGTCGGGTAGGGGCGCGGCGGGAGGGGGTAGGAGACCAACATCATTTTTTCTCTAGGGTTTGGGTGTCCTCGAGAGTTTTGGTCGAGCGAGAGGGCCGAGGGGGCTGCTGCCGTGGTATAAGTTATCACGGTCGAGAGGGGGTATATATATCGACCGCCCCTCATGTCGAAGTTATCCGACAGGGGGTTATATCGACAAAGACGCGACACATACACGGGAAAATAATGTTATCGGGGAGGGGGTATATCGACCCCCCCCCCCCCCACGTGTTGAAGTTATCGGGAGGGGTTTATATCGACAACGACGACATACGTACATGGCAAAATAATATTATCGGCGAGGGGGTATATCGACCCCCCCCCCCCACGTGTTGAAGTTATCGGGAGGGGGCATATCGACCCCGGCCCCCACGTGTTGAAGTTATCGGCGAGGGGGTATATCGACCCCCCCCCCCCCACGTGTTGAAGTTATCGGGAGGGGTTTATATCGACAACGACGACATACGTACATGGCAAAATAATATTATCGGTGAGGGGGTATATCGACCCCCCCACGTGTTGAAGTTATCTGGAGGGGTATATCGACCCCCCCTCGTGTTCAAGTTATCGGGAGGGTATATCGACTTCCGTGTTGAAGTTATCGGGAGTTTATATCGACACGACATATGTACATGAAAATAATATTACCGGGGAGGGGGTATATCGACCCCCCCCCCCACGTCCTTCTTAATATCACTTAGCAACTTTTGCAACAGTAAGGAGGGGGTGCTCCCGTGGTCTAAACTCCGTCTATGCACGATAAAAAATTCTGATAATACATCTATGATCCCTCGACGTCCCCGGCTCTATCATAAACAAAAAAAATCTGTGAATAAGAAAACATCATGTTCTATGAACAAAAAAACATCATATTTCATCCACATCCGTGCATACATCATATATGTGATCATCTATGGAAAAAACATCATATTCTATAAAAAAATCATTACATATATATATATATATATGAACAAAAACAATTATGATAACAAGCATATATATCATCATATATATAAAAAAACAAGCATATATATGAAAAAAACAAGCATATATATGAAAAAAATGCTAGGGAGGGCGCCGGCCGAACCAAGGTGAGGAGGACCGTGGGGTCGGCGGCGAGGATGGCGACGGGCAGGGGCGCGGCCGGGGGGGGCGACGCTGACGGCGGGCGAGGCAGGCGACGCCGACGACGACGGGCGGGCGGCCGGGCGGCACGCGCCAAGGCAGGGGCACGAGCGACGATGAGGGCGCGGGCGACGGCGATGGCGACGGCGGGGCGGCGGGCGGCGGGCGGCGCTGGGCAGCTCGGCGGCGATGAGCTCAAGCGTCGTCGGGGCAAATGGAGATGAAAACTGAAATTTTCACAAGTCCTGATTATATACTAAGAGATTGGTCGGTTCGTGGTACCAACCGGGACTAATGTTTTTAGTCCCGGTTGGTGCCACCAACCGACCAAAGGCTGCTTTCTGCAGCCCAAAGGGCGGAAGCGGCGCTTTTGGTCCCTGTTGGTGGCACCAACCGGGACTAAAGGGGCATTGGTCCCGTTGGTGCCACGAACCGGGACGAGTAGGAACGTGGTCCCTTTCGTGCCACCAACCGGGACCAATGGCCTTGCACAATGGCGTGGTGGTGGGAGTTTAGTCCCACCTTGCTATTTGGGAGCGCCGATGACCTATTTATAAGCTCTGCTGCCTCTCTCTCTCTCGAGTCCTCTCAACTGCAGGCCTATGGGCCTTATCTCGACACTGCTTGCTCAGGGCCTGTTGGGCCTTCTCAAGGGCCTGAATCTCGCCCATGGTAGGGTTTCTAGTCGTATTCAGCCGTGGGGCCCCGAGGGAGGCACTTTTTTTGTTTTTTTGTTTTCTTTACTTATTGTTGCTATTTTTATTTTTTCCAGTTTTTTGTTTTGTTTTCTACATTATTTATTTTCTTTTGTTTTTGCTTTATTTTTAATTCTTTTTGCTTTTAGTTTTAGAAAATTATAAACATTCTGTTAGTGCCATTAGTTTTCAAATTTGAAAACACTTTTTTGTTTTTTTGTTTTCTTTCTTGCTTTATTTGTTTTATTTTGTTTCTAGTTACAACAAAATACTGATTGTTGCTATTTTTATTTTTTCCAGTTTTTTGTTTTTTTCTGCATTATTTATTTTCTTTTGTTTTTGCTTTATTTTATAATTCTTTTTTGCTTTTAGTTTTAGAAAATTATAAACTTACTGTTAGTGCCATTAGTTTTCAAATTTGAAAACACTTTTTTTTTTTTTTGTTTTCTTTTTTTCTTTATTTATTTTATTTTGTTTCTACTTACAACAGAATACTTATTGTTGCTATTTTCATTTTGTTTTCAGTTTTTTGTTTTGTTTTCTGATTATTTATTTTCTTTTGTTTTTGCTTTATTTTTAATTCTTTTTGCTTTTAGGTCAGCAAAATTATAAACTTTCTGTTAGTGCCATTAGTTTTAGAAAAATTATAAACTTTATGTTAGTGCCATTAGTTTTAGAAAAATTATAAACTTTCTATTAGTACCGTAAGACATTAAAGCATTTCAAATGAACTCTGAAAAAGTTGAAAGTTGGCATGGTATCATAATTTCACACACATAGCATGTGCATGTACAAAACGGACAATGGTATCATACTTGTCTGTTACAAAATTGGCATGGTATCATCATAATAGTTGCGGGAGAAAGTCTTCACTTTTTCTTCGCTTGTGTCATTTGCTTATTGCGCCGTAACCATGGATAATCTTCGTCGTTTATCAGTATACTGGGGTCAGCCTTGACTTTGAAGGGAGGAATTTCATGAAACTTTTCATAATCTTCAGACATGTCTGTCTTGCCCTCCACTCCCACGATGTCCCTTTTTCCTGAAAGAACTATGTGGCGCTTTGTCTCATCGTATGATGTATTCGCTTCCTTATCTTTTTTTTCTCAGTCTGGTAGACATGTCCTTCACATAGATAACCCGTGCCACATCATTGGCTAGGACGAACGGTTCGTCAGTGTACCCAAGATTTTTCAGATCCGCTGTTGTCATTCCGTACTGTGGGTCTACCTGTACCCCGCCTCCTGACAGATCGACCCATTTGCACTTAAACAAAGGGACCTTAAAATCATGTCCGTAGTCAAGTTCCCATATGTCTACTATGTAACCATAATATGTGTCCTTTCCCCTCCCGGTTGTTGCATCAAAGCGGACACCGCTGTTTTGGTTGGTGCTCTTTTGATCTTGGTCAATCGTGTAAAATGTATTCTCATTTATCTCGTATCCTTTGTAAATCAATACAGTCAAAGATGGTCCCCTGGACAACAAGTACAGCTCATCACAAATAGTGTTGTCACCTCTGAGACGTGTTTCCAACCAACTGCTGAAAGTCCTGATGTGTTCACATGTAATCCAGTCGTCGCACTGCTCCGGGTGTTTGGAGCGCAGACTGTTCTTGTGTTCATCGACATACGGGGTCACCAAGATAGGGTTCTGTAGAACTGTGTAGTGTGCTTGAGACCAAGAATATCCGTCCCTGCATATTATTGAGTCCCTTCCAAGCGTGCCTTTTCCAGTCAGTCTCCCCTCATACCGTGATTTAGGGAGACCTATCTTCTTAAGGCCAGGAATGAAGTCAACACAAAACCCAATGACATCCTCTGTTTGATGGCCCATGGAGATGCTTCCTTCTGGCCTAGCGCGGTTACAGACATATTTCTTTAGGACTCCCATGAACCTCTCAAGGGGTAACATATTGTGTAGAAATACGGGCCCCAGAATGACAATCTCGTCGACTAGATGAACTAGGATGTGCGTCATGATATTGAAGAAGGATGGTGGGAACACCAGCTCAAAACTGACAAGACATTGCGCCACATCACTCCTTAGCCTTGGTACGATTTCTGGATCGATCACCTTCTGAGAGATTGCATTGAGGAATGCACATAGCTTCACAATGGCTAATCGGACGTTTTCCGGTAGAAGCCCCCTCAATGCAACCGGAAGCAGTTGCGTCATAATCACGTGCCAGTCATGAGACTTTAGGTTCTGGAACTTTTTCTCTGACATATTTATTATTCCCTTTATATTCGACGAGAAGCCGGTCGGGACTTTCATACTGAGCAGGCATTCAAAGAAGATTTCTTTCTCTTCTTTCGTAAGAGCGTAGCTGGCAGGACCTTCATACTGCTTCGGAGGCATGCCGTCTTTTTCGTGCAAACGTTGCAGGTCCTCCCATGCCTCAGGTGTATCTTTTTTCTTTCCATACACGCCCAAGAAGCCTAGCAGGTTCACGCAAAGGTTCTTCGTCACGTGCATCACGTCGATTGAAGAGCGGACCTCTAGGTCTTTCCAGTAGGGTAGGTCCCAAAATATAGATTTCTTCTTCCACATGGGTGCGTGTCCCTCAGCGTCATTCGGAACAGCTAGTGCGCCGGGACCCTTTCCAAAGATTACGTGTAAATCATTAACCATAGCAAGTACGTGATCACTGATACGCATGGCGGGCTTCTTCCGGTGATCTGCCTCGCCTTTGAAATGCTTGCCTTTCTTTCGACATTAATGGTTGGTTGGAAGAAATCGACGATGGCCCAGGTACACATTCTTCCTGCAGCTTCCCAGGTATATACTATCGGTGTCAAGTAAATAGTGCGTGCATGCATGGTATCCCTTGTTTGTATGTCCTAAAAGGTTACAGAGAGCGGGCCAATCGTTGATGGTCACGAACAGCAACGCCTTTAGGTCAAATTCCTCCTGTTTGTGCTCATCCCACGTACGTACACCGTGTCCATTCCATAGCTGTAAAAGTTCTTCAACTAATGGCCTTAGGTACACATCAATGTCGTTGCCGGGTTGCTTAGGGCCTTGGATGAGAACTGGCATCATAATGAACTTCGGCTTCATGCACATCCAAGAAGGAAGGTTATACATACATAGAGTCACGGGCCAGGTGCTGTGATTGCTGCTCTGCTCCCCGAAAGGATTAATGCCATCCGTGCTTAAAGCAAACCATACGTTCTTTGGGTCACTTGCAAACTAATCCCAGTACTTTCTCTCGATTTTTCTCCACTGCGACCCGTCAGCGGGTGCTCTCAACTTCCCGTCTTTATTACGGTCCTCACTGTGCCATCCCATCAACTTGGCATGCTCTTCGTTTCTGAACAGACGTTTCAACCGTGGTATTATAGGAGTATACCACATCACCTTCGCAGGAACCCTCTTCCTGGGGGGATCGCCGTCAACATCACCAGAGTCATCTCGTCTGATCTTATACCGTAATGCACCACATACCGGGCATGCGTTCAGATCCTTGTACGCACCGCGGTAGAGGATGCAGTCATTAGGGCATGCATGTATCTTCTGCACCTCCAATCCTAGAGGGCATACGACCTTGTTTGCTGCGTATGTACTGTTGGGCAATTCGTTATCCTTTGGAAGCTTCTTCTTCAGTATTTTTAGTAGCTTCTCAAATCCTTTGTCAGGCACAACATTCTCTGCCTTCCACTGCAGCAATTCCAGTACGGTACCGAGCTTTGTGTTGCCATCTTCGCAATTGGGTTACAACCCTTTTTTGTGATCCTCTAACATGCGATCGAACTTCAGCTTCTCCTTTTGACTTTCACATTGCGTCCTTGCATCGACAATGACCCGGCGGAGATCATCATCATCGGGCACATCGTCTGGTTCCTCTTGATCTTTAGCAGCTTCGCTCGTTGCAGCATCATCGTGCACATTGTCTCGTTCCTCTTGATGTTCAGTAGCATCACCATATTCAGGGGGCACATAGTTGTCATCGTACTCTTCTTCGTCGTCTTCCATCATAACCCCTATTTCTCCGTGCCTCGTCCAAACATTATAGTGTGGCATGAAACCCTTGTAAAGCTGGTGGGTGTGAAGGATTTTCCGGTCAGAGTAAGACTTTGTATTCCCACATATAGGGCATGGACAACACATAAAACCATTCTGCTTGTTTGCCTCAGCCACTTCAAGAAAATCATGCACGCCCTTAATGTACTCGAAGGTGTGTCGATCACCATACATCCATTGCCGGTTCATCTGCGTGCATTATATATAATTAAGTGTTTCAAAAACCATTACAGAACATAATGAATAGATAATTAAGTGACCAAATTAATAGAAGTTCATCATCACATTAAAAGCAAAGTACATACATAGTTCTCATCTAACAACATAAAGCTCTTCAGAGCATCTAAATTAATTAAACCATACATTGAAATTATGTAAAACATTTCAATGCGAAAACAAATGCGATCATAATCGCAACCAAGGTAACATCTGATCCAACGGCATAATGATACCAAGCCTCGGTATGAACGGCATATTTTCTAATCTTTCTAATCTTCAAGCGCATTGCATCCATCTTGATCTTGTGATCATCGACGACATCCGCAACATGCAACTCCAATATCATCTTCTCCTCAAATTTTCTTATTTTTTCCTTCAAGAAATTGTTTTCTTCTTCAACTAAATTTAACCTCTCGACAATAGGGTCGGTTGGAATTTCCGGTTCAACAACCTCCTAGATAAATAAAATCTATGTCACATTGGTCGGCATAATTGTCATAAACAATAAATGAACCAATAGTGATGAAAAGATAATATATACCACATCCGAATCATAGACAGGACGAGGGCCGACAGGGGCAGATACCAAAACCATCGCACTATATAAGATGCAATTATAAAAGTAAGAAAATTATACAAGTATATATAAACATACAGGTAAGAATTTTTTTTCCTTTCAGAAAGAAGATAAGAACAAGAGGCTCACCACGGTGGTGCCGGGCGACGAGATCGGCGCAGGCGATTGACGGCGGTGAAGACGGGGACGGGACGTGACAGACCGCTAAACCTAGAAAAATATTGAGGAAAATGGAGCTTGGAGAGGAGAAAGCTTAAGTAGTGTGGCTCGGGCATTCCATCGAACACCTCGTGTGCATAGGAGGTGAGCTAGAGCACCACAAAGCTCTCCCCTCGCCGGCTAGGAAAAGCAGAGCAGTGGGAGTGCTCTGCTCACGGGCGAGGGGTATATATAGGCAATTCATTGGTCCCGGTTCGTGGCATGAACCGGGACTAAAGGGCAGCCTTTGGTCCCGGTTCAAGCCACCAACCGGGACCAATGGTGGTGGGCCAGGAGCGAGGCCCATTCGTCCCGGTTCGTCCCACCAACCGGGACCAAAAGGTCCAGACGAACCGGGACCAATGGCCCACGTGGCTCGGCCGGCCCCGGGGGCTCACGAACCGGGTCCAATGCCCCCATGGGTCCCGGTTCTGGACTGAACCGGGACTAATGGGCTGACCCAGCCTGGACCATTGCCCCCTTTTCTACTAGTGTGAAAACTGAACCTAGCTACGGCTGCGACTGCAGCGTTATTCTCTGAACCTGAAGAAAACTGACAGAAAAGGAAACAGCAGGGTGCGGCAGGATTAGGCTAACAATTCACCCCCTTAACCCTGCCACACCACGGACATACCAATCTTTGCCCGCATCTCCACGAACTTGATCTTCCCAAGCGCCTTGGTGAGGATGTCTGCGAGTTGCTCGTCAATGCCGACGTAATCAATGTCAAGCTTGTTCTCTTCTACACACTGACGGATGAAGTGATATTTGATGTCGATGTGTTTGCTCCGGTCATGATGCACCGGGTTCTTGCTAGGGCGATCGCGGATTTGTTGTCGATGTAGAGCTGGAAACTTCTCCGCCGACCGCCCTGTCAAGTCAGCCGCCACACTCCCTGGCACGTCGCCGCCGCCGCAGCCACATACTCCGCCTCGCAGGACGACGTTGCCACCACCTTCTGCTTTTGTGAGGTCCAGGTGACAGTGCTGCCACCAAGGAAGAACACCACGCTGGATGTGCTCTTGCGGTCATCTACATCGCCGCCGTGATCGCTGTCGCTGTAGCCGACGAGGGATGGAGCGCCGGTGCCCTTCTTGTAGCTGCACCCATAGTGCAGAGTGCCGCGGATGCACCTGAGGATCTGCTTCACCATGGTCCAATGGCGCGTGCTGGGCGCCTCCATGTATCGGTTGGTTACTCTGACGGCTAGAGCGATGTCGGGGCGTGTGTTGACGAGGTAGCGCAGGGATCCTATGATGCTGCGGTATTCTGTCGCGTCCGCTGGCGGCGAACCGTCCTCCTTGCTTAGCTTGAGCCTTCCTTCCATGGGAGTTTGGCTTGGGTTGCAGCCGGCCATGTCGGCGCGCTCGAGCACCTTCTCGGTGTAGCCTCGCTGGCAGAGAGTAATCCCCCAATGCTCCTGCTTCACCTCGATACCGATGTAGTATGATAACAGCCCGAGGTCGCTCATCTTGAACAAGTGCTGCATCTCGGCCTTGAACGCAGCGATGTCGTCGCCGTCTTTCCCCGTGATGATCAGATCATTAACATAGACCCCCACTAGCAGAAATGAGGTCTCCGTGCCGCGCCTGTACACGGCATGCTCCTGGGGACTGCGGACAAAACCAAGCTCATAGAGGGATCCATCGAGCTTTGCGTACCATGCCCGTGGCGCCTGTCGCAGCCCATACAGCGCTTCGCTGAGCTTGAGGACGCCGTGCGGGTTGTCGTTGTTGATGAACCCCTCTGGCTGGTGGACGAAAACCTCCTCAACGAGATCGCCATTCAAGAACGCAGACTTGACGTCCATATGGTGAACTGACCAGCCGGCGTGTGCGGCGAGCGCGATCAGAACGCGCACCGTCTCCATCCGTGCCGCCGGTGCAAATACCTCGTCGAAGTCCACTCCCTGACGCTGGGCGTACACCTTGACGACGAGCCTGGCCTTGTACTGTACCACGTTTCCATCGGCGTCCTTCTTCAACTTGAAGACCCACTTCAGCCTGATCGCTCGTGACCCAGTGGGGAGTGCCACGGGCGTCCACGTGTTGTTGTCAGCGATGGCCTTCATCTCCTCCTCCATTGCCACCCTCCACTTGGGGGAGGACAGCGCCTCCTCGACGCACACCGGCTCATCCGCCGTGGCGAGGCACAGCGCATCGAGCTCGTCGTCGTCGAACACTGGATATGGCGCCTCTGGTGGAGTGGGCACGGGCTTGGCAGTGTTGTACACGCTCGCCAGGCGCCTATACCACTGGGCCACGTCCGCGTCTAATGCAGCATCCAGGGCGCTGTCGTGCGTGGGAGGAGTGCACCGGCCCCCCGACGGTGAGGGTGTGGTGGTCGTCGGCGTGGCGGGCACCGACGTTGGATGCCCGAGGTTGTCAGGCGATCCTGAGTGCGCGCCCATGTCACCGGCATCGACCAGATGCTCTCCAGACTCGGTGCTGTACGTCACGGAGAAGGATGGTGACAGTGACTCGCCGGCACTTGCTGAACCTGCATCAGCAGTCCATGGCCACGCGCATCGCTCCTCGAACACCAGGTCGCGAGTGACAAGCACTCGCTTTGCCGCTGGGTCGTACACCCGATAGGCCTTCGAGCCTTCCTCGTAGCCAATGAACACGGTGAGCACGGAGCGATCAGAGAGCTTCGTCACTCTGGGTCCCGTCTTCTTCATATGAGCCACGCAGTCGAACGTGCGCAGGTGTTTGACCGTGGGACTTCTCTTGTTCCAGGCCTCGTACGGCGTCACACCGTTGAGGTTCCTGGTCGGTGCTCTGTTGGGTACGTAGACGGCGCACTTGACCGCCTCACCCAAAAATGTGGCCGGCATGCCCATGCCCTTCAGCATGCACAGGGCCATCTCCACCATCGTCTGGTTGCGGCGCACGGTGACGCCGTTTTGCTGCGGTGAGTAAGGCGCGGTGATGTGGTGCGCGATGCCGTTCTTCTCGCAGTGGGCCTTGAACCCGCCACCCCTGTCAAAGCGGAGCGCGCGCAGGCGACAGCTCTGGTTCGCCTCCGCAAGTGGCTGGATCTTCTTGAAGCGGGAGAACGCCTCGTCCTTGGACTCGAGGACCTCGAGCCACATGTATCTGCTATAATCATCAACTACTAATAGGAAATACTGGTTACCGCCTGCTGTAGCTGGTTTCATCGGTCCGCAGAGATCGGTGTGCACGAGATCCAGGCTGCGCTCCGACCGGTGTGGGCTCGTGTACCGGAACGTCAGGCGGTGCTGCTTTCCGATCGTGCAGCCGTCGCAGATCTCGTCGACATGGTCAACCTGCGGCATCCCTCTTACCATGCCTCTCGTGGACATGGCTTTCACCGCCCGGAAGTGGAGATGTCCGAGGCGCGCGTGTCACAGCCATGCTGGCTCATCTAGCTTGGCCACAAGGCAGACTGGCAGGGCCAGGTCCAGCGGCAGCATGTACAGCCGGTTCACCGTGCGTTTGATGCCGACCAGGAGCTGCCGCTGCTGGTCGTACACGCAGAGGTGTCCGTCCTCGATCACGGACCTGCAACCCTTCTCGTCGAGCTTCCCGAGTGAGATGATGTTGGCCCGCAGCTTGGGGATGTACTACACATCCGCGAGCACGCGCTGTTTACTGTTCGCGCACCGGAACATGACGCTCCCCTTGCCACTGAGCATGACGAGGGAGCCGTCCCCGAAGTGCACGGAACCGTGCACGGTGTCGTCGAGGCTGATGAACGCATCGCGCGCGCCGGTCATATGGCTTCTGGCCCGGTATCCAGGTACCAGGCGCCACGCGCTCCGGTGGTGACCGGGACCACGTGTTCCTCATTGAGGTAGACCGCCTGGGCGCGTACAGGTGCCGCCTGCACCTTGCCCGCCGCGCCCGCGGCCCGGATCGGGCGTTCGCCCTCTTCGACGGTAGCCAGTAGGAGCGCGGGAGGCTCCACGTCCGCCTCAGCTAGGTTCGCCGCCTCACCCTGGTTCTGGCGATCGCATTCCGCCTTTCGGCACTCCCTGGCCCAGTGGCCAGGAATACTGCAGTAGAGACACTTGCCCTTCCGCTTCCCGCCGGCGGGCTTCTTGCCGCCGTCGCCGCGTCCGCTGGACCGCTCGCCGCTCTGCGGTCGTGGCCCAATGTGACCCTTACCGTCCTTGTTGCCCGACGAAGAGCCCTGGCCTTGATGCTGCGTGCGCGCGTGCCACTCGCTCTCAGCGAGGAGCAGTTCACCAACGCCGCGATCGACGTCGTCCAGAGCATAGCTCTCTTCGACGGAGCGCAGGCGCCCGCACAGTTCCTCAATCGAGAGGGTGCGAAGGTCGACAAAGGCCTCGATGGCCATGGCCATCTGCCTAAACTTGCGGGGTACCGCGCGAAGGAACTTCAGCATGGCGCGGTACTCCATCACCGGGTCGCTCAGCAGCTCCAGCTCGTTCACAATAGCGGTTAGGTGGAGGGAAAAATCCTCATGGACTCACCATCCCGGAAGCGTATCTCCTCGAACTCGCGTCGGCGGGTCTGCGCCCTGGCCTCCCGTACGCGTTCGCTGCCCATGCGCATCGTGCGCAAGGTGTCCCACGCCTCCTTCGCCGAGTCCTTGCCGCCAAGGGCGCGGATCATCTCCGCAGGCACCGCGTGGAGCAGCGCGGCGCGATCGTCGCGGTCGCCGTCGCCGTACTCCACAGCCTCCCACAGGCCCTGAGCCTGCAGTTGCACGCGCATCACCATAGCCCAGTCGACGTAGTTGGTGCGAGTGAGTGTCGGGTATTGGGCAAAGCCGCCGCTCTCCCTCACCATTCGCTCGCGCACCACTTGTTCGCCATGCCGTCCACGACGTGGCGGAGGTGAGTGCGGCACCCTACGATGGCGCGCAGGCGACCTGGAGCCGAGGCGTTGCGTGCCGTCGCCAGCGACACCGACGTCCTGCCGGTTCTCACCGCCTGCGTCCTGCTGGACGCCACCGCCGTTGCCGTGCTGCTCGCTACCAGCACCGGCCTGCGGAGCGCCGCCACCACTGCCTTGCCGCGTCCCACGACCTCCCGCCATGGATCTTTGGAGGCTCTGATGCCAATTGTAGTTGTTTTAGGCCGAAGCCGTGGACTAAACATAAGAGGCAAGACAAGATTTTGTGCTGCTGAACTGTCGCAGCTTCTCTGGTTTCCGATCCTTTTATTCAGAGAACGAACCAACGTGCAGCGAGACTCGCTCAGGCTACCAGATCGTGCCATCCCACGACCTCGAGCGCACTCCTGCCACTCCTACTTCATCGCCGCAGATCGCACAGAACGCGTCTTACGGTGTTTGCTAACTAACCAAGCGAATCCAAAGCTAACTGAAAACTGAACCTAGCTACGGCTGCGACTGCAGCGTTATTCTCTGAACCTGAAGAAAACTGACAGAAAAGGAAACAGCAGGGTGCGGCAGGATTAGGCTAACAATATTTGCACATACTGACATAGACACCTCATGTTCCTTAGTGGTTTTTAATATTCTTTTTTCCCAGACTCTCCATACCAGCAGCCCATGCATCTTTATTCTCTCCATCTAGCGCTTATTTGATTATGGAAGAAAAATGTTATAACCAGTAGAGATTGGGACTACTTCTTGGATGATGATGGAATAGTATATATGCACACATGAAAATCTAGCATATATTCATGGTTAGACATTGTTGGACAATTATTGTTCTTGCATTGATTTTCTTTGGTGGGTGGAGTGTTCCATAATTATGGAGTGAGCCAATGCTATAAGGTATTCCAATTTAATCATGCAATTATGGCTGCCGAAATGTGTTACTTACATATGCACTACCTTGGGAGGTGTGATGAAAATGTGGTTTGTTGCTAACTAATTTATACTCACAAGTCTATTATCACGATGTCATGCGCGAGAAATTAGTTGGCTAGCTTGCTAGGTGTCCAGGGTACACGTAATCATATTATGAAAGTCAGTTTCCTTGAAATGTCTATGAGGAGATCGGTTGTCAAGCTAGATGTATACAAAGAGCTGATGGGCTTCCTTTAGATAGTAGAATGCATGCCAAGCATGTTGGAAGCAATTGCATCCATAAGGCCATGCTTTTCTTGTTCCCGATGTCCCCTATTTCCCAATGTTCTTTCACATCTTCATATGCACTTTCATTGTTGGTTCACATGATTACTCCAAATTTAACTGACCAGCCATCAATTTGAATGTGTTGTAGGAAAGTTTGGGTTAAGACGGAGCAGTATATGTGCACACATGACAAACGACTACTAGTGCTCATGGCTGGAGGTTGTTGGATCATTACTATATGCAGTAGTTTCATGAAATATTGTGGCATACATATCAAGATGAGTCACCTTCGTTGTCCTTGTTTCTTCTTAACTTTTGCACATCATAGTTGAATACCGCAAATTGAGGCTACACAAAAACAATATCTAGATTACAAAAAAAAATCAGAAAGAACAAATAACACGACAAAACCAAAGCTACATTGCAATCATCTTTGCACTTCACAAGGCAAAGCTCTTTTATGCTTTTTGTGATGTGAAAAAACATACAAAAAAATAGTCTAAGCTCAAAATATTGTCAGAGCTTGGCAGGAAAGAAAGTACAGTCTCAACCACCGTAAGCATGCGCTCACAAAGCGGTGTGAGTCGCACTAACTAAGATGCCCCACTAATACGGTGAACCTATCATGACACGTTGTTCAGACTCTAGGTGAACCTGGTATTTAATCTCAGGGTGTGTGGACCAAATCAGCCAAGGCATGCAAAAGTGGGTGTATTCTACTTTAGTTTATAGTACCGAGGCACAAGGCATCCACCATTGCACTATGGACCAAATCATTTCTGGTCTAGCTCCGACTTCGTAGCGATGCCCGCCAAAGTGCTCTAAGACGCGAGCAATTACGGCAAAGGCGGTTCTCGTACATGTTCAGGTAGGCTTGTTTTGCACAGGGCCTTCCACTCTGCTTGCCTCTCGCAACTCACGAAAAACCTCCAAAAACCTATGCTCAGTGTGCTTGGCTGTTGGGATGTTGCACGCAATGTTCTTGTTTTTCAGACGGCCGCTACATCGCTCAGAGCGAGAGGCACCATTCTTCTCCCCATGCAAAGGCGTCAGGTCGCAAGTAGAGTGTGTGGGACCATACTAGTTGCTTTGCTAAGAAATTCCTCCACAAATAGTGGAGCGTGGGGGCATCAACTTGTGTTACCTCAGAACAACACTGCTGACTCGACCTCGACAATACGGGTGCCTACGGCCCCCATTATGATCTCCGAGTTGAAACCAAGTGGCACCTTTGGACTGAGAATCAGGTGTGCGAGCGAATGCCCATCGGTATCTAGGTGGAGCCATCGGGGCGGGACAACAAGATCTTAGCCTCCAAACACAATCGGTCAATGAACTACTTGATCCTTCCCGGTGGAACAAGATGGTGCAAGTAAACCTCATCACACCAAGCAAAGTATATCGCAATACAAATGGCATCAAATGATACAAGAGCAGGTAGCGCCAATACTTCATCATGCCTCGGAACGATTATCACCTGCTCAGCCGAGAGCACCGCAATAAGCAACTCCCGCGCCATGGCTGGGGCAGGGATGTAAAGATCAGGAGTATGGGCCAAGCGATCTTTAGGGAATGGGGCCAATACCACCTCATAGTAGGAGTTCAGCCTTGAAGTAGTGCTAATTGGCGCAACATGAGCAACCTCAAAAGGAGAACGAGGTCTAGATGGCGGCCATGTTGAGGAGGATTTCCGTGGGAATTTGCTCGAAATGTGGAAAAGGTTGAAAGAACGCCTAAACTTGATTGGATGCTAGCATGAAGCAGCAAATTGCTTGCGCCTAAGGCATCTGAAGCATCGCCCATCCATCCACTTGAGGTATGTGGCTCGGTCCGGCTGGCTACCCGATGGGCACGCCAAGGGGGCAACCTGGCTACCTCCGACCATGGTTGCACGTCCTCAGAACTCATGCACCTGGGTCCAACCTCCTCAAACAACGTTTGTGCAAGCATCATCACCCCCTCCACTCAGCACCAACTCTTGGTCCCTGAGCACCACAGACATGAGACAAATCCTCCGGTAGGAGAAGAAGAATAAACAACACACCATACCCCCTGTACACCCATAGAACCAGAACCAGTACATGACCCCTTCTATGGGAGCCTGCTGCAATGCTCCACTGCACCCACTGTTATCATACCAAATTTGGGCACGGGTAGTCCTGGTGGCAGCAGATCTAGGACGCGGGGAGCAGCGGTCTCCCCCGACGGCGACTTCGGCACCACCTCCACATCATCCTCTGCCACAGAGCAACATGAGCTGGGCGGTAAGGATGCGGTGGACACGACATCAAAGGGAGGAGACGGGGCTGGCGAGGGCGAAGCTATGAAAGGGGTTGCAGTGCTAGAGGGCACCGTCAATGGGGGTGTGGGGTCGTTCACAAGTCCAGCGCCCGACGAGGACAGAGAAGAGTCGTGGTGGAATAGGGGTCTGGAGCGTAGTTAAGGATCCATAGCACAGGAATGATGGGCATATGCGTCAAAAGTATGATAAGCATATGATCTTAGTCTACTTAGATTAACATGGTGAATTACAACTTGTCATGCCTTCGATAATCCAAGTCTCATGGGTGCACCACTCTGGACATAAGTTGACGCGGCCATGCCTTCGGACATTGTTGCCGAGGTTTTGATTTTTGAGGAGGCTACTTCGTGCCATCAGTTATCCGAGGTGTCCGTATTGTTTGACTGTTGCATGGCTGGCGGCTGTTTAGTGATCATGTCTTCCGGATTCCTCGTCAAAGTGTCAAATTTTACCTGAACAAGGGCCGTGGCGACCGTGAAACCCACGTACAGGTCAATGATCTGCGGGGCACGAGAAGCGGATCAGTAACCTGGCAGTCGCCAGTGGCAGAGGAAAAAAATACTGCTAGGGAAAGAAAACGAAATTTAGTCGGCGTGGCGGCATAGGCATTGGTGAGGGACTGCATCAGGAGCTTGGCATCGCCCGGGGCCATCGGCATCCTTCCTTTCTTCCTCGCGAGATCGCTCCCCCACTCCAATTCGAGCTGGTAGATCATAGTTCGAGGAATCAGATCACGGCGAGTAAATTGCACAAAACCACCACTTTGAAGGCAAGCTTTGCGAAAACCACTACAATACATTTTTTTTTTTGCAAAAAACACTGTGTCTACGGTAATCTTTTTGCAGAAAGCACTGATCGGCGGATTGGAGCGTTTTAAGTATGTTTATGACAGGTGGGTCCAGATTTTGCCGACGTGGCGTAACAGCTCTGTCAAAACAGCGTTAGATGGGGGATTTTACAAGGAGGCCCTTACGTCAAAATAAAAAAAGCAATCAGCTCCATGGACGAGCTCTTCTTCGCCAGCGGCGTGGCCGCGCCGGCGATGCAGCCCCAACGACGCGGGCAGAGATGACCCGATCCCGACGGGGTCTGGACGAACTGGAGGGAGGCGAGGCGGTTCCCGACGGGTCCTGCTGCTGTCACCGCCGGCGAGGACTGCCCGAGCTGGGGAGGACCAGCGGGCTCAGGCACACCACAAACCTCGAGATCCCGTCGCAGTTGGCGCCTGATCCATCGGGCCTGCCGCGCCGCTGGTGACGGTGATGGTGCCTGGCCGGGGAGGGCGACGGGAACCACCAGCTGCTGCTCGTGCAGCCTCCTGGGGACTCGGGCTCCTCGTCCACCGGCCGCGACAGCGACGAGGATGACGCGTCCGGCCTGGGCGAGGCAACGGCGGCGGCGGGCCTGGGCGAGGGAACGACGACGGTGGGCCTAGCGAGGCAACGGCGGCGACGAGCCTGGCGAGGCAACGGCGGCGGCGGGCCTGGGCGAGGGAACGACGGCGGCGGGCCTAGCGAGGCAACGGCGGCGACGAGCCTAGCGAGGCAACAGCGACGGTGAACCTGGTGAAGATAAGATGAACCAGTTTTTTTTTTCTTCCAATGACAGGTGGACCCACATACGGATGATAACGTTACCAGACGTTGCCGTTACATGCGAGATGTTAAGCGGTGCCACATCAGCCTGACTGGCGGGTCCCCTCTGTCATAAACTCACTTATCTGAGCCCGATCCGCCGATCAGTGCTTTCTGCAAAAAGATTACCGTAGACACAGTGTCTTTTGCAAAAAAAATGTATTATAGTGGTTTTCGCAAAGCTTGCCTTCAAAGTGGTGGTTTTATGCAATTTACTCGATCACGGCGGAGGACGGGCAGCACGGCTCCCAGATTCGGACCCGGCGAGGGAGGGGGGGAGGGTACAGGGTGGGACGCGGGAGGATCGAGAGGAGCTTGATCCCTAGGGCGGGGGCGAGAAAGATCTGTGCGAGGGAGAGGGGAGGAGGAAGAGGAGACTGACCTGTGGTGTGAACAGGACGACGACGCGCAGGTTCATAGCTGAGAGCTGCGAGCTCTCGCAGTTTTGGGGATTTTCTTTCCTGCGGTTTATTGCGCCGATGAAAGTGGATGGGCCGATTTCTGGGCCCAGACGGCACCGCGACTTGAGCCCATTGATACTGAAGTGTTTTTTTTTTCTTTGACCGTCCCCGACAGTGATAATATCCACAATTTAGACGACACAACACAAAGCAATCCATGAGGGTTCAGGTGTGTCATGATAGCCCCCGGGCAACATTCAGGGCCTACCGACACAAGAAAGCCTGACCGTGCTAGAGTTGCCGAGGGGTCTGCATCCATGCCTGCACTGCTAAGATCGACACGGATTGCCTTAATATGTTTTGTAGTTCGTAGGAAAGGGACATGTGTAAGTAGGTATGGTTCTATCATCCAAGAGTCCCGATCATGGTCGAGGGGAGTTCGACATTGCATTCCGTCACGGAGGTCTTTGGTGGATACATCAAAGGTTGCTAATCAACTATTTTTGATCGGCTCATAAACGAGAAAGACTTCAAGGGTCGGGTGAATTTAGCTGCGTTGGGTAGGTGATAGACGGTTTGTAGCACCCTTCCTATTTTGCGATGCAGTCCACAAGTCTGTGGCCGTGTTTTTCCTGAAGCCTCATATTCCCTAATTAGAGCCACAATGTTTATCTTTTTCTGTGCCATGGTTCTTGGCTCCAGAATAGAAATTATCATTTCCTCATCACTAACATATTGGTAGCAGGAGGAATTGTATCAACTGGTAGGCTTTCTAGTGTGTTGTTGCTTCGTGGTGATGGGGCAATATATATGCATACAACATTAATTCCTAGCATGGTTTAAGTTGGTTGTTGGATATCTGCCATTATATATGTGCCAATTCTGTGTTATCAGTTAGTAGTTATTAACTATGATGCTGTGAGTTTAAATGTATGAATGCCGCTATCTTGTATTGACTGGAATGCTAGTAGATACTCTACTAGAGAATTATTGTGCATCTCTCATGCACTCGATCGAGTCATTCTTTGTAAAGACCGCTACCTGATCACAACCCATAGACTATACACGCATGTTTATCTTAAATTATAGCATGAATAAGTCGTGGTTCAAACATCTAGGAAATGTATATAGAAATAATTGAGTAACATACACATATTTCGACCAGAGTAGTATAAACAATCAACATATAATTTTTGTGCATAAGGTTTCACAACACCATATGATGTATGTAATTTTGCTGTCATGTATACTATTTTAATTCGTCAAAATAATCAATCCTAGTTAGGAAACAAGACAGAAGGTTTTTCATTTGCATTACAAAATGTAATGGTTGGTGATGAATATAACACACTTCTTCATGATATTCACTACAATATGCAAGCGAGGTGCATACAAGAATGCACGTGGTAGCAAGTGCAACAATTGTGCCTGTTGCACGATGCAGATGATTGGATGACCTTAGGACACAGAAAAACAAATGGATGTCTCTTTTCCGATGCCTTTTGTTACCTAAAGCTTTAGGCTATGTCGCAGCGATGTTGTGTTTGAATTGATGATTTCCACTCATTTACGGGCCATGTTCATCTGCATCAATCATCTGTGAGCTTTCTTTACATTGCAGTGGTAGGAGCATCATGAGTATGTTGTGCTAGTGACATCAGCTTGGAGCAAGCTACCAATGGCTTTTATATCCAAACATGATTTATGGTTTAGCAATGAATTATAATACCTAAATTTCATTGTGTTGGAGCTTGTTGTTTTTGTTTTGTTTTTGAGACTTGTTATACTTCTTAGTTACTCATGTGTGTCCACCCTCAGGTGTAGAGACATGGATACTAGTTCTTGGACATCTTAAAAAACAACCACCGCAACTATTTTTGTTTTCTTTTCTTCATTTGTACTGAGATCCTCGTGGTTCACTAGTTCCTTGGTTTGGTTAGAAAAGTGTGTGTCTTTTCCTACAGCTTCTATGTTGCTACTTTGAGAAAGGTGATCCCGTCTATATAAGCACATCCAGAAGATACATTGTCTCTCCTTATAAGTGTGTGTCTGTGCCCCAATCCCAGTATATGGCTCGGTTGGGGCCTCCAGCTCTAGATGTTAGTCTTCGGTGCGATGTATGTTTGGTATTAGGCTCGGACTATTGGCACCCTTCACCAAGTGGATAGGAGTAGCGACAGTTGTTGTTAAGATGGTGGCTTCAGGCTACCTGATGTACTACTTTGTAAGGTCTTTGTGAATAATTAAGAAAATGGCTACATGCATCATCCAGATGCGGAGGCCGGGGGTAATCCTCCTTTTCAAAAAAAATTAGGTTTGTTCATCTTTTGGTAGGCATGCATTCATGTACACGCCGTTTCATGCCGATTTCAAGCCAATAGTTATTTACATATGTATACGACTTTGGGAGATGAGATGTAAATGTGGTTTGTTGCTAACTAATTTCTACTCACAAGTCTATTATCATAATGTCATGCACGAGAAATTAGCTGGGTAGCTTGCTAGGTGGCGAGGGTGCACGTAAACAAATTAAGAAATTCAGTTTCCTTGATATATGTATGGCGAGTTCTGTTATCAAGTTAGATGTATACGAAGAGCATATGGGCTTCCTTTAGATAGTAGAATGCATGCCAAGCATGTTGGAAGCAGTTGTATCAATAAGGCCATGATTTCCCCTATTTCCTAATGTTCTTTCACATCTTCATATGCAATTTTCTTGTTAGTTCAGATATGAGTATGTGACTCGATTGACACTTCTGATGTGATGACTGATAATGCCTTGGCGCCGCTAACTGGAACTTCTGGGTGGAGACCTAGCTAGAGACTCTAGCTTAAGTGGAACATCTTGCCTGGAGGCCATCAAGACTCTCCAGCTCGGACTTGGCAGCGGCGACGCTTCGCACCGTTCACCCTCCCGAGGGACGCTGTCGTGGAACTTAGGTGCCGTAGTCCATGTCGTGGCGTAGTTATTCACGCCTTCTTTGTTAGCTTTCGGCAGTGTAGTCGCATGCGTCTATGTCGGCCCGTTATCCCGGGATCTGCTTGTAAGGGGGCTCCTCATTACCTTGTATCGTTCGGGCTTGTACTTTGTGTTGTGCTTTATCTATAAAGCGGGACGAGAGCCTGTTTCGAAGAATACTCTCCAGCTCAACTGGAGCTATCTTGATCTTACACGGAGCGTGGGCCACAAAGCATATCCATCTCGAGAGTGTCATGTTGTCCTAGTTGAACCATTAGGATGATGTTCCGTCAACTTCCCTGCAGATTTAGAAGCATGTACATGCGTCTGACATTTGATTGCCAATTTTTTTTGTATTTGTTGTTTCTGCAATTATGGGTAACTGTTTTAGGAACCCTCCGCCTGCTTTTGGGAAGGTTCCGCTCGGGTTCTTATCTCATCCTGTTATACCGGTTTGTTATTTACATTTTTTTCTTTTTTTCAGCTTATTTTTTGCTTTTTTCCTTTTTCTGTTTAATTTTCTTTTCTATTTTTAAATATTCATTGACCTTTCTTATAAACACATGTTGAACCATTTTATAATAACCATTCAGCATTTTTCAGATACATGCTGAACATTGGTCGAAGGCACATTTCAAAATAACCATGTTCAAATATATTTTTAAATAAATGGTAAACATTTTTAATACATATTGAAACTTTTAAACATATTCTAAACATTCTTAAAATGCATGTCAAATATTTTTCTTAGTACACGGTGAACATTTTTGATCTTTTTGTAAATACACTGCATACATTTTAGGTTACACATTGAACCTTTTGTATATCTCATGAACACTGTATTAAATTCTGGAAACAAAGTTTTGTATTCTTATTACCATTTGTCAATGTGTGAAAAAATAATGGTTTGGACATTTTATATCTCATGAACATTTCAAAAGCAAACTCTTACAATTGATGAATATTATTTTTAAATGGCATGAATTATTATTTAAAAAGTTTACACATTTTAAAAAATGTCATGAACATAGTTTTGGTGAATGATAAAAATATTTTCGTGAAAACAGATTAACATTTGTTATAAAGCATGGTAAAAAAAATTCCAATACAGGTATAAGAACCCGTTTGATAACCGTGAACATTCGTCTAAACATGCAGATTTTTGGACCCAAACAATAAAGAAAAATGGAAACAAATGTAAATATAAATAAAAAGAAGAGAAAAATAGTAATAATACTAATTGAATGTTTGCTTACGCATGTTTCTGGGTTTTTTTACCGAAGAGCCTAGTTTGTCGCATCCCGGTACACTAACATTACTAGCTTCCTATACACACGCGTTGATCTTTTCCTATACACACTAGCATTGCTCGCTCAAGTGGTATTGCTGGGCCTGGCCGAATACCCACGCGCTGCAGGCGACACACACCACTCACTCTTGCTAGGTGCGTTACATAGACGGCCCATCTTCGGACACCATATAAACTCTGTGGGTCATTACACAAAAGAATTATGTTTTCCTGGATCTACTGAAGGGACATTCTGTAGTCAATCCAACGGGATTTCTAAGAGACCGGATACTCAAAATTCATGAATCTAGAGTATGGTTCTAAATGAATTTAACATGACAAATAACCTTGGTAATTTAACAATCACCTAAAATATTAGAATTGATCTTGTCACGTGGTCATATGCATTCAGCTTAAAGATATACCTGTGTAATCTACATGACGATGCTTACTAGCAAAGAAGGACGGCAGCTTCAGTATTCAAGATTCTCGAAACAGGCTCACGTCCCGCGTTATAGATAAAGCTTCAACCAAAGTACATGGCCGAATCGTACATAGTGGAGAGGTAGCCCTCTTACATAGCGCATCCTGAGAACTCGGTACCGCGTTATAGAAGCCACCACTGCCGTCACGAGGCCCGTTAGAGAGCCAATCATGGGGACCGCCACCCCAACATCCCTGTCCCAAGACTTCGCCACCCATCCGCCACACGGCACACCAACCCCGACTGGTAGGGTAAAAGGTCGTCCTTCCACACCTAGCCCTGTTGGAAATATGCCCTAGAGGCAATAATAAAAGCATTATTATTATATTTCCTTGTTCATGATAATTGTCTTTTATTCATGCTATAACTGTATTATCCGGAAATCGTGATACACGTGTGAATACATAGACTACAATACGTCCCTAGTAAGCCTCTAGTTGACTAGCTCGTTGGTCAACAGATATTCATGGTTTCATGACTATGGACATCAGATGTCATTGACAACGGGATCACGTCATTAGGAGAATGACGTGATGGACAAGACCCAATCCTAAGCATAGCACAAGATCGTAGTTCGCTTTTGCTAGAGCTTTTCCAATGTCAAGTATCTCTTCCTTAGACCATGAGATCGTGTAACTCCGGATACCGTAGGAGTGCTTTGGGTGTACCAAACGTCCACAACGAATCGGGTGACTATAAAGGTGCATTACAGGTACCTCCGAAAGTATCTGTTGGGTTGACACGGATCGAGACTGGGATTTGTCACTCCGTGTCACGGAGAGGTATCACTGGGCCCACTCGGTAGTGCATCATCATAATGAGCTCAAAGTGACCAAGTGTCTGGTCACGGGATCATGCATTACGGTACGAGTAAAGTGACTTGCCGGTAACGAGACTGAACGAGGTATTGGGATACCGACGATCGAGTCTCGGGCAAGTAACATACCGTCTGACAAAGGGAATAGAATACGGGGTTGCTTGAACCCTTGACATCGTGGTTCATCCGATGACAACATCGAGGAACATGTGGGAGCCAACATGGGTATCCAGATCCCGCTGTTGGTTATTGACCTGAGGTCGTCTCGGTCATGTTCAGATGTCTCCGAACCCGTAGGGTCTACACACTTAAGGTTCGGTGACGCTAGGGTTATTAGGAAGACAAGTATGTGATTACCGAATGTTGTTCGGAGTCCCGGATGAGATCCCGGACGTCACGAGGAGTTCCGGAATGGTCCGGAGGTAAAGATTTATATATGGAAAGTGGTTAAACGGACTCCGGAAAGTTTCGGGGTATACTGTAATGTACCGGGCCACGGGAGGTTCCGGAGGTCCACCGGAGGGGCCACCTCCCGGGGGCCACATGGGCTGTGTGGGAGAGGAGCCAGCCCCTGGTGGGCTGGGCGCGCCTCCCCACCTAGGCCCATGCGGCTAGGGCTTGGGAAGGGGAAACCCTAAAGGGGCAAAGGGGGCGCCCCCTAGCTTGGGGGCAAGCCACCCTCTCCTCCTCCCTTTGTCACGCCCCCATCTAGGGTTTCCCTAGATGGCCGGCCCCCTGCCCTCTCCTCCTATAAATAGAGGGGTGAGGGGAGGGCTGCAGACACAATTGAAGGCGCAGCCCCTCCCCTCCCCAACACCTCTCATTCTCCGTGCGAGCTTGGCGAAGCCCTGTCGGAGAACTGTTGTACCAACTGCACCACGCCGTCGTGCTGCCATTGGAATTGTCTTCCTCAACCTCTCCTTCATCCTTGCTGGATCAAGACGGAGGAGACGCCATCGTCCCGTACGTGTGTTGAACGCGGAGGTGCTGTCCTTTCAGCGCTTGGTCATCGGTGATCGGAACCACGTTGGGAACGACTCCATCATCACCACTCCCTCGAACGCTTCCGTACTCGATCTACAAGTGGTATGTAGATGCAAACTCTCTCTCTTGACTCGTTGCTTAGATGAACTCATAGATAGATCTTGGTGAAACCGTAGGAAAATTTTAATTTTCTGCAACGTTCCCCAACAGTGGCATCATGAGCTAGGTATATGCGTAGTTCTCTTTGCACGAGTAGAACACAATTTAGTTGTGGGCGTGGATCTTGTCAACTTACTTGCCGCTACTAGTCTTATCTTGCTTCCGCGGTATTGTGGGATGAAGCGGCCCGGACCAACCTTACACGTACACTTACGTGAGACCGGTTCCACCGACTAACATGCACTAGTTGCATAAGGTGGCTGGCGGGTGTCTGTCTCTCCCACTTTAGTTGGAGCGGATTCGATGAAAAGGGTCCTTATGAAGGGTAAATAGAAGTTGACAAGATCACGTTGTGGTTATTCGTAGGTAAGAAAACGTTCTTGCTAGAACCCAATTGCAGCCACGTAAAAGATGCAACAACAATTAGAGGACGTCTAACTTGTTTTTGCAGCAATTGTCATGTGATGTGATATGGCCAAGTTGTGATGAATGATGAATGACATATTGTGATGTATGAGATCATGTTCTTGTAATAGGAATCACGACTTGCATGTCGATGAGTATGACAACCGGCAGGAGCCATAGGAGTTATCTTTATTTTTTGTATGACCTGCGTGTCATTGAAGAAAGCCATGTAACTTACTTTACTTTATTGCTAAAACGCGTTTAGCCATAGTAGTAGAAGTAGTCGTTGGCGTGACAACTTCATGGAGGCACGATGATGGAGATCATGGTGCCATGCCGTGACAAGA
Source organism: Aegilops longissima (assembly GCA_021605205.1). Lineage (NCBI taxonomy): Eukaryota > Viridiplantae > Streptophyta > Magnoliopsida > Poales > Poaceae > Aegilops > Aegilops longissima. The sequence continues at coordinate 11,628,408 of CM038682.1, read as the reverse complement.
TGATCATGGAGCCCGAAGATGGAGATCAATGGAGTTTTATGATATTGGCCATATCATGTCACTACTATATAATTGCATGTGATGTTTATTATGTTTATACATCTTGTTTACTTAGAACGACGGTAGTAAATAAGATGATCCTTACAACAATTTCAAGAAGTGTTCTCCCTAACTGTGCACCGCTGCTAAAGTTCGTCGCTTCTAAGCACCACGTGATGATCGGGTGTGATGGATTCTTACGCTCACATACAACGGTGTAAGACAGATTTACACACGCAAAACACTTAGGGTTAACTTGACGAGCCTAGCATGTACAGACATGGCCTCGAACACGGAGACCGAAAGGTCGAACACGAGTCGTATGGAAGATACGATCAACATGAGAATGTTCAGCGACGATGACTAGTCCGTCTCACGTGATGATCGGACACGGCCTAGTCGACTCGGATCGTATCACTTAGATGACTAGAGGATGTCTAATCTGAGTGGGAGTTCATTTAAATAATTTGATTATATGAACTTAATTATCATGAACTTAGTCTAAAACTTTTGCATAATATGTCTTGTAGATCAAATGGCCAACGCCATGTCAACTTGAACTTCAACGCTTCCTAGAGAAAACCAAGCTGAAAGATGACGGCAGCAACTATACGGACTGGGTCCGGAACTTGAGGATCATCCTCATAGCTGCCAGGAAACAATATGTCCTAGAAGGACCGCTAGGTGACGCTCCCGTCCCAGAGAACCAAGACATTATGAATGCTTGGCAGTCTCGTGCTGATGATTACTCCCTCGTTCAGTGCGGCATGCTTTACAGCTTAGAACCGGGGCTCCAAAAGCGTTTTTGAGCATCACGGAGCATATGAGATGTTCGAGGAGCTGAAACTGGTTTTCCAAGCTCACGCCCGGGTAGAGAGATATGACATCTCCGACAAGTTCTATAGTTGTAAGATGGAGGAAAATAGTTCTGTCAGTGAGCACATTCTCAAGATGTCTGGGTTGCACAACCGTATGACCCAGCTGAATATTAACCTCCCTGATGAGGCGGTCATTGACAGAATCCTCCAGTCGCTGCCACCAAGCTACAAGAGCTTTGTGATGAACTACAATATGCAGGGGATGGTAAAGACCATTCCTGAAGTATTCTCTATGCTGAAGTCAGCCGAGGTTGAAATCAAGAAAGAACATCAAGTGTTGATGGTCAATAAGACCACTAAGTTCAAGAATGGCAAGGGCAAGAAGAACTTCAAGAAGGACGACAAGGAGGTTGCCGCGCCCGGTAAGCAAGTTGCCGGGAAGAAGTCAAAGAATGGACCCAAGCCTGAGACTGAGTGCTTTTATTGCAAGGGAAAGGGTCACTGGAAGCGGAACTGCCCCAAATACTTAGCGGACAAGAAGGCCGGCAACACCAAAGGTATATTTGATATACATGTAATTGATGTGTACCTTACCAATACTCGTAGTAACTCCTGCGTATTTGATACCGGTGCCGTTGCTCATATTTGTAACTCACAGCAGGAGCTGCGGAATAACCGGAGACTGGTGAAGGACGAGGTGACGGCGCGCGCCGGGAATGGTTCCAGTCGATGTGATCGCCGTCGGCACGCTACCTCTTCATTTACCTACGGGATTAGTTATAAACCTTAATAATTGTTATTTGGTGCCAAGTTTGAGCATGAATATTGTATCTGGATCTCGCTTAATCACGGGATGGCTACTCATTTAAACCGAGAATAATGGTTGTTCTATTTATATGAGAGATATGTTTTATGGTCATGTCCGATGGTCAATGGTTTATTCTTAATGAATCTCAAGCCTAGTATTACACATGTTCATAGCGTGAATATCAAAAGATGTAAAGTTGATAACGATAGTCCCACATACTTGTGGCAATCGCCGCCTTGGTCACATTGGTGTCAAGCGCATGAAGAAGCTCCATGCTGATGGAGGGAAAAGGGTACCAAAGGAAAAATTTTTCAAAACCCAAAAATTTTCAAAAATTTGGCCCCTTTTAAAAAAAGGGATTTTAAAAAAACCCCGCATCCAAAATTTCCGGGAAAAGGAGGGCCAATTTCCCCCACCGGGTTTAAAGGGAAATTGGGTTTCCCCGGACTATTAAAACCCTTGCGCTAAAACCCCTTAAGGGGGGAAAAAATGGGCAAAGGGGGGTTTGAAAAAAACGGGGTTTTTGGAAAATTTAAAAACCCGTTTAAAAACCAAGAAACCATGGTTTTTTCAAGGGCCACAATTTTTGTGGGGGACGGACCTCCCTAAAAATTTTGGGTTTAATGGAAAAGGCCGGGAAACACCCCGGAAACAGACCTTTCCCCCCGACCCACAAAAAGGGCCCTTGTTCCCCTATTTAAGGGGCTAAAATTTAAAAGGTAAATGGAAGGCCCCCCGGGAAACGGGAAAAAATTTGTTTAAACAACAAGCCTTTAAATGAAAAGGGGGGTTTTTCAGAAAAATTAAATATGTTGAAAATTGGGATTACAAATTTGTATTTTGAAAACATCTTAAAAAAACGGAAGGATGGTTGCAAAACATAAAGGATTGCCTTTAAAGGGATCCCCAATTAAGGAAAAGATGGGAACTTTTCTTTCCCCCTTAGCCAGGTTAATTAACCTGGGTGTTCCCGAAATGAATAAAGGGCAGGGCCAAATTGGTTTTGGAAGCAAATTTTCCCAGGGTTTTTGGGCCAAAAATTCATAAATTTGCAGGGTAGTTTCCAAATCTTGGGACTGAAAGGGGTTTTTAAATAAGATTTCCCCAAAAAAAAGTTTTCCCTTAAAGGGCCCTAAAATTTGGGGCCCAAAAAATTTTTTTAAGGTCTTTTGTAAAAAGGGGAAACAGTTTGGCCTTGGGTTAATTGGGCAATGAACCGGGGAACCAGGATCAGACAGAGTCGATGGAGAAGATAAGGTTTTACAGGAAGGTCGATGTTCCCCGAGGTACAAGGTTCCACAGGATTCGGAAGCAGTGAAGGGATTTGCCTTGTGGTCCCCAAGGAATTGGAGGGGGAGCCCTAGGAAAGGGAAGATAAAAATAATCGCCATAGCAAAGGTTTTTATTTATGTCTGTGGATACATGGCTAAACCCATTTGGAATACCAAGGTGCAAAGAAACCAAGGGAAGAACCTTCTTGGCAGCCAAGGTAACCAATGGTTTCCAAGACAATTTCAGAAGGGAAGGACCGCCAACCCTCCAAGATCTCATACCTCAGCTGCCGGTTGAGTATATTGCAAGCTGGCAATGCTTATCTTTCCAGTCAGGAAGCCAATTCTCGGGTTGAAGAGTTGCAGCCTAAACGGTAACAATTCGGGTTAAGAGAATCACCCACGGTTCTAATATAATGGTGGGAAAATTTTGTTACACACCATTGCAGGTTGCCCAGTTGCACAAGAAAACACATGGAGCGGGTTTTCAACAAAACTGCCTCAGTTAACTGAAATTTGTGAAGGCAACTGAATCTGATGGTCAAAGACCACGCAAGTTTAGGGTGCGAAAGCCCGAATTTAAATGGGGCATTTTGCAAGTTTTTAATTAAGGAAGGGGAGCGGGAGATATTCAGAAGGAGTTTAAAAATTGGTCAGAATCGGAACAAAGATTAAGGCAGACGCAAATCAATTTTGGAATTTTGGAAGTTGATTGGGTCCGAAGACGGAATCCCATTGGTTTGGAACGAAAAGCAATGGCAATTGATAGTATTATCGGAACTATGATTTCTTTTTTCCCTTGGAGGTCTTGAAATAAGCTAGACAGCTTAATCGAGCGCCTTCCTGAGAGCCTATGGAAAATTGATGTGATCCGCCGTACTTCCTCGGGTGATCAAACCAAATAGGTATATGAATTTAGGTGGCCAGTTAAACTAATATTGAGGTTGTTTACTCGGCGAGACGGTTTATACTAACCAAAAAGGGTATAAGGGAAGTGGTCGTCACATTAAATCAATGACACGCTTACCGGTTAAGCGGATTTCCCGGAACTTGTTATTGATACCAGATATTGCCGACCACAGGCCACCAGGGGATGAATCGGGTTTTGACCGTGATTCTGTATCACAGGTCAACACGAACATGAGGGAGAACGATGGTTCAAATGGAGATTACCATGCTTGGAAATTTCTAATTCTTTAAAGTGGCCGGTCCTACTTCACCTGGTTGAACGTAGGTCTATTAAAATATTGAGTGGTTGGGATTCCCTAGTTAGAAACAATTCTAGGACCATGACCCAGTTAAGAATAATGAATTCGGACCGGGATAATTTCGGTCAGAATATGCAATTATTAAGGTTAAAATGTTGAACCGTTCCAATGGCGGGCCAATGCCTTGAGAAGCAGCGTAGTAATAGCTATTAGGGGGGAAGTCAAGATGGCCAAGATTGGATACCCTAGGGCAGTATACAACTTAAAAGGTAATAATAATTGGAAAACCTATAATTTGTTTACTAAGCATCTTTAAAAATGTTGGGATGCAATTATTCAAGAGGCTGGAAATAAAATCGAAAGCCAAAGGTGGCCTTGCATTAAACGGGAACATATAAGAACTGAATCATGCATGCAAAGGTCAGAACCATCCTTTGGGACAAAAGTTTCCATGAACAATTTAATTGATTACTGTAATAGTACTCCTGAACAGATGAGTATCCAAGTTACGGGATCTTTTTAACCAAACAGTCGGAAGCGAATGGTGACAAGGTAGGCAAGTTGTCCTTAAGGTCCTTTTTAGGAAGTTTAAATTGGTATTGTGACCGTGCCTGAAAGTATTCCCTCTAATCCTAATCAAAAGCGGAAATGGGCAGTTTAAAATGAGTTTTGAGCATGAATGTATCAAGTAGAATCATTATAACCAAGAATTAGATGTGAAGTTATATGATACCGAGATCGAGATTGGAATCAAATCATGAAAAGGAGAAACGGACAGTTGAATGTCCGACCATAAAACCTTGAATGTGGCAATTGCATCCAGTGCAATGGATTGACCAACTGGAACTCTCCGATGTTATGTCCAATAACGAGGTCGACTATTTCTGATGTTAATAGAAGGTAGTTTACATCAAAGGAGTAATTCAAGGGAGATTTCGGACATAAGAAGGAAGAGAAAAGAAATTCCATTTGAGGCATAAGTTCGTTGGAAGCATGATTGGAATTTTATAAGGTCCAAAACTTCAAAGTTAAAGTGCGAAAAAGGTGGAAGTCAAGATTTTTCTTATATTGTTTACACGCACTTTTGTTAGCCCTTGACACTTTAAGGACCATATGAAAAGTTAATTAGGATTGGAAGTTAAATGGTAGAACTTGGGAATCAGACCCCCAAGTCTAACCAAAAATCTTTTATAGGGGGACCATTATACTTAAGGTATCAAAGTTTCCTAATAAGGTAAAGGTTTCACTAATAAAACCCGCAAGTTCACAGAATGGGAAAGTTCCATCCAACATAAGAAGCTATTCATGATGCCAGATCGTACTAAGAGTCTGGTCGGAGGATAGTTCGAAATCATTTGGAACGACAGAAACACTGAGAAGCCGGGAGGCAAATCTCCGAAAAGGAAAAAGGACATGATAACCGTTAGATGACGCCTGAAAGGTTACGGGAGTATTCACCTCTGATTGCCTAGTTCCAATAGGTTCCATTTGGTAATAAGTCGAAAGTTAAATTCCAAATTGGATGGTGAAATGTGCGAATAAAATAAGCTGCATCGGAGGGGCAACAAAATTGTCGAAAGGTATCAATACCAGTATATTTATGCGCCCCATTTGGTGCCGAACCCATTCCCTTAGGAGATGTCATTGAGACTTAGGAAACCCTTCGAGTTAACTCACTAGTTCAAATAGGAATAAACGAATTTGAAGTTGGTTAGAAAGTCATGAGGATTTGCTTATGAAAAAACGTAAGCCAACCATAGAAGTTTAAAATTCACCAAAAATTTGTAAAGTTACGCACGGCAAGGATTGGATGGATATGCTAGCATAGATATTTTATTTAGTGGATGATAATTGTTAATTAATTCAACCATATAAATATGAATACACGGATCAATTCAAATACAGCCCAGTAAACCAAGTTCGTAATGGGTAATAGGTCAGTTACCCGTACTTACGATTGGAAAGTTAACGGAACGATTGGAAAGTGACGGAGGATCAGATCCAACCAAAGAGTTGCATTAAGGTAATTGTTCGGAGCCTTATAATGCATTTAACATTATGAATAGATTAAAAGTGCTTTGGACAATTTCCAAGTAAGGGTTGTCTTAGAGTGTTAAATCTGAGCCGTAATAGGGAATCGGTACTAATTTCATAAAAGGATTGAAGGCAACGGCATCAGATCAAACATGCAATACGACCCCAATTGGGCACCATTATGGCTTTGAAGGGATCAAAGCAAAGGAATAAAGTAATATGATTAACAAAGTGGTCAAAATTGATAACTATATCATTAAACTGATAAGGTGAAATTAGTTCAAAGGGAATTAGTTATGATGCATCCGAACTATGGTTTCCTGATAGTCAATACATTAAAATTGGGAACCTTAAATACGATGAAGCTTCCGTGAATGTATTGGTAATCAAAACCTCCAGCGGTTAAATTGGTCTTTTAAAGGTTCTTGAGAAAGTATTGAAACCCAAAGTAAGGGTTGATAATGTTTAATCAGGAGATTATCCTGATGAGATTGGTCATGGGTGCATTAAAGAATTATGTTAACACAAGTGGTAGGACCAGATCAATTTGAACATACCAATAGATGCTACGAGGGTTCCGTAAGGTAGCCATTTCGATGACCAAATAAGGGAATTCTGGAGCAACCCATGGTACCAACCCCGTTATGGGGGTTGAATTGGAACTAAACCGTAAACTTAAGGTCTTCCAATGAGCATGTGTTAAATTTTTGTCCTATAGTAAAACTGGTATATTAGTATGTTTATGAATGAAAAAACTTGGGTAGAATAAAAAGCATAGTTGTTCCCAATCTGAAAAGGGAAATTATCCAGAATTGTTTGTTCAAGGTGAATATTGACAAAGAGCTTGGAAAACCAAACAATTTGGAGGAATAAATTATGCCTAACAATAATGTATTTCATTTCAACATCCAGTATTTGTAAATTGTTTCCATGACTTATAGCCAGATGTAGAGTCTTTTAGTTTCATGAATTTCAATTTCTACTAGAATGATGTTTTGGTTGGATACTTTAAACGGCAACGTATGTAGTAGAGTATAAGGTTCTTCATATTATAATGTTTGTATTATAGGGTTTACCGAATTTGGGCTTCCTTGTAACCAATCATGGTATAGCTACTAATGGGCAGTTATTGGAACGAGAAGATTAGTTATGGTTGATCAGTTTGATCGTGAATGTTAACGCCTGAAGAACTAAAAGTTGAATTGGATATGAAAATAATCCGGGAAAATAAATTTGATCAGGTCCCAGTTGTATGACCGCAAGATCACTGAGTACATCTACAATGTAGAGTAAGCGATAGTAAGGTGGCTTGATAGGATATTACAGAAGTCTGATGTCCATTAATCACATTAAGTCTGGTTCATTAAGTTATAGTTTGTCGCCAATTAGAGTTGTCCAGTGATGATAGAGGTTGTCCAGATGGATCGAGGCTACATATGGTGAAGTAGAGGTCGTAATTCGAAAGTCCCATAATCATTGGAACTAGACATTTATTGCTTTTCCAATCGATTAATTGGAGGTTATGATGTTAGAATACGGAGCATGGGCTATTGCGCCTCATTAAGGCCCCCTTTTCACTCTACAATGAGAGGTTGGTTGACAGGAGAAAGTCTCGGAAGGAAGCCCAGGAGGCCATTTTCCCGTCATATCTTTGCTTACCTTCAACCTAGAAATAATTTGATGAGGTTCCTGACGTAATCCCTAGGCTGTCCATAGCAATGAGGTCGCTCCTACCGAAACATAGAATATGAGCAGCTAGGCACGCATAGGAGCATTATCGTATGATGTTACTGCGATCCGAGTACCTTGCCCAAGTTTGAGGAGGTCAGTGATCCAAGGAAATCGGACGGTCAAGAATATCCGGTAAATAAAAGTTTGCATTTTCGAATGCAGGTGACGAAGCTGTCAGAAGGGCTACGCCGAGCTTAGCTTCATGCGTCCGATGACTCAAAGTCACAAACCGGATATGTATATGTTGAATGGTGGAGCAAGCTGCAGCGCAAGCAGTAGCGCCGGATCTAATTAACGGAGTACATGGCAGCTCTGAGGCAGGATGAAGCAATTTGGGTGAAGGAGTTCATCACCACCTAGAGTCATACCAATGCGTAGGATCACCTTCTTGGATAAACAGCACATGCTTGCCAAGGAGCCGGTTTCACAAGACCAGGCACATCAAGTCCGCTCAACTCCATCCGAAAATGTTCAAGATGGAGACATAGAAATTTGTAAAGTGCACACGGATCTGAATGTGCAGATCCGCTGACTAAAACTCTTGCAAGAAAACAATCAACAAGAACTCTATGGGTGTTCGAATCACAATGTAACTAGATATTGACTTCTAGTGCAAGGAGACTGTTGAAAATGCCCTAGAGGCAATAATAAAAGCATTATTATTATATTTCCTTGTTCATGATAATTGTCTTTATTCATGCTATAATCAGTATTATCCGGAATCGTATCACGGGAATACATAGACTACATACGCCCTAGTAAGCCTTGTTGACTAGCTTCTGGTCACAATAAGTTATGTTTCGACTATGGACATCGAGTGCATTGATAAGGATCACGCATTAGAGAATGACGTGATGGACAAGACCCAATCCAAGCATAAGCACAAGATCGTTAGTTGCTTTGCTAGAGCTTTTCCAATGTCAAGTATCTTTCCTTAGACCATGAGATCGTAACTCCCGATACCGAGGAGTGCTTTGGTGTACCAAACGCCAAAGAATCGTGACTATAAGGTGCATTACATACCGAAAAGCTGGGTTGACAGATCGACATGTATTTGTCACCTTAGAGAGGTATCAGCCCACCGGTAGTGCATCATCATAATGAGCTCAAAGTGACCAAGTGTCCGTCACGGTACTTTATTACGGTATCGAAGATAAAGTGACTGCGAAACGAGACGAACGAGGTATTGGGATACCGACAATGTCTCGACAGTAACAACCTCGACAAAGGGAATAGAATACGGGTTGCTTGAACCTTGACATCGTGTTCATCCGATGACAACATCGAGGAAATGGGACCAACATGGGTATCAGATCCCGCTTTGTTATTGCCGAGGTCGCTCATGTTGCGTATGTCTCCGAACCCGTAGGGTCTACACACTTAAGGTTGACGTTAGGTTATTAGGAAGACAAGTATGGATTACCTAAGTTGTTCGGATCCTGATGAGATCCCGGACGCCACGAGGAGTTCCGGAATGGTCCGGAGGTAAAGATTTATATATGGAAAGTGGTTAAACGGACGAAAGTTTCGGGGTATACTGAATACGGCCACTGGGGTAGGTCCGGCACGAGGCACTTCCTGGGGCCCATGGGCTGTGTGGGAGAGGAGCCAGCCCTGTGGCTGGGGCCCGCCCCTAGGCCCATGGCTAGGGCTTGGGAGGGAAACCTAAGGCAAAGGGGCGCCGCTTGGGGGCAAGCACCCTCTCCTTTCCCGTCGCCCATCTAGGTTCAGATGCCGCCTGCCCTCCTCTCCTATAATAGAGGGTGGGGAGCTGCTACAGAGGTTCGCAAGCCTCCCCCCAACACCTCTATTCTGGAGAGCCCCTTTCGCCTGAGAATGCAGACAACCGCCCACGGCGTGCCATTGGAATTGTTTCCTCAACTCTCCTCACCTAGTTCAAACGGAGGAGACGCCATCGCCCGACGTGTTGAATGAGGTCGTCTCAGCTTGGGTCATCGGTGATCGGAATCACGCTGGGAACGACTCCATCATCACCACTCTCGAACGCCTGCATCGATCTACAAGTATGTAGATGCAAACTCTCTTGACTCGTTGTTAGATGAACTCATAGATAGATCTTGGTGAAACCGTAGAGAAAATTTTAATTTTCTCAACGCCTCAACAGGCATCATGAGCTAGGTATGCGTAGTTCTTGCACAGTAGAACCAATTTAGTTGGGCGTGATCTTGTCAACTTACTTGCCGCTACTAGTCTTACCTTGCTCCGGCGTATTGTGGGATGAAGGCCGACCAACCTTACACGTACGCTTACGTGAGACCGGTTCCCACTAACATGCACTAGTTGCATAAGGTGGCATGGGTGTCTGCCTCCCACTTTAGTTGAGCGGATTCATGAAAAGGGTCCTTATGAAGGTAAATAGAAGGACAAGATCACGCTGGGTTATTCGTAGGTAAGAAAACGTCTTCTAGAACCCAATTGCACCACAAAAGATGCAACAACAATTAGAGGACGCCTAACTTGTTTTGCAGCAATTGTCATGGATGTGATATGGCAAGTTGTGATGAATGATGAATGACATATTGTGATGTATGAGATCATGTTCTTGTAATAGGAATCACGACTTGCATGTGGATGAGTATGAATCCGCAGGAGCCATAGGAGTTGTCTTTATTTTTGTATGACTGCTATGTCATTGAAGAAAGCCATGTAACTTACTTTACTTTATTGCTAAAACGCTTAGCCATAGTAGTAGAATAGTCGCTGATAACTTCATGGAGGCACGATGATGGAGATCATGGTGCATGCCGTGACAAGATGATCATGGAGCCCAAGATGGAGATCAATGAGTTTTATGATATTGGCCATATCATGTACTACTATATAATTGCATGTGATGTTTATTATGTTTATACATCTTGTTTACTTAGAACGACGGTAGTAAATAAGATGATCCTCACACAATTCAAGAAGTGTTCTCCCTAACTGGCAAGCTATAAAGTTCGTCCTCTAAGCACCACGTGATGATCGGGTGATGGATTCACGCTCACATACAACGGTGTAAGACAGATTTACACGAACACACGGGTTAACTTGACGAGCTAGCATGTACAGACATGGCCTCGAACACGGAGACCGAAGGTCGAACACGAGTCGATGGAAGATACGATCAACATGAGAATGTTCACCGACGATGACTAGTCCGTCTCACGTGATGATCGGACACGGCCTAGTCGACTGGATCGTGTATCACTTAGATGACTAGAGGGATGTCTAATCTGAGGGAGTTCATTAAATAATTTGATTATATGAACTTAATTATCATGAACTTAGTCTAAAACTTTGCATAATATGTCTTGTAGATCAAATGGCCAACGCCATGTCAACTTGAACTTCAACGCTCTAGAGAAAACCAAGCTGAAAGATGACGGCAAGAATATCTGACTGTCCGAACTTGAGGATCATCCTCATAGCTGCCATGAAACAATATGTCCTAGAAGGACCGCTTAGGTGACGCCTCCTCCCCAGAACCAAGACATTATGAATGCTTGCAGTCTTGCTAATGATTACTCCTCGTCAGGGGCATGCTTTACAGCTTAGAACCGGGCTCCAAAAGCGCTTTTGAGCATCACGAGCATAGAGATGTTCAGGAGCTGAACTGGTTTTCCAAGCTCACGCCGTAGAGAGATATGACATCTCCAAAGTTCTATAGTTGTAAGATGGAGGAAAATAGTTCGCAAGGACATTCTCAAGATGTCCGTGTGACAAACCGTATGACCCACTGAATATTAACCTCCCCATGAGGTGGTCATTGACAGATCTCAGCTGCCACCAAGCTACAAGAGCTTTGTGATGAACTACATATGCAGGGGATGGTTGAATTCTGAAGTGTCCGTTGAAGTCACCGAGGTTGAAATCAAGAAAGAACATCAAGGTTGATGGTCAATAAGACCACTAAGTTCAAGAAGGGCAAGGGAAGAAGAATTCAAGAAGGACGGCGGGTTGCCGCTCCTGCAAGCAAGTTGCCGAAGAAGTCAAAGAATGGACCCAAGCCTAGACGAGTGTTTATTGCAAGGGAAAGGGTCATCGAAGCGGAACTGCCCCAAATACTTAGCGGACAAGAAGGCCGCAACACCAAAGGTATATTTGATATACATGTAATTGATGTGTACCTTACCAGTACTGAGTAACTCCTAGCGTATTTGATACCGCCGCTTTTATTTGTAACTCACAGCAGGAGCTGCGAATAAGCGGAGATCGGAAGGACGAGGTAGACGGCCGTTGCGAATGGTTCCAGAGTCGATGTGATCGCCTCGCACGCTACTCTTCATTTACCCTGGATTAGTTATAAACCTTAATAATTGTTATTTGGTGCCAAGTTTGAGCATGAATATTGTATCTGATCTCGCTTAATACGGATGGCTACCATTTAAACCGAGAATAATGGTTGTTCTATTTATATAGAGATATGTTTTATGGTCATGTCATGGTCAATGGTTTATTCTAATGAATCTGAGTAGTATTACACATGTTCATAGCGTGAATATCAAAAGATGTAAAGTTGATAACGATAGTCCCACATACTTGTGGATCGACCGCCTTTGGTCACATTGGTGTCAAGCTTATGAAGAAGCTCCATGCGATGGACTTTGGAGTCTTTAGATTAGAATTCATTTGACACATGCAACAGATGGGCAAGATGCCAAGACTCTTCTCTGAACAATGGAGCGAGCAACCAACTTGTTGGAAATCATACATACCGATGTAAAAGGGTCCAATGAGCGTGAGGCTCATGGAGGATATCGTATGTTCTCATCTCCAGATGACTTAGTAGATAGGGTATGTCTACTTGATGAAACACAAGTCGAGACCTTGAAAGTTCAAGGAATTTCAGAATGAAGTAGAGAATCAACGGACCAAAGATAAAATTTTACGATCGGATCGTGGAGGAGAATATTAAGTCACGAATTTGGTACACACTTAAGAAAATGTGGAATCGTTACAACTAACGCCGAACACCTCAGACGGTGTGTCCGAACGTCAGAATCGCACTCTATTAGATATGGTGCGTCTATGATGTCTCTACCGATTTACCGCTATCATTTTGGGATATAGAGACAGCTACATTCACTTTAAATAGGGCACCGCCTAAGTCCGCGAGACGACACACGTATGAATTATGGTTTGGGAAGAAACCTAAGCTTCGCTTCTAAAGTTTGGGGATGCGAGCTTATGTCAAGAAACTTCAACCTGAAAAGCTCGAACCCAAGTCGGAAAATGCTGTTCATAGGATACCCTAAGGAAACCATAGGGTACCTCTCACTTAAGATCCAGGGCAAGATCTTTGTTGCCAAGAACGGATCCTTTCGAAAAGAGTTTCTCTCAAGAAGTAAGCTGGAGGAAAGTAGAACTGATGAAGTACTACCTCTGAACATGATAGTATGCAGCTCAGAAAATGTTCCTGATGCCTACACCAATCAAGAGGAAATTCATGATGATGATCAGGTACTTCGGATCAAGTTGCATAACTCAGAGGTCCACTAGGACACGCTCGCCCAGAGTGGTACGGCAACCTGTCCGGAAATCATGTTGTTAGACAACTGAACCTCTCAATATGAGAAGTGATGGCGGCCCAGATTCCAAAATGGCTAGAAGCCATGAAGTCCAGATAGAATCCATGTATGAAACAAAGTGTGGACTTTGACGACTTGCCGATGATCGGAGCGATAGAAAACAAATGGATCTTTAAGAAGAAGACGGACCAGATGGTAATGTCACCATCTATAAAGCTCGACTTGTCGCTAAGGGTTATCGGAGTTCAAGGGATTGACTACGATGAGACTTCTCTCGTGAGCTGAGCTTAAGTCCGTCTCAATCATGTTAGCAATTGCCGATACTATGATTATGAGATATTGGCAGATGGACGCCAAACACGCCTTAACGGATATCTTAAGGAAGAGCTGTATATGATACAGCCGAGGGTTTTGTCGATCCTAAGAATGTGATAAGTATGCAAGCTCCAACGATCCATTTATGGGCTGTGCAAGCATCTCGATTAGAACATTCGCTGATGAGATGTCAAGCCTTGGTTTATGTAGACTTATGGAGAAGCCTTGCTTACAAGAAAGTGAGGGAGCTCGAATTTCATAATTATATGTAGATGCATACTTTTGATGGGAAATGATATAGAATTCTTGGACAGCATTAAGGCCTACTTGAATAAATGTTTTTCAATGAAGGACCTCTGAGAAGCTTCTTATATTAGGCATCAAGATCTAGAGATAGATCGACGCCTAAGGTCTTTCAAAAGCACATATCCTTGATAAGATTTTGAAGAAGTTCAAATGGATCAGTCCAAGAAAGGGTTCTTGCTCGAGTAAGGTGTGAAATTGAGCTCAGCCAATGCCCGACAGTGCAAAAGATAAAGAAGAGATGAGTGCATCCCATGCCTCAGCCATAGGATCTATTATGTATGCATGTGTGTACTGCACTGATGTAAACCTTGCCGTAAGTTTGAGGAAGGTACCAAAGTAATCCCAAGGAACACCGACAGCGGTCAAGAATATCCAAGTACCGAAAAGGACAAAGGACATGTTTCTCGATATGGAGGTGACGAGCTTCAGAAGGGTACGCCGAGCTAGCTTAGATAAGATCTGGATGACTCAAAGTCACAAACCGGATACGGTATTGTTGAATGGTGGAGCAAGAATGTCTAGTGCAAGCAGTAGCGCCTCTGGATCTACATGTGAAGCGGAGTACATGGCAGCCTTGAGGCAGCGATGAAGCAATTTGGGTGAAGGAGTTCATCACCACCTAGGAGTCATACCCAATGCGCTCGGGCCGATCAAACTCTCCGTGACAACACAGGAGCTATTGCTCTGCAAGGAGCCAGTGTTTCACAAGAAGACAGGCACATCGGCCGCTCAACTCCATCCGTGAAAATGTTCAAGATGGAGACATAGAAATTTGTAAAGTCACGGATCTGAATGTCGAGATCCGCTGACTAAACCTCTCTCAGGGCAAAACATGATCAACACCAAACTCGGGTGTTCGATTCATCACAATGTAACTAGATTATTGACTCTAGTGCAGGAGACTGTGAAATATGCCCTAGAGGCAATAATAAAGCATTACTATATTTCCTTGTTCATGATAATTGTCTTTATTCATGCTATAACTGTATTATCCGAAATCGTGATACACGTGTGAATACATAGACTAAACGTCCCTAGTAAGTTAGTTGATAGTCGTTGGCAATGCAAGTCAGGCGACTATGGACATATCATTGATACGATCACGCCATTAGAGAATGACGATGGACAAGACCCAATCCTAAGCATAGCCAAGATCGTAGTTCGTTGCTAGAGCTTTTCCAATGTCAAGTATCTTTCCTTAGACCATGAGATCGTAACTCACCGAACCGGAGTGCTTTGGTGTACCAAACGCACAACGAATCGGGTGACTATAAAGGGCAAAGTAACTCCAGTATTCTGGGTTGACACGGATCGAACGGATTTGTCACTCCGGTTCGGAGAGGTATCACGGGCCCACTCGGAGTGCATCATCATAAGAGCTCAAAGTGACCAAGTGTCTGGTCACGGATCATGCATTACGTACAGTAAAGTGACTTGCCGGTAACGAGACTGAACGAGGTATTGGGATACAGATTGAGTCTCGCAAGTAACATACCGTCGACAAAGGGAATAGAATACGGGTTGTTGAACCTTGACATCGTGGTTCATCCGATGACACATCGAGAGAATGTGGGAGCCAACATGGGTATCCAGATCCGCTGTTGTTATTGACCGAGGTCGTCGCTTTTATGCCAGATGTCTCCGAACCCGTAGGGCTCAACACTTAAGGTTCGTGACGCTTAGGGTTATTAGGAAGACAAGTATGTGATTACCATATGTTGTTCGAGTCCCGATGAGATCCCGGACGCCACGAGGAGTTCCGAATGGTCCGAGGTAAAGATTTATATGGAAAGTGTTAAACGGACTCGAAAGTTTCGGGTATACGATGACGGGGCCACGAGGTCACTGGGGGGCACATGGGCTGGTGGGAGAGAGCCAGCCCCTGGTGTGGGCGCCCTCCACCAGGCCCATGCGCTAGGGCTTGGGAGGGAACCCTAGGCAAGGGGCCCTCGGGCAAGCACTTCCCTTGGCGCCCATCTAGTTCCAGATGGGTTGCCTCTCTCCTCTAAGTAGGAGAGCTCAAATTAGCGCAACTCCTCCCAGAATTCATTCCTGAAAGAGTATCGCTGTGGAACCGATGACAACCTGCACACGAGGTCTGGAATGCTTCTCAACTTATCCTGCTGGAATCAAACGGAGGAGCGATCGTTCCGGCCACCAGGTTGAGACCGAGGTGTGTCTTCTCGGCCATCTGGTGATCGAACCACGCTAGAAGACTCATCACTGACCATCGTTAAGCCTGCAGATCCAAGTGGTATGAGATGCCTCTCAGACTCATGTTCCTTAGATGAACTCATAAGATTAATCTTGTGAACCTAGGAAATTTTAATTTTCAGCAAGTCAACTAAACGGGATATAGCTAGGTCTAGCAGTAGTCTTTGCACAGTAGACATAGTTGTGGCTGGATCTTGTCAATTAGGTATAGTCTCTACCTTGCTGTATTGTGGATGAGGTCGGACCACTCTTACAGGACATACTGAACCGGTTCCACCGTAACTGCACTAGTGTTAAGGTGGCTAGCGTGTCCAGCTCCCACTTTAGTTGGACGGAATTCGAGAAAGGTCCTTATGAGGGAACGAGAGTTGAAGCTACGCTGGTTATCGTAGTAAGAAAATGTGTTAAGAACACAGCCATGTAAAAGTGAACAACTGAGGCGCTTGTTTGCGATTGTCATGGAGATGGGTTGTGGATATAGAATGACTAGGATGTATGGATCAGTTCTCGTATAGACATCACTTGCATGTCGATGAGTATTGACAACGGAGAGCCATGAGTTGTCTTATTTGATGACAGTGATTGAAGAAAGCCATTAATTCTTACTATTGTAAACGCTTAGCGCATAGTAGAGAATTAGTCGGCGATGACATACTTCATGAGGACGATGTGAGTCATGTGATGCCGTCGAAAGATATCATGGAGTCCAAATGAGATCATGGATTTTATGAATTGGCATACATGTACTACATATAATTGTGTGTGTAATGTTATCATGTTTACTTAGAACGACTGTAATAAGATGATCCTAATATTTCAGAAGTGCTAGCACGCATAAAGTTTCGCTTAAGCACCAGTGATGATCGGTGTGAGGATCTTCGATACAGACGGTTAAGACAGATTTACACACGAACTTGGGTTATTGATCGAGCCTAGCATGTGACATGGCCCTCGAAGGAGACCAAGGTCAAAGAGTCAAAGTGATCAATGTGTCACGACATGCTTCCGCTCAGTGATGCGGACAGCTAGTCGACGGATTGTACACTTAGTGACTGAGGGGCTATCCATGGGATTCATTATTTTCTTATTACTTTTCATGAACATCAAACTTGCTAATATGTTGAGATCTGGAGCCATGTCCTGATTACGCTTAGGAACCGATGAGGCAACACACTGGTCGGATTAGGACATCCTCATAGTGCCAGCATATGTCCAGAGACGAGGGCGCCCCTCCTGCAGCCAAGACTTTATAATACTGGAGCTGCAGGTGTACCCCGCTAGGCACATAAGCTTGAAGGGTCGCTTGATGCATCACGGCATTAGGTTCGAGGACTGAAATGGCCAGCTCACCACCTAAATTCCATCCACGTCATAGTTGTAAGATGGAAATGTCGAGCAGCCTCCAGATTCGGTAGACACAACCGATCCCAATACCTCCCGCGATGGCGGTCTGACGGAACCTCCTTGCCACCAAGCTACAAGCTTGTGATCGACTACAAAGGGGATGCAGCCATCGGCTGAACGTGTCTCAGTAATCAGCGAGGTGATCGGAAGACACGTGTTGATCGGTCATAGACCCAGTAAGAACAAGGAAGAAAATCAAAGACGCTAAGAGAACGTGCCGCCTCAAGAAGTTCCGAAGGTCAGACATCCCAAGCCAGATCAGTGCTTATTGCAGAAGTCACCAATGGATCCAATACTTGCGGACGAGGCAAACGTATTTTGAATCATGTACTATGTACCTTAACAGTGAGACTCCAGCTATTTGATATGCGCGTTGTATTGTACTAGCACTGCGATAGGGAGATCCGAAGAGAGTGAGGGCATGAAGTTCAGTCGATATCGCACGCAGCACTTTCATACCTTGGTTAGTAAACTTATAGATTTGGTGCCAAGTTGACATGAATTATCCAGATCGCTATACGGATGTACTGTTTAACCGTGAATGGTTGCTATTTATATAGAGTATGACTGGCATGCCATGGTCATTTTACTTCTATTGAACGAGCCAGTAACACTGTTCCTTGAATAGTAAAACGATGTTATTGAAAGTAGTCGCTGCTGTTTTGAGCCGTGGTAGACATTGTGCCATAGCGCATAAGAATGCCAAGTGAGAGCAACTTGTTTTTGAGGCATTTGTGATTAGATATTGCAATGAATATGCTATCATTTATTGTATGACAGACATGTTTCGTAACAATGGTTACGAGCAACCACTGTGGACATAATCGTTGTCGTCCATGAGTGACGCCTGAGGATTCTACTGTTCTCACTCGTAGCGATACTCGAGAAGCATAGTGGGAATGCACGATTAGATGACACAAGGTCTGGACCTGACAAGGTGATCAGACGGAATTTCGAATGAAGATAGAAGATCAACGATGACGAGGCCATATATTCACTATCGATCGTGATGGATGTATCCTTATGCATCTAATTTGTTGATTGACGGAGCATTATAAGATATTAACTAATTATCAATAATGTCTCCTGATATGCATCGCTCAAAGTCGTCGTCCGAACCACGTGAATCGGAAACTCTATCTAATACGGTGCGGTTGACAGCGAATCTGTTATCTTACGATTACGATATGCAGTATGGGGTACGCCAGCAAACGAAGCTAATCATTAGAATAGTCACCTAAGATGTTCCCTGAAACGACCATCTCAGTATGACGGTTATGGTTTGTGAAGATCACGACACTAGATGCTGAGAGTGCTGTCTACAAGTGGGGAGTTGCTTAAGTATAGATTAATTGAACTAAATTTACTCGAACAAGTCGAGATTTGCGATTCATGGTAGATACCTAGACCATGTGTATACCTGTTTATAAGATCCTAGGCAAATGTATTGATGTAGACAATGATGGATTTATCCGTGAGAGTTTTCTCATGCAAGAAGAATAGTAAGACTCGCTGAGGTACTGACCTATTGAGAGCAATGCATAGTATGAAGCTTAGAAAGATGTCTTGATAGCTAGGCACCAATGCAAGAGCAGAATGACTTCAGACGATTTGAGTCAAGGACTATCGAGATGCCAAGATTGACTAATTCGCAATACCATAGAGATACGCTCAGTCTAGCAAATGGTACGGCAGAATCGCACTGGAATCATGTTTAGATCAACGGTACTTCAATCGTATGAAGAAGGGGGGCAGATTCCGAACAGAATGTTGCAGAATTGCACCATTATAGCTCGGATAGAACCATAGTATGAAGGATGACAAAGTTGAGCTTTCGTGACTGCTGAATCGCGAGCGATAGAAACAAATGGATCATTTATGAGAAGACACTGTCTCAGATGGTAAGGCAATTAAGAAGCTCGACTTGTCACAGGATACGGCAAGTTCAAGGATTGCTACAGTGAAGAAGCCCAATCTGCCTAGCCTAGCTTAAGTCCTTGCTGCAATGCGTCATAGAAGCGATACTATGATTATGATTTGCGATGAGATGCAAACAGCTGCAAGGATATCTAATACAGATTATGAGTGATTACTAGTGTGAGAACCCCGGTATTTGTCGGTCCTAAGATAGTCTGACGAGTATGCAAGTCAACATCATTGAGGGGGTGAGCACTGATTGAACAGTTCGCAATTGATAGATATCAGAATACTTTCGAGATTATGTGAGAACCGTAAATAAGTGATGTGGAGCATATATGATTTGTCATATTATTAGATACAGTATTTTAAGGAAGAGAATAGAATTTTGTCGACAGATAAGCCTATATAGTACAACAATGAATGTTCATGATTCGATCATGGAGAAGCTTTCATAATATTGACAAAGATGCAAGTATAGAGATAGATGAACTTATTTGGGCACTCTAGGTCTTTCTAAAGCATACCTGTGATGGACTTTGAAGAATTCAATGATATGAATCCAATGAAAGGTTTAACCTGCCTATTGGGAAGTGACTAAATCCTCCGACAATGCCCAAGCACGACTATTGAAATAAAATACCGAGATGGTCAATGGATGCCTGAGTACATATCTGACTTATAGTATGCAGCTTGGTATTCTACTGATGTAAACTAAGCGAAAGTTTGAGAAGGTACCAAAGAATTCAGGTAAGGAAACGATCACGTCAAGAAATAAGTCTGACTACCGAAAGGACAATATTGTTACAGTGTTCTTAAAAGTGGATGCCAGTCGCACGAAAGCCATGCAAAGGGTAGTCCGACGCTACTCAACAATTGGATTAGACGTCATGATGTCACACCGATACATATCGTTAATGGGGAGCATAGAGACTAGCTGCATCACGCTAAAGGCACGCGGGATCTAATCGTGAGATGCACCGTATGAAGCATCGGTAGCAGATGAAGCGTTAATTTGGAGTTGGATGAGGAAAAGTT
Organism: Aegilops longissima; assembly: GCA_021605205.1. Taxonomy (NCBI): domain Eukaryota; kingdom Viridiplantae; phylum Streptophyta; class Magnoliopsida; order Poales; family Poaceae; genus Aegilops; species Aegilops longissima. Next base: position 11,607,774 of record CM038682.1, on the reverse strand, counting down.
CTCACCGACTAGGAGCTCGATACCCAATCGCCGGGATACGCTTCTAGAATACACCAAGATGCCTTAGCACCATTCTTCACAAGATCCAGGCACATTTTCGTTGAAGCTGATCCATCTAGGAAAAGTTTCTCAAGAAGTGAGGAGGAATAGAATTATAGTAATCTTTTATGGAAAGTGTCATCACGGAATCATTCGCAGATTCCGCACTTATAAATTAATGAGGACATGAAACTTGATCAATGCACCAAACTCTATGAGGTTTCGAGTAAGTCATCACAAGTGTACTAGATTATTTAGAAGTCAGTGACAGCCATGAGACTCGCTATGAGGAAGATGATGAGCCCAGATGCAATGGAAATAAAGAGATGATCATATATTGCATGATCAAGTGTGCTTTGATGATTGTCATGATCCGTATTATGGAAATCGGATATCACGAGGAAACAAGCGATAGAATATCCTAAAGCTCAGTTGACAAAGGTGTTTCACATAGTCAAGGTTCTGACTAGGAATGAGTCATTACTAACGAGGATCACGTCCAATCATAGGAGAAGACATGAATGGCAAGAGCAACCTAAGCATCTACATGCGAGTTGCTTTGAGAGCTTTCATATGTGCAAGAGTTCTCATCCTAGGAGCTACAAATCGTAACTCCAGCGAACCTCGTATGGAGGCTTTGGTGCAAGCACTCGAAAGTAAAGCTTGAAGTGCTATCAAAGTCATTATTTAAAGACTTCAGTAAGCGTTACAGGATCGAGTGGATGCACTACAACTTCTAAGAATGTAATACCATGTGCATCGGAAATTAGTAGATTATATTGAGCTCAAAGGACGTGTTGCAGGATATGCATTACAAGTAAGTGACTCTGCGTTATTATTGAGCATCAACGATTATGGATAATCAAGACGTGAAGTTTTCAAGAACATACCCGACAAGATTGAATAGTCAAATGGAACAGTCAGGTTCTTGACCTGACATCGGTGTCATTGATAAGACTCAAACCGAGGAGAAGATGGAAAAGACATGAAGTCATCCATGATCGCCTAGGTTCTAAGTATGTATTGAACCTGAGGTCTATGCATACCGTACATGCTTCAGGATGTCAATCCAACGTAGGGTGACATAAGGTCAAATTAAGTCTGTGACAGGATAGGTTTCATTAGGAAGAAAAGGTATCGTAGGTTACCGATGCTTTTAACGAGTCAGATGACTCGAGTCTCACGGATACATACGAAAGTGAGATTGCGAAGGTCCGAGATTGTAGAAGAATTTGAATACTACGCTGAAAGTGATGTAATCGGACTGAAATTATCGGGTCATAGCAACATGATACATTGTACCTGGGTACACATCGTGATGTTGATCACCGAGGCCACTTTGGGTCTGGCACATGATGTGTGAACTAGGGTGTAACACTGTGTGTGAAGCTATCAGGAACACATGGTAGATGTGAGATTATGACCTAAGTGCAAGGGAGCTGCAAGGAAATATGCCCTAGAGGCAATAATAAAGTTATTATTTATTTCTATATCATGATAAATGTTTATTATTCATGCTAGAATTGTATTAACCGAAACATAATACATGTGTGAATACATAGACAAACAGAGTGTCACTAGTATGCCTCTATTTGACTAGCTCGTTAATCAAAGATGGTTATGTTTCCTAACCATAGACATGAGTTGTCATTTGATTAACGGGATCACATCATTAGGAGAATGATCTGATTGACATGACCCATTCAGTTAGCCTAGCACTTGATCGCTTAGTATGTTGCTATTGCTTTTTCATGACTTATACATGTTCCGTAACTATGAGATTATGCAACTCCTGCTACCGAGGAACACTTTGGTGCTACCAAACGCCACAACGTAATGGTGATTATAAAGGAGTACTACAGGTGTCTCCAAAGGTACATGTTGGGTTGGCGATTTGAGTTAGGTTTTGTCATCCGATTGTCGAGAGGTATCTCGCCCTCTCGTAATGCACATCATTAAGCTTTGAGCATTACAGCTAATGAGTTAGCTGTGAATGATGTATTACGAACGAGTAAAGAGACTTGCCAAGAATGATTAACTAGGTATTGATACCACGATCGAATCTCGCAAGTAACATACCGATGACAAAGGGAACAACGATGTTGTTATGCGGTCTGACCGATAAAGATCTTAGAGTATGTAGGAGCCAATATGGGCATCCAGGTCCCGCTATTGGTTATTGACCGGAGATGTGTCTCGGTCATGTCACATTATTCTCGAACCGTAGGGTCCGCACGCTTAAGGTTTCATGAGCTTATATTATGAGTTTATGAGTTTTGATGTACCAAGGAGTTCGAGTCCCGGATGAGATCGGGACATGACGAGGAGTCTCAAATGGTCGAGACGTAAAGATCGATATATTGGACGACTATATTCGAGTTCGAAAGGTTCCGAGTGATTCGGTATTTTCGAGTACCGAGAGTTACGGAATTGTATTGGGCCTCTTTGGCCATACGGGAAAGAGAGAAGGGCAGTGGTGGCCGCACTCCCTTGGACTAGTCCGAATTGGACTAGGAGGGGGGACCCTTCCTTCCTCTCCTTTCTCTCCCTTCTTCTCCTACTCCTACTACATGGAAGGGTTCTAGTTGATTAGAAGGGGAATCTACTCCGGGAGTAGGACTTAGGGCGCCCCATAGAGAGGGCCGCCTCCCTCCTCCACTCCTTATATACGGGGCAGGGGCACCCATGGACACATAAGTTGATCTTCGGATCGCTCTCAGCTGCGCGGTGCCCCTCCACCATATTCCACCTCGTCATATTGTAGCGGTGTTAGCGCAAGCCCGCGACGGTAGAACATCAAGATCGCCACCACGCTGTCAGGTGACGGAACTCTTCCCCGACGCTTTGCTGATCGGAGCCCGGGATCGCCATCGAGCTGAACGGTGCCAAGAACTCGGAGGTGCCGGAGTAACGGTGCTTGGATCGGTCGGATCGTGAAGACGACACTACATCAACCGCGTAATATAACGCTCGCTGGCCCACGAGGGTACGTGGACGACACTTCCTCTCGCTATGCCATCACCATGGTCTTGCGGATCGTAGGAATATTTTTGAAATTACCACGCTACCCAACAGTGGCATCCGAGCCTGGTTTTATGCCGCTGATGTCATATACGAGTAGACACAAGTGAGTTGGGCGATACAAGTCATACTACCACCAGCATGTCATACTTTGTTCAGCGGCTAGTAGATGAAGCGCCCGACCGCACGTGCCAGACGCTTCGCGAGACTGGTTTCACCGCTGTAGCACTCGTTGCTTAAAGGTGACGCGCAGGTGCTGTCTCTCTCACTTTAGTTGAACGAGCTGGTACGCTCCTCCTTGAGAAGGTTAAACGAGTCTATTGACAAGATCGCTGTGGTTTTGATGTAGGTAAGAACGGTTCTTGCTCAGCCCAGCAGCCACGTAAAATTTGCAACAACAAAGTAGAGGACGCCTAACTTGTTTTTGCAGGGCATGTTGTGATGTGATATGGTCAAGACTGATGCTATTTTTATTGTATGAGATGATCATGTTTTGTAACCGGTTATCGCAATGCCTGAGCCATATGGTTGTCGCTATTGTATGAAATGCAAACGCTCTGTAATTGCTTTACTTTATCACTAAGAACGTAGCGATAGTCGAGAAGCAATAGATGGCGAACGACAACGGAGTGTACGGATGGAGATCATAGGTGTCGTAGGCACGATTGCATCGATGGATGATCACGCACGAGATAGATGCTTTATTTTTGGAGCATGGAGCCATGTCTTACTTACTTTATTGCAACGCTAGCATGTATAGATGTCGCTCATAATCATATCACGATGTGAGATCATGTGATCCGGTGACAAGATGATCATGTGATAATGTTTTTATCCATTCATGCATACTATATTTGCATGTGATGATATGTTATCGTTTAGCACTTATAAGATGATCCTCACTAACAATTATCAAGAAGTGTTCTCCCTAGTATGCACCGCTCAAAGTTCGCGCTGCTAACACCACGTGATGATCGGGTGTGATCTCACGTCACATACAACGGGTGCTAAGCAGTTTGCACACGCAAATACTTAGGTTAACTTGACGAGCCTAGCATTATGCAGATATGGCCTCGAACACGGAGACCGAAGGTCGACGTGAATCTATGAGATAGATCAACATGAGAATGTTCACCATTGAAAACTAGTCCATCTCACGTGATGATCGGATCTAGGTTTAGTCGATTGATCGTGATCACTTAGATGACTAGAGGATGTCTAATCTAGTGGGAGTTCATTTAATAATTTGATTATATGAACTTAATTTATCATGAACTTAGTCCTTAAAGACTTTTGCGATAATATGTCTTGTAGATCAATATGTTGCATACCCATGTTTTGAATGTAGTCCTAGAGAAAATCTAGTGAAAATGAGGAGCAACTATCGGACTGTCCGATTGAGGTATTCATCCTCATGCTGCCAGGAAGAATATGTCCTAAGACGCTAGGTGAGCCGTATCTGCAGACCAATCGACATTATGAAGCTTGGCAGCTCAGTACGATGACTACTGATGTCAGTGCGAGCATGCTTTACGCTTAGAATCGGACTCAAAAGCGTTTGAAGCATCAGGAGCATATGAGATGTTCGAGAGTTGAAGACTATATTTCAAGATACCAGAGAGATATGAAGTCTCAACAAGTTCTATAGCTAGTAAGATGGAGGAGAATGCTCAACTAGTGAACATTTCTCAAGATGTCTGGTATCAATCGATGAATCAGTGAAAGTTAATCTTCCGATAAGGGTATTGATGAATTCTCTAGTCACGCACACCAAGTACTAGAACTTTCGTGATGAACTATAATATGCAAGGGATGGAAAGACATTCCTGAGTGTTCGTATGTTGAAGTCAGCCGAAGGTTGAAATCAAGAAAGACATCAAGTGTTGATGTAGATAAGACCACTAAGTTCAAGGAAGGGCAAAGGGCAAGAAGGAACTTCAAGAAGACGGCAAGAAGTTGCTGCCAGTGAAGAAGCCAAAGTCGGACCCAAGCTCGAGACTAAGTGCTTTTGCTGCAAGTGAAACTGGTCATAGAAGGAACTACCCCAAGATATTTAGCGATAAGAAGGATGGCAATGACCAAAGGTATATTTGATATACAGATAATTGATGTGTATTTACTAGTGATTCAGTGAACCTCTGGTATTTGATACCGCGCGTTGCTAAGATGTAACTCAAACGAGCTCGGAATAAGCGAAGAAGGAAGTGACGATGATGTTGCGAATGTTCCAAGAGTGATTGATCCTCGACAGCTACTCTTATTTACCTACGGATTAGTTTGAACCTAATAATGTTATTTGGTGCAAGTTGAGCATAATATTGATTGGATCATGTTTATGCATGGAGGTATCATTTAATAAGAGAATAAATGTTGTTCTTTATCATGAGATAATATTTATGGTTCACCATGACAAATGGTATTCAATGATCTCGTCTAGTATACACATATTCATAAGTGTGAAACCAAAAGATGAAAGTTATAATGATAGTCACATACTTGTGGCACTGCCGCTTGGTCACTATTGGTGTAGTGATGAAGAAGCTCCATGTTGATGGACTTTGGAATCCTTAGATTATGAATCATTTGAGCCATGAACCATGCCTTTGGGCAAGATGACAAAACTGCTTCTCCGAACAATGGAAGCAAGCATACCGAACTTGTTGGAAATCATACATACCGATGAAGCGTTCAATGAGTTGATGCTCTGGAGATATCATATTTCTACCTCACAGATGATTGAGTAGATATGGGTATGTCTACTTGATGAAACATAAGTCTGAGAACGTTGAAAGTTCAAGAATTTCAGAGTGAAGTAGAGAATCATCGAACCGAAAGATAAAGTTTCTACGATCGATCGTGAGAGAATATTAGTCACGAAGTTTGGTACAATTAAAACAAGTGGAATGTTACTACGCCACTCGAACACCTACATCAGAAGGTGTGTCCGAACGTCGTAACCACTTATTAGATATGTACGATCTATGATGTCTTACCGATTTACCACTATCGACTTTGGGGTTAGCATAGAGACAGCTCATTCACTTAAATAGGGCACCTCTAAGACCGCTGAGAGACACCGTATGAATATGGTTTGGCAGAAACCTGCTGTCGCTTTCTAAAGTTTGGGTGCGATGCTTATGTCAAGAAAGTTTTCAACCTGAATAAGCTCAACCCAAGTCGGAGAATGCGCTTCATAGAATACCCAAAGGAAACTGCATAGGGTACTACCTTCTATTAAGATCCAAGGCAAGATTTTGTTGAAGAAGGATCCTTTCTAAAAGAGTTTCTCTAAAGAAGTAAGTGGAGGAAAGTAGAACTTCGATGAGTAACTACCTTTGACTATTGATAAGTAGTTCAGCTCAGAATCATGTTCCAGTGATGCCTACACCAATTAGTGAGGAAATTATGATGATGATCATGAGAATTCGAGATCAAGTTGTACGAAATCAGAGGTCTTCACAGAGAAGATCCCCCGAGTGGTACGGCAACCTAGTCTAGGAAGATCATGTTACGTAGACAATGATGAACCTACGAACTATGAGAAGCGATGTGAGCCCAGATTCCAAAATGGTTGAGCCATGAATCGAGATGATCCATTATGAAACAAAGTGTGGACTTTGAGAGTTCGATGATCGGCAGAGCATATAAAAAATGGATCTTCAAGAAGGAAGACGATGCGATGTAATGTTACCATCTATCAAAGCTCGACTTGTTGCTAAGGGTTATCGACAAGTTCAAGGTGATTTACTACGAATGAGATTTCTCCGTAGCGAAGCTTAAGTCGTCCAATCATGTTAGCAATCGCACATTTTATGAAATCTGGCAGATGGAGTCAAAACTAGCTTCTTTAAGGATATATTAAGAAGAGCTGTATATGATGCAACCAGAAGATTTTGTCAATCCTAAAGAATGCTGACAAAATATGCAAGCTCCATGATCCATTTATGGGCTGGTGCAAGCATCTCGGAGTTAGAAAACGCTTTGATGAGTGATCAAAGCGATATAGTTTATACAGACTATGTGAAGCCTGATTTACAAGAAAGTGATGGGAGCCTCAGACATTTCTCATAGTATATGTAGATGACATATTGTTGATGGAAATATATAGAATTATTGACAGCATTAAGGTCTTGAAAATGTTTTTCAAGAAGGACCTGAGAAGTGTATATATTGGCATCAAGATCTATAGAGATAGATCAAGACGCTTAGTGTTTTCAAAAGACATACCTTGATAAGATTTTGAAGAAGTTCAAAATGGATCAGTCCAAGAAAGAGTTCTTGCCTCATGTTAAAGGTGTGAATTGAGTAGACTCAAGACCCACCACGGCAAAGATAGAAAAGAGATGAAAGTCATTCCCTATGCATCAGCCATAGGTTCTATTATGTATGCCATGTTGTACGCCTGATCGTATGCAACCTCCATAAGCTTTGGAAGGATCGCAATAGTATCTGGAGTAGATCACGGACAGAGTCAAGAATATCCTAGTACGATGGAAAAGGAATGTTTCTCGATTATGGAAGTGAAAAGGTCGTCAGAAGGGTACGCCGATGCTTAGCTTACACTAATCTAGATGACTCAGAAGTCATCAACCGGATACATTATTGAAAGTGGAGCAATTAGCTCAGACCGTAGCGGTCTGCAGTAAGCAGTTGGTCAGGACGATAGCAATTTGGTAGAGTTATACCTAGGAGTCTCAATCCGGTGACAACCTCGTGACAAACGAGTATCTCACAAGGCAACAGATCACAAGACCAGACATCTTGGTCAATCCATACGATGTGAACTAGATTACGAATAGTACAACCCTTTGGGCACGGATCGAATGGCAGATGTGACTATCTCTTGGCAATCACATGATAAGCGAACTCTATGTGTTCATTCATCACATTATGTACTAGATTATTGACTCTAGTGCAAGTGGGAGACTGAGGAAATATGCCCTAGAGGCAATAATAAAGCTTATTATTATATTTCCTTGTATCATGATAATTGTCTTTATTCATGCTAGAACTGTATTATACCGGAAATCTATACAGGTGAATACATAGACACAGATACATCACTAGTATGCCTCTATTGACTAGCTCGTTGGTCAAAGATGTATGTTTCCGACATGACATGATTGTCATTGATAACGGATCACTCATTAGGAGAATGATCTGATGACAAGACCCATCCAGTAAGCTAGCACTTGATCGTAGTATCGTTTGCTAAGCTTTTCATGACTATCATTTCCTAGACTATGAGATCGAACCCGGTACGGAGGAACCTTTGGTGTACCAAACGTCACAACGAATCTGGGTGATTATAAAGGTGTACTACGTACTCCAAAGTACAGTTGGTGCGATCGACATGGTTTTGTCACCCGATGCTCGGAGAGGTATCTCCGCCCCTCGTAGTGCATCATCATAATGAGCTGCAAGCTGACACAATGAGTCTAGCTGTCAGATCATGCATTACGGAAGTAAAGGACTTGCCAGTAACGTAGACCAACGAGGTATTGATACCACGATCGAATCTCGCAAGTAACATACCGCTGACAAAGGGAAGCATACGTGCTTGTTGACATGCGGGTCATCCGATGACAAATCTTCGAGACATGGGAGCCAACATGGGCATCCAGATCCCGCTGATTGGTTATTGACCGAGATCGTCTCGGTCATGCTCTACATGTCTTCTCAAACCGTAGGGTCCACACTTAAGGTTTCGTGAGCTATATTATGGAGTATGAGTTTGATTACAGAGTTGTTCGGAGTCCGGATGAGATCGGACATGACGAGGAGTCTGAAATGGTCCGGACGTAAAGATCTTATATATGGACGATATGTTCGGAGTCGAAAGTTCGGCGGTATCGAGTACCGGGTTACGGAGATTGGGCCACATCGGGAAGGAGCCAGCCTGGTGGCTGGGGCGCCGCACCTCCCTATGGACTAGGGTCCGAAGGGAAACTAGGGGCAGGGGCCGCTTGGGGGAACTCTCTCCTTCCTGTGCCCATTAGGGTCTTCCCTCCCCTGCCTTCTCCTATACATGGAGGGTTGGCCAGTTGGACTGAAGGGAGTACATCCATCTCCGTGGAGTAGGACCTTAGCGCCGCTGAGCTGTGTACCAGCACAGCCTAGGTGCCATTGATTGTCCTCCTACCTCCTTCATCCTTTATCAAGACGGAGGCAGACGGGCATCGCCTGACGCTGTTGAAGCGAGGTCTGTCCTTCAGCGCTTGCATGGTGATCGGACCACGCTGGGAACGTACTCATCATAACTGGCTGAACGCCTGACGATACAAGTGAGTATGTAGTATCAAACTCTCTTGACTCGCTGAGATGAACTCAAGATGATCTTGCGTGAACCGTAGGAAAATTTTGAATTTCTGCCAACGCCCCAACAAGCCCTCACCAGTTCCAGATTAAGGTGCACTCACTACAGGAGGCAGCTCCTTGCATCCCAACCTCCTGGATAACGACGAGGGAGCTAATGTTGCAGGCCTCTCCGAACCGGGTGCGACCTAGGGGTCCATGGAACGACCACTGCACCACGCCGTCCATAACTCCAACCCTGCATCCATCAAAGGAAAATTTGAAATTTTTAAAATTTTTTTTTATTTAAACCAAAAAATTAAATCTTTTAAAAGGGAAAATTAAAATTTGAAAAAATTAAAAGAATATGGGGTTTGGGGAATTATTTCCCCTTTCAAACGGGGGGCCAAAAAAATTTGGGGGGTCTTGTCAATTACCCGCTCAGTCATCTTTTCAGTAGGGGTAAGGCCGGAAACCTCACGGGCCCATGAGAGTTCCAGACTAAAACTGTTTAAAGGTGGCGGGGGTGCTTCCCCATTTAGTTGGAGGGTGAGAAAAGGGTTTAAAGGGAAATAGAAGGAAAATCAGTGGTTATTATGAAAACGTTTGTGAACCCCAAAAGTGCAACCAATTAAGGAGCCTTTGTTTTTGACAATTTTGGGGGAATGGAAGGTTTTGAAGTGTCTATTGTGAGTTAGCCGTTTTGAATAGGAACACATTGATGTATAGATAACCAGGAGCCAAGGAGGTTTTTTTGAGCCCGGGTCTTAAGGCCAGTAAATTTACAGCTAAAACGGTTTTTTAGAAAGGTTCTGAAATTCTGGGGCAGAGGGAACAGGTTGAAAATGTATGGAGCCCAAGATGGAGTAATGGGTTTTTGATAGGCCTTTGTACTCAAAAGCAGGTGATTAGAAATCGACAGAACGCGGGTAAATGTTCCTTAAAATTTCAAGAAGGTTTCTCCCTAATTCCCGTGAAATTTGTTTGCCCAGTTGACGGGTATGGTTCCTCCTAAACGGGTGGAAACAATTTAACCGAAAAATTGGGTTAATTAGAGAGATGGAAATGGTCAAACCGGAGCCAAGGTAACAGATCTTTGGAAGATACATCCATGGAATTTCAAGATGAAGTGATGATATCACAAGGCATGTTGTTCACTTGTGACTAGAGGAGTCAATCTGAGTGGGGTTCTTTAAATAATTTGATTATTGAACTTTTAAACATGCTTGCAAAATTTGCAAAATTCTTTGGACAAATGGAAGCCACAACTTGAACTTCAACGTTGGAAAAAAGCTAAAGTAGGAGAACTTAGGTTCCGAACTTGGGATATTATGTCGGAAACAAAGTCCTGAAGGACCCTTTGGGAGCCCCGGAGAAAAGAAATAACTTGGCGGGTTTAATTCCCTCGAGGGATTTTTTAGAAGGGCTAAAAGGCTTTTACTAAGCTATGAATTTCAAGCGAAACGGTTTTCCAACTCATAAAGATATGCTTCCAAAGTTCTAAGTTGTAAATGGGGAAAATACGCCGAGACACTCAAATTTTGCAACCGTACCCGCTGAAAAACCCCCCGAAGGGGTTTGGGAAAACCTGCGCCCCCTAAAAGTTTGGATGAACTACAAATCAATGGAAAGCCACCCGGGTTTCTTCTAAGTACCAGGGAAACAAGAAAAACATAAGTTTGGAGGCAAAAGAATGTTCAAGAAGGGCCAAAAGAATTTCAAGAAGGAGGAAGGATTTGGCCCCGAAGAAGTTCCGGAAAATAAAGAATGGACCCAAGGGCTGATGCTTTTATTCAAGGGAAATCATGAAGGGAATGCCCCAAATATTCGGACAAGGGCCGGAAACCCAAAGGTTAATTGAAACGGAGTGTACCCCGTCAAATCCCCTTTTTGAACCCGGCCTTGCATAGAACCACAAAGGGCGAAAAAGCCGGAAGAAAGAGACCCGGGTGAATTTCCGGGCGATGGGGGCCCGGACCATTTCTTTAAGGGAAGTTTAAACCTTAATAAGTTATTTGGTGCCAAGTTTAATGAAATTTTTTGGGATTCCTTAAGGAATCTCCTTTTAAAAATGGTTTTCATTTAATGGAAATATGTTTTATGGTTGCGATGGCAAGGTTTTTTAAGAATTTTTTAGAAACCTGTTATATGAATACAAAAGAGTGTTTAAGAAGTCCCACAAATTTCCCCCTTTTAATTGGTGCAAGCATGAAGAATCCGCTGATGGATTTTAGCTTTGTTATGTAGACCAATGGGAACCTGCCTAGGGAAGTGAAAGCTGCTTCTCCAAAATGGGGAAACCAACTTTTGGAAATATAATCCGAGTGGGCCAATGAATTGGGTCATGGAGGAATTGAGTTTACCCAAGACTTGAGTAGATAGGGAGTCTTTTAAACAAAGCAACCTTGAAAATTAAGGAATTTCAAAAATGGAATCAAGTCCAAAGAAAAATTCTGCGGGTTTGGAGGGAAATTTAAGTCACAATTTGGAAAAAAAAGGGAATTTTTCCCTAAGCCTAAAACCCCAAAGAAGGGTGTGTCCGAACGTAACCCTCTTTAGTTTGGGGGTCAGATTCCAGAACCGCTAATTTTGGGGATACCTGAAAGCAACATTTTAGGGAGCCAAGCCGTAGAGCACCGGAATTAGGTTTGGGAAGAAACCAAGCTTCCTTTCAAAAGGGGGATCGTTTATGTGAAATTAACCAAAAGCTGAACCCAAGCGGAAAAGTTTATGGATCCCTAAGGAAACCGGGTATCCCTCAAGACCGGGAAGATTTTGGGAAGGATCCTTTCCCAAAAGAGTTTCTCAAGGTGGGGAAAAGTAAACCAGAATCTTTAAGGGAAAAAGGAAAAGTTCCCGTGGCCACCCAACCGGAAAATTCAAGATGGATCAATAGGGGTTCTTTTCCCTGGGCCCCCCCAAAAACAACCCGTCCGGTTTAAATTTTAAAAAAACAAGTCGGAGAACTGCTGTACCAACCGCACCACGCCGTCGTGCTGCCATTGGAATTGTCTTCTCAACCTCTCCTTCATCCTTGCTAGATCAAGACGGAGGAGACGCCATCGTCCCGCACGCAGTGTTGAACGCGGAGGTGCTGTCCTTTCAGCGCTTGGTCATCGGGTGATCGGAACCACGCTGGGAACGACTCCATCATCACCACTCTCGAACGCCTGCATCGATCTACAAGTGATATGTAGATGCAAACTCTCTTGACTCGTTGCTTAGATGAACTCATAGATAGATCTTGGTGAAACCGTAGGAAAATTTTAATTTTCTGCAACGCTCCCCAATAGTGGCATCATGAGCTAGGTATATGCGTAGTTCTCTTTGCACGAGTAGAACACAATTTAGTTGTGGGCGTGATCTTGTCAACTTACTTGCCGCTACTAGTCTTATCTTGCTTCCGCGGTATTGTGGGATGAAGCGCCCGGACCAACCTTACACGTCCGCTTACGTGAGACCGGTTCCACCGACTAACATGCACTAGTTGCATAAGGTGGCTGGCGGTGTCTGCTCTCCCACTTTAGTTGGAGCGGATTCGATGAAAAGGGTCCTTATGAAGGGTAAATAGAAGTTGACAAGATCACGCTGTGGTTATTCGAGGTAAGAAAACGTTTGCTAGAACCCAATTGCAGCCACGTAAAAGATGCAACAACAATTAGAGGACGCCTAACTTGTTTTTGCAGCAATTGTCATGTGATGTGATATGGCCAAGTTGTGATGAATGATGAATGACATATTGTGATGTATGAGATCCTGTTCTTGTAATAGGAATCACGACTTGCATGTCGATGAGTATGACAACCGCAGGAGCCATAGGAGTTGTCTTTATTTTTGTATGACCTGCGGTCATTGAAGAAAGCCATGTAACTTACTTTACTTTATTGCTAAAACGCGCTTAGCCATAGTAGTAGAAGTAGTCGCTGGCGTGATAACTTCATGGAGGCACGATGATGGAGATCATGGTGCCATGCCGGTGACAAGATGATCATGGAGCCCCAAGATGGAGATCAATGGAGTTTTATGATATTGGCCATATCATGTCACTACTATATAATTGCATGTGATGTTTATTATGTTTATACATCTTGTTTACTTAGAACGACGGTAGTAAATAAGATGATCCTTACAACAATTTCAAGAAGTGTTCTCCCTAACTGTGCACCGCTGCTAAAGTTCGTCGCTTCTAAGCACCACGTGATGATCGGGTGATGGATTCTTACGCTCACATACAACGGTGTAAGACAGATTTACACACGCAAAACACTTAGGGTTAACTTGACGAGCCTAGCATGTACAGACATGGCCTCGAACACGGAGACCGAAAGGTCGAACACGAGTCGATGGAAGATACGATCAACATGAGAATGTTCACCGACGATGACTAGTCCGTCTCACGTGATGATCGGACACGCCTAGTCGACTCGGATCGTATCACTTAGATGACTAGAGGGATGTCTAATCTGAGTGGGAGTTCATTTAAATAATTTGATTATATGAACTTAATTATCATGAACTTAGTCTAAAACTTTTGCATAATATGTCTTGTAGATCAAATGGCCAACGCCATGTCAACTTGAACTTCAACGCTGCCTAGAGAAAACCAAGCTGAAAGATGACGGCAGCAACTATACGGACTGGGTCCGAACTTGAGGATCATCCTCATAGCTGCCAGAAACAATATGTCCTAGAAGGACCGCTAGGTGACGCCCCGTCCCTGAGAACCAAGACATTATGAATGCTTGGCAGTCTCGTGCTGATGATTACTCCCTCGCTCAGTGCGGCATGCTTTACAGCTTAGAACCGGGCTCCAAAAGCGCTTTGAGCATCACGGAGCATATGAGATGTTCGAGGAGCTGAAACTGGTTTTCCAAGCTCACGCCCGGTAGAGAGATATGACATCTCCGACAAGTTCTATAGTTGTAAGATGGAGGAAAATAGTTCTCGCAAGGAGCACATTCTCAAGATGTCCGGGTTGCACAACCGTATGACCCAGCTGAATATTAACCTCCCCGATGAGGCGGTCATTGATGAATCCTCCGGCCGCTGCCACCAAGCTACAAGAGCTTTGTGATGAACTACAATATGCAGGGGATGGTAAAGACCATTCCTGAAGTGTTCTCTATGCTGAAGTCAGCCGAGGTTGAAATCAAGAAAGAACATCAAGTGTTGATGGTCAATAAGACCACTAAGTTCAAGAAGGGCAAGGGCAAGAAGAACTTCAAGAAGGACGGCAAGGAGGTTGCCGCGCCCGGTAAGCAAGTTGCCGGGAAGAAGTCAAAGAATGGACCCAAGCCTGAGACTGAGTGCTTTTATTGCAAGGGAAAGGGTCACTGGAAGCGGAACTGCCCCAAATACTTAGCGGACAAGAAGGCCGGCAACACCAAAGGTATATTTGATATACATGTAATTGATGTGTACCTTACCAAGACTGTAGTAACTCCCGGTATTTGATACCGCGGCGTTGCTCATATTTGTAACTCACAGCAGAGCTGCGGAATAAGCGGAGATCGGCGAAGGACGAGGTGACGGCGCGCGCCGTGAATGGTTCCAGAGTCGATGTGATCGCCGCGGCACGCTACCTCTTCATTTACCTACGGATTAGTTATAAACCTTAATAATTGTTATTTGGTGCCAAGTTTGAGCATGAATATTGTATCTGGATCTCGCTTTAATACGGGATGGCTACTCATTTAAATCCGAGAATAATGGTTGTTCTATTTATATGAGAGATATGTTTTATGGTCATGTCTGATGGTCAATGGTTTATTCTTAATGAATCTCGAGTTTAGTACTACACATGTTCATAGCGTGAATATCAAAAGATGTAAAGTTGATAATGATAGTCCCACATACTTGTGGCACTGCCGCTTTGGTCACATTGGTGTCAAGCGCATGAAGAAGCTCCATGCTGATGGACTTTGGAGTCTTTAGATTATGAATCATTTGACACATGCGAACCATGCCTCATGGGCAAGATGACCAAGACTCCGCTTCTCCGAACAATGGAGCGAGCAACCAACTTGTTGGAAATCATACATACCGATGTGTGCGGTCCAATGAGCATTGAGGCTCGCGGAGGATATCGTTATGTTCTCACTCTCACAGATGACTTGAGTAGATATGGGTATGTCTACTTGATGAAACACAAGTCTGAGACCTTGAAAAGTTCAAGGAATTTCAGAATGAAGTAGAGAATCAACGTGACCGAAAGATAAAATTCTTACGATCGGATCGTGGAGGAGAATATTTAAGTCACGAATTTGGTACACACTTAAGAAAATGTGGAATCGTTTCACAACTAACGCCGCCTGGAACACCTCAGCGTAACGGTGTGTCCGAACGTCGTAATCGCACTCTATTAGATATGGTGCGGTCTATGATGTCTCTTACCGATTTACCGCTATCATTTTGGGGATACGCTCTAGAGACAGCTACATTCACTTTAAATAGGGCACCGTCTAAGTCCGCTGAGACGACACCGTATGAATTATGGTTTGGGAAGAAACCTAAGCTGTCGTTTCTAAAAGTTTGGGGATGCGATGCTTATGTCAAGAAACTTCAACCTGAAAAGCTCGAACCCAAGTCGGAAAAATGCGTCTTCATAGGATACCCTAAGGAAACCATAGGGTATACCTTCTACTTAAGATCCGAGGGCAAGATCTTTGTTGCCAAGAACGGATCCTTTCTGGAAAAAGAGTTTCTCTCGAAAGAAGTAAGTGGGAGGAAAGTAGAACTCGATGAAGTACTACCTCTTGAACATGATAGTAGTGCAGCTCAGGAAAATGTTCCTGTGATGCCTACACCAACTGAAGAGGAAATTCATGATGATGATCAAGGTAGTTCGGATCAAGTTGCTACTGAACTTCGTAGGTCCACTAGGACACGTTCCGCTCCAGAGTGGTACGGCAACCCTGTCCTGGAAATCATGTTGTTAGACAACAGTGAACCTTCGAACTATGAAGAAGCGATGGCGGGCCCAGATTCCAACAAATGGCTAGAAGCCATGAAGTCCGAGATAGAATCCATGTATGAAAACAAAGTGTGGACTTTGACCGACTTGTTCGATGATCGGCGAGCGATAGAAAACAAATGGATCTTTAAGAAGAAGACGGACGCAGATGGTAATGTCACCATCTATAAAGCTCGACTTGTCGCTAAGGGTTATCGGCAAGTTCAAGGGATTTACTACGATGAGACTTTCTCTCCGTAGCGTAAGCTTAAGTCCGTCTCAATCATGTTAGCAATTGCCGATACTATGATTATGAGATTTGGCAGATGGACGCCAAAACAGCTGCCCTTAACGGATATCTTAAGGAAGAGCTGTATATGATACAACCGGAGGGTTTTGTCGATCCTAAGAATGTCGACAAAGTATGCAAGCTCCAGCGATCCATTTATGGGCTGGTGCAAGCATCTCGAGTTAGAACATTCGCTTTGATGAGATGATCAAAGCGTTTGGGTTTATGTAGACTTATGGAGAAGCCTGCATTTACAAGAAAGTGAGTGGGAGCTCTGTAGCATTTCTCATATTATATGTAGATGACATACTTTTGATGGGAAATGATATAGAATTCTTGGACAGCATTAAGGCCTACTTGAATAAATGTTTTTCAATGAAGGACCTTGGAGAAGCTGCTTATATATTAGGCATCAAGATCTATAGAGATAGATCGAGACGCCTCATAGGTCTTTCACAAAGCACATACCTTGATAAGATTTTGAAGAAGTTCAAAATGGATCAGTCCAAGAAAGGGTTCTTGCCTGTATTGCAAGGTGTGAAATTGAGCTCAGCTCAATGCCCGACCACGGCAAAAGATAAAGAAGAGATGAGTGCCATCCCCTATGCCTCAGCCATAGGATCTATTATGTATGCCATGCTGTGTACCAGACCTGATGTAAACCTTGCCGTAAGTTTGGTAGGAAGGTACCAAAGTAATCCCGGCAAGGAACACTGGACAGCGGTCAAGAATATCCTGAAGTACCGAAAAGGACAAAGGACATGTTTCGTTTATGGAGGTGACGAAGAGCTCGTCAGAAGGGCTACGCCGACGCTTAGCTTCGACACAGATCTGATGACTCAAAGTCACAAACCGGATACGTGTATATGTTGAATGGTGGAGCAGAAGCTGGTGCAGCTGCAAGCAGAGCGCCGTGGCGGGATCTACATGTGAAGCGGAGTACATGGCAGCCTCGGAGGCAGCGCGATGAAGCAATTTGGGTGAAGGAGTTCATCACCGACCTAGGAGTCATACCCAATGCGTCGGGTCGATCAAACTCTTCTGTGACAACACCGAGCTATTGCCCTTGCCAAGGAGCCCAGGTTTCACAAGAAGACCAGGCACATCAAGTTGCCGCTCAACTCCATCCGTGAAAATGTTCAAGATGGAGACATACAAATTTGTAAAGTGCACACGGATCTGAATGTCGCAGATCCGCTGACTAAACCTCTCTCATGGGCAAAACATGATCAACACCGTAACTCTATGGGTGTTCGATTCATCACAATGTAACTAGATTATTGACTCTAGTGCAAGTGGGAGACTGTTGGAAATATGCCCTAGAGGCAATAATAAAAGCATTATTATTATATTTCCTTGTTCATGATAATTGTCTTTATTCATGCTATAACTGTATTATCCGGAAATCGTGATACACGTGTGAATACATAGACTACAATACATCCCTAGTAAGCCTCTAGTTGACTAGCTCGTTGGTCAACAGATAGTCATGGTTTCCTCACTATGGACATCGATGTCATTGACAACGGATCACGCCATTAGGAGAATGATGTGATGGACAAGACCCAATCCTAAGCATAGCACAAGATCGTAGTTCGCTTTTGCTAGAGCTTTTCCAATGTCAAGTATCTCTTCCTTAGACCATGAGATCGTAACTCCGGATACCGTAGGAGTGCTTTGGTGTACCAAACGCCACAACGAATCGGGTGACTATAAAGGTGCATTACAGGTACCTCCGAAAGTATCTGCTGGGTTGACACGGATCGACATCGGATTTGTCACCCGTGTTACGGAGAGGTATCACCGGGCCCACTCGGTAGTGCATCATCATAATGAGCTCAAAGTGACCAAGTGTCTGGTCACGGGATCATGCATTACGGTATTTAGTAAAGTGACTTGCCGTAACGAGACTGAACGAGGTATTGGGATACCGACGATCGAGTCTCGCAAGTAACATACCGTCGACAAAGGGAATAGAATACGGGTTGCTTGAACCCTTGACATCGTGGTTCATCCGATGACAACATCGAGGAACATGTGGGAGCCAACATGGGTATCCAGATCCCGCTGTTGGTTATTGACCTGAGGTCGCCTCGGTCATGCTCGCATGTCTCCCAAACCGTAGGGTCTACACACTTAAGGTTCGGTGACGCTAGGGTTATTAGGAAGACAAGTATGTGATTACAGATGTTGTTCGGAGTCCCGGATGAGATCCCGGACGTCACGAGGAGTTCCGGAATGGTCCGGAGGTAAAGATTTATATATGGAAAGTGGTTAAACGGACTGAAAGTTTCGGGGTATACTGTAATGTACTGGGCCACTGGAGGGGCCACCTTCCTGGGGCCACATGGGCTGTGGGAGAGGGAGCCAGCCCCTGGTGGCTGGGTGCGCCCCCACCTAGGCCCATGCGGCTAGGGCTTGGGAGGGAAACCCAAAGGGGCAAGGGGCGCCCCAGCTTGGGGGCAAGCCATCCTCTCCTCCTCCCTTTGTCACGCCCCATCTAGGGTTTCCCTAGATGGCCGCCCCCTGCCCTCTCCTCCTATAAATAGAGGGGTGAGGGAGGGCTGCACACAATTGAAGGCGCAGCCCCTCCCTCCCCAACACCTCTCATTCTCCGGCGAAGCTTGGCGGCCCGCCGGAGAACTGCTGTACCAACCGCACCACGCCGTGCTGCCATTGGAATTGTCTTCCTCAACCTCTCCTTCATCCTTGCTGGATCAAGACGGAGGAGACGCCATCGCCTCGCACGGTGTTGAACGCGGAGGTGCTGTCCTTTCAGCGCTTGGTCATCGGTGATCGGAACCACGCTGGGAACGACTCCATCATCACCACTCCCTCGAACGCCCGCATCGATCTACAAGTGGTATGTAGATGCAAACTCTCTCTTGACTCGTTGCTTAGATGAACTCATAGATAGATCTTGGTGAAACCGTAGGAAAATTTTAATTTTCTGCAACGTTCCCCAACAAGCCCATCACCAGTTCCCAGATTAAGGTCAGCACCTCCACTACAGGAGGCGCCGACGCTTGCATCCCCAACCAGTCCCCGTGGACCTGGGGACACGACCCGAGGGCTGCCGACGGTCCCCGTGAAGCCGAGCTTGCACGGCGCCAGTTCCGAGATCACTGCTGCCGCCCGGCCTGACCGGTAGGCGGTGCCAGGATCACCACCACAACCCACTGCACCCACGAGGACAGCGGTGCCAGGATCACCACCACAACCCACTGCACCCATGGGCACATCCCGGGCCGAGCCCGAACCTCACCCACTAGTACAAAAATTCTGAAATTTTGCAACAGGAAACATGAACAATTGTTTTAGTTGGTTGCAAAATTTCAGCCTCAAGTGATATTCGACAAGCTCTAGACCAAAAAGAGAACACCATGCACTGGAAAATGCAAAAAAATAGTAACCTCTGACTTGTTATTTTTGTGAGAGCTCCTCGAATTTTATTTATGTTGAAATTTTACTAGTCTCTAAAACATTTGTTCATGTTTGCTGTCACGAAAGTCGGAATGTTTTGATCTAGTTTGATATGTGTTTGGGCAGTCTTTTGATGATTCGGGTGTACTACACCCCGAGTGTAGCCACACATTGCCATTAGTATACGCCACCTATTCCTTAATTTTTTCCATATATATTCAGTGTTTCAATATATATTCACAGTTGTACAAATGAGATGGTCTAGTATGACGTTCAACACTTTTCTACTTTGGTTATGACTGAGCGGTATATATGCACGCATGGAAAATGAATATTATTCATTGCTGGAGGTGGTTAGATCATTACAATTTTCCATTAAATTTCATTTGATAATTTTTTTTAAGAACCGAGATGAGATGCCTCTTACAATAGTGATGAGTACACACCGGCCTCTGTGTAACACGACACAACACAACACACACACACACACACACACACACACACACACACACACACACACACACACACACACACACACACACACACACACACACACACGTATACTTGATCAAACCCTCTGAAGACTTTGTGTGCATCTATTTCTCGTGACATGTCAAAGTTACGAGAGCGGATTTTCTTCTCTAAGGTGTACTACACCCGAGTTTACAAAAAAACCAAAATAATCAATATCAAACTTGATACAAAAATCCTGAAATATTGCGACCTGATACTTGATCATATGTTTTAGGTTGTTGCAGAATTTCAGCCGCAAATAACATTCGAGGAGCTCTCGATAAAAAAAGATAAAATCGTAAGTGGTAATAGTTGGCGACATGTGGTAATAGGTGCACCCGATATCTAGTCTCAGAGCGTGCGGACCTAATCAACCAACGGATGCAAGTTGGATGGTCATGGGTGTGTTCAACTTCATTTGACCATATTGGAACAAGGCATCTTCCATATCATAAATATGTAAAAATGAAAATAATAATAAAGACACATTAAAAAGATTTGCCACCGTTTTAAGCTTATTCTTTGTATTTCGTTAATTTTTTTTATTTGTTATTTCTGCATATGTATTTTTTAGGACTCGCTTCTTTTTAAGTTACCTTCATCTTTTCATACAGTTAACCGGTTTATTTAAATATCCTTTTTTATTATTTTTAATAATGCTAATTGTTAATTTTTATAATTTTAAATATTTTACTTCTTAAATCAATGTAAACTTTTTTATAAAACCTTACATTTTTCAGATTTTTAAACATGTCAAGTTTTTCAAATAACCTTTATTATATTTTTAAATATATGGTAAATTTTTAATACATTTTTAATTTTTAACATATTTAACATTGTTAAAATCATGGATTGAATTTTTATACTCTGAACATTTTAGATCTAATTGTAAAAATGATATTTTTAGATTAATTATTATTTAAATTAACATTTAAATTTGAAATAATTTTGTGAATTTTATAACATTTAATTTGAAAAAATGTTAACATTTTTATACATGAAATTTTAAAACAATCTAAAACGAATTATATAAATGGCTAAAATTTTGACAAGTATAAAATTTTAAAAAATCATGAACATATTTTAAATGAGAGAATATTCTAAAATAAATTAAATTTGTTAAAATGTATTGAAATAATTACAAAAGTAGTTAACCCACTAATAACCGTACTTCGCTAAACGGATTTTTCAAACAAATAGAAATGAACAAATAAATTAATTAGGACGAAAATGACTTCCATGACACTTACTTACTTTTGGTTTTGACCAAGACCAGTTGTCGGACACCTACACACATCTCTTCTTACAAGAGTTATCTTTTCCTATCAAAACTGTAGCAATGGATTCTAACGGCCGGATACTCATCTGAAGGCACAATCTTATTCTAGTGGTTAATAACCTGGATTTGACCCAATAAATCTAGGGTATTTTCAAAAGAATTATGTTTCCTGGTAAGACATTCTGTATCATGCAATTGATTTTAAGAGACGGAACACTATTCATTAAATATATGGTAACTACTGAACTTACTAAAAAACTTGCAATTACATACAAAATATGGAATTGCTTCCGGGTATATGCTTCACCTAAGAATCCTGTACTCATGAGAGCCTCTACAAAGAGCACGAGTCAATATGACCCTCGGAAGCCCACATCCGCTTAGATTAAGCTCACCAAGCATGCCGAACCGCACGAGGGAAGGTACCTCATCCACCTAGAACCCATCCGCCCAAAAGCACCCGCACAGGCCCATAGGCCACCCACCCAACCCCCGACCGGACCCCAACCCCGCCCAAGCTCGCACCCTCGCACACGGCCACCAACCCCGACTGGGAACAGGCGCCCCACACCTGCCCAACGCCCAAGTCAGACCCTCCACCAGAGGCCCGCGCCGACCCCAACCACGACCCAACCCACCATGGCAAGATCCGAAGTCATGACGGGAAAGCGACTTCACGATGCCGTCCAGATACCAAAGCTCTGACTGAGGGACTAAACAATTCTACACAATGCACCAACAGACCTCGCTTGTACTCTAGGACCAGCCCAACCTACAATGTAAAATTTGTATCTCAATTTGTTATTTTGATGTTCAATTTGTTAATTTCAGTTATTAGTCTCAAATCTAGGCATAAAGACACCAGTACAAATTGCAAGTATATCTTTTGTATTAACGGTGAAGTCAATGGTTATTAGTTGAATTTTAGTTCCAAACTGTTCACATCTGTCAAATCATATTTATCTGTTCTTAGGCAGTCCCTAAATTAGAAACTACACACTGTAGTCACAAGCACTGAGGCTATCCTGAGAACAACACACGCATCATGGCTCAGACAGGCTTCACGGCGGCCCTGAGCAAACAACTTTTCCATCTCAACCCAGGCTGCTCGGAACCCAGCCTAGATGAATACACTATGCAAGTAGAACAATTTGACTTTGAGGCAAAATGAAGAGATAAGCAATATTTTCAAAATTCAAACTTGTGCAAATTCGTGAAAATAGAGAGAGGCATTTGAACTAAAAAATAAATTTTGGTTTAAACAGGCAATTCTAAATATGATTCATTTTTTAAAAATTCAAAATCTAACTATTGATAAATATTCAATAATAGAAATTTGTAAATTTAAAAATGGTTCAATTAGCCATTAATATGTTTAGGGTATTTCTAAAAATTATAATTTGTTTAAATATAAGTAGTAATAATATTTTATAGTAATTTAGGAACTTTTGATTAAATTTGAAAAATCCAGAAAATACTGGTTTCTTCAATAACTGAAAATTTGCTTATTTTGAACAAAACTGAGATATCGGATTTACTAGGAATTAACTTTATTAAATTGATTTTGATCCACTGGTAATTTTCGATATGTGGCAAAACATGGCTTAGATTTAAACAAAGGTTGCATAATGGTCTTCTTTCAAATACGTCATTAGCGCAAAAATTATGTACCCTCAATTTCTCAGATTCGTACTACACTAATACACAAATGGAAGCATAGTACTCTTTAAATTGGGTCATTGTTTGTGATGCGAAAACCTGGTAAAAGCATTTTTAGGGAATAATCAATCACCGATAATCATGGCGAAGAAGTATTAACAACCCGTCCCAATTTTTCTAGGATCTGAATGGATAAAAATGGATCATGAACAACGTTCCAATGTTAATCACCTGCTTGTTTATAGCCTGTTGAAATTGTAAACGTATTAGAAATCATGCTATATTCACCTGAAGGCGCCGAGTGAATTCACTTAATCCATGTCAGCATCTTAGGTGATGTAATTAGGCAATCGATGCACCTTCTAGACATGCTTAATCACTGATAATTTCATCGTAATGAGTAATTCCATTGTCATTTGGCTATTATTAATTTACGTAGTATCTACGGTATCAAACCTAGACATGGTCATTAATTGAATAGTATATTGACATGTTGAGTTGTTTCTGCATAGGATATGTACTTTTAAGCATATTCTATGTTGCTTTTAATCAAGATTTATAATCCTGTGTAAAAACCAAAATAATCAATATCAAACTTGATACAAAAATCCTGAAATATTGCGAGCTGATACTTGATCATATGTTTTAGGTTGTTGCAGAATTTCAGCCGCAAATAACATTCGAGGAGCTCTTGACAAAAATAAAATAAAATCATAAGTGGTAATAGTTGGCGACATGTGGTAATAGGTGCACCCGATATCTAGTCTCAGAGCGTGCGGACCTAATCAACCAACGGATGCAAGTTGGATGGTCATGGGTGTGTTCAACTTCATTTGACCATATTGGAACAAGGCATCTTCCATATCATAAATATGTAAAAATGAAAATAATAATAAAGACACATTAAAAAGATTTGCCACCGTTTACTGTAAGTTTGTCATTTCTTTTTGTGCATATACGGATTCATGTTTTTGATGTGCAAATATGGGGTCACACTGCACTTATTTCTGTATATGTGGATTAGCCGTTGTCCACTGTAAATTGTATATGTGTGTGTGTGTATCCAACGGCGATATTGTAATGGACACTGCGGTCAGTCACTAATTATTTCTTCTCAAGTCGGTCCGCTCCATTGTAGCTATAGCTGCTCATGTGTGACAAACTAGCTAGTAGGCCACACCGGAGAAGTTTAGCTCAATGTTTTCTGTGCCGTACGCCTCCACCTCCAGGGAGAAAAGTACGACTAGGATTTCCTCCGCGGTTGGGATGCCTTCTGGTGCCGGCGAGGTGGGGGAACCAAACCCTGGTCTGGAGTGGTATTTGCTACAGGGAAGCCCCCAAGGTTTCGTATGCACCTCAGCTCTACCTATCTGACATTTATCAGTGAAGAATTATGGAAGAGCAAACATGCAAAAAAAAAAGGTAGTTTAATCTAAAGATTTTTAAGAGCCAGTTAAAAAATATTGCATTCTCAACCTTTGCATGCGTGACCATAAAAATTAGCCTCTAGGATTTTGACAAACAATTTTTTTGTGAGAGGCCAAGATTTTCTTGTCGTACATATGTTGTCTATAATTTCTCTCCCACAAATTAAATAGTTATTGCTAAAAATAAAATAACATTGAGGAAACTTATAGATAAATAATGAACTCCATCAATCAGAAGTGTAGTCCACCTAGTTGCAAGTTCAGTTTTGATACACAACTTGGGCTTGACCATTTTTTGTCCCACTTGCAAGCCCACCATCGACACAAAAATGGGGTTGGGGTGACCATTTTGTCCCAACTGCAACTCCACCTCCAACATGCAACTAGGCTCACCATTTTTTATCCTAGTTTCAAGTCCACTCTCGATACACAACTGACATACCCATTTTTTCTTCCAACTGCAAGTCCACCCTCGATGCAATTTTCGGGCCTAACCCTTTTTGTACTTGTTGCAACTTCTCCCCCGATATGCAATTGGACCTGCCTTTTTTTGTCATAGTTGCAAGTCCACCCTCGGTACGAAATTAAGGTCTGACCAATGCTTTTGTCCTGGTTGCGAGTCCACACCTCGATACACAACTGAGGTCCAACCCTTTTCATTGTCCCAATTACAACTCCACACCCAAAATGCAATTGCATGCCATCTTTTTGTCCTAGTTGCAAGTCCACGGTTGACATGCAACTGGGGTCCGACCAATTTTGTCCTGGTTGCAACTCCACCCTCGATACGCAATTGGGGGTCTGACCCATTTTTGTCTCGGTTGCAACTCTGTTGTTGATAAGCAACCGAGGGTCCACTTTAAAATGGGTCATGTTGAAATGCACCGCTAACATGTTTCAAATCCGCGAACAAATTTGAATCATGATTTTCTTAAATCCACAGACATTTTTGAATACATGAACGTTTTTCTGGGGTTCTTATTTTTTTATTTTCCACTTCTATCATTTTACTTATTTTTGCAATTGTTCAGTGTGTATTTTTTAAAAGGTTCATTGTATATACTAAAAAATCACCGTACATAGAAAACAAACTTCAATGTATATTTTAAAAAGTTTATCATGTATTAAATACTTGTTCAGTGTGTATTTAGAAAATGTTCACCATACATGTAAAAATTTGTTCAGTGTGTATTTGAAAAAAATGTTCACCGCACATGAAAAAATATTCATCGTGTATTTAAAAAATGTTCAACATATATTAGAACTGAATGAAAATCAGAAAAACAACTAAACCTGAAACAGAAAAAAAATGAGAGAAGGAAAAAATCCCACAAATCGTACGCTAGGCTACAGGCCATAGAGTGAGCGAGTGTGGGAGGCGCGTTAGACCTTGCTCATGCGAGTGCTATGGTACGTGCTATGGTGTGTTGGTCTTGCAAAAAAAGGACCCTGATAAGTGTCACACGTATGGCACGAACACATGGCAACTCCGAACATTTTTTATGCCAAGTTTAGTGATGCGTGGATGGCGACTTCAGTTGTCAAGCATGTCAACTTTCTTTTCGGATGGAAAGTTTTAGTTTTTTTAATTTGTTTTTTCTTTTCGGATGGCAATTTTACATTTAAAAACGCTAGGACCGGAGCGCTTCTTGCCACATGTATGACACTTATCATTTGGGAAAAAGAAAAGACGAGGCCAACGTCATGGGCAACAGCAAAAAAAGAAAACAACAAACAATCAAAAGGCCATAACCAGGTGATGATATCAAAATTCTGGGGAAAAGTGATGATGTCAACTAGAGATGACATAGTTATGACATATCTAGGTGAGCTCTGGACACACTCGATAAATTACACACTAAACTTTGTGAAAACCAGATCGATCATCCCCTGAGTGTTATTCGACAGAATTGTGTGCGGTTTTGGTTGTAATGGTGCTGGCTGTGCAGATGGTTCTTCCGAGGACTCGCTGCGTGCCGCTCACCATGGCCGTTGGACAATGGCGCGGCGCCGATGACTGCAATGTGGAACCCATCCTTGCCTAAGCATTCCAGCGTGGGCACGTTCCGCCGCATCTTCACTGGGAACCTCCTCTGGGAGTACTGGCTCCAGCCCTCGTACGAAGTTAGTAGAACATCTCGACCTCGAGGTGCTACTTCTCCTGAGGCGTGGAGCATATCCTCATGTTCTCCGGTGTGAGGAAGGGCACGGACCACGGTGTATTGGTCCTTGGCTTGCACGCATTCCAGAGGACGCTGCTTTGGGCGGTGGGACACATAGGGTGTGTTTGGATGGCATCCTCGCTGCGCTACGCCTGACCTGGGTGCCTCCCTGAGAATTGCCTGGACCCTGTTTGCTTCGTGTCCTGAAAAAGCCGCTGCTTGCCTGGACCGGTAGCCCCATCAAATAGATTAGCCTGGCTGTTTACCCAGGCATCTTGCTTAGCCTGGACCAAGCTTCCGAAATTGGTGCCTGGGTCCCAGGATAGCTACCTGGCATTAGATTATGCACTTATTAACCGTTGCTGCATGTGCTTTATCAAATTATTTAATACTCTTGTACTATACTCCATCCGTTCCATAATGTAGTGCATATGGATTTTCTGAAAAGTCAAACTTTACAAACTTTGATCAAATTTATAGAGAAAATTATTTATATTTATAATGCTAAATATATACAATATGAAAGTACATCTTGTGATGCATCTAATGATATGTATTTGGTATTTTAGATGCATATATTTTTCTCTACAATCTTGATCAAAGTTTGTAAAGTTTGACTTTTCAGAAAATCTATATATGCTATATTGTGGAACGAAGGGAGTGTAATACTTTACCAGGCGAGGGTACAAACCAAACACCACTGGTCCATACTAGCCTGACCAGGCAGAAAAGCGTCACCGGACCAGGCTGAAGCTAGGCACTTTTTTTTTTCCATGCACGGTCCGAGGACAGTATCCAAGCAGACCCGTAGTGTTGTATAAGGATCTATAGGAGAGATAGAAAGTTTGGAAGAAAAGGAGGCTTATATGTGCTTGGGAAAAGGAAGAAAGACTTAGAGCATCTATAGCCGGATGCCCCAAACCTGCCCTATACGCCTGGGCAGACGGCCTGGTCCTAAAAATTCGACCCAGACAGGCGGCTCAAACGGACCTCAAACACCCAGGCTGAACGGCAATGCTCATACCTAGCACAAATATGGAGCGGATAAGGGGGCGCCCGGGCGCGTTGGCCACGTTGGGGTCCCATGCGGAATTGCCGGGAAACCCGGCGGTCTGAAGCTCGTCTCCTTCATCAGACTGATATCGCCACGTGGCGCCTCTCCAGCAGGCCCCTTAGTGCCTAGCCCAGGTATTTAAGCCGACCGTCGGCACCGAAACCCTACCCCTCTACATTTCCCTCTGCTCGTCCGCCGCCGCCGCCACTTTTCACTCCCCATCCCCCTCCGTCACCACGTTTCACTCCCCGACTGCCGGCTGCAGCTCCTTGAGTATTTCTGGGCAAGGCGCGAAGCTCGGATCGTCCCGGGCCAAATCCATATGCGGTGGATCCGGAGGAGGAGTTGGAGGAGGAGGGGGTTGAGGAGGAGGAGGAGCCGGAGGAGAATGTGGGGGACTCTGGGGATGAGGAACTGGCTCCGTCACCGGCAGGAGATGAAGGCGGAGCACACTGCAGAGGAGGAGATGCTCGCCTACATGGATGAGGTCGAGTAGGAGGAGGATGAGATGAAGCCCTCCTACGCACCCGGCGTCTGGCACCGAAGTCGTGGACATCTCTGATGTTGAACATTTGCTAGGGTAGTACGTACTAGGTAGTACGAAAGATTTCTTTTGCATACTTTGTATGGATCTAGGGGTTGAAATATGAGAGGCTCGGTTGCAGATAGCTAATGTGAGGCGTGACCGATCACTATCCTTGAATGCAGCCGGTCGCATCTGCGGATGTTTGTGCGATCAGATTTGTCAATTCTGGCTGTAGATGCTTTTATGATGGCTGAAGTTTTGGGATTTACTTCCTAAGCATTGTTGCACCGATGCTGAACAGCGGCCAAATTTAGTAGCCCAAATGGCCGTGTGATTTGAGCCGGCTGATCAAGAACGTACAGGTCGGAGCCTTCCAACAATCACTTGGGGTGCCATCTTTTCTCCCTTCGTCTCTCCTGAAAGGTGGCTAGGTTTTCCGCCTTCTGTCGGCGACGTCGCTGATCTGCTATGTCTCCTGTGGCCTTAACACCATGGGTGCGTGGTTGATCCCGGCCATTGTCGGCGGAAGGGCTCCATTTTTTGGCGCGTCTTTAAATTTTGTTAGGGTTTGCGTCCTGCTCACGAAGACGAGACGGCGGCAACTTCTTAAAGATGGAATAAGGTTCTCCCCTTCTGACCCCTGTCCCGGTGGTGTGTCTAGTATCGCCGGAGGGCGTGTCGAGGTGTGTCTCCGACGGATCTCGTGGGATTCGTTCGGTGGTTGTCTTTGGTGGTTCTGCTCAGATCCAGTCTTTGTTCGTCATTGTTCATGTGTCTTCAGGTTGGATCCTTCCGATCTAAGCTTCTCTTCATCAGCGGCGGTTGCTGTTCTGGTGCATTGGTCCTATGGACTCTTAGCACGACGACTTTCCAACTGTCTAATACAACAAGTTGTGTCCGGCTCCAGCGATGGAGGGGCGATGATGGTGGAGTGGCTTCCGCTCGCTTCAGTGCTTGTAGTCGTCGGTAGCTGGTCCAGGAATCTGGATGTAATTTTTATTATTTCTGATATTCGTTGTATTGCCATGATTAAGGATGAATAGATCGAAAGTTTCTCACCAAAAAAAAAGGAGGGCCGCTGCTTGTACAGAGACTAGGAAATGCAGCACACTTGTATTGATCTCAAGGATAACAATACATACAGGAGATGCGACGACACCGCAACTGACAGTCTAACTAACTGGACCGAATCAAGCAGAGGAGATAAGCACGGTAGAGAATAGGAACAGATAGTTAGGCGCGCGAAATTAGGCATGTGCAGGGGGGAGATGACTCTGTCAACACTGCTCATGGCAACTTTCAAACAAGCAAATACATTGCTCATAGCCTGTCAGATTTGGCCTTCGCTTCACATGCAACACCATGCTGTTTCCTCGTGCAGGATAGTTTTGTTTTACTCCGCCTCACCACCTACACCTCCACGTATCTCTCGGACGCTCTACCATCGACACTCACAAAGAGGTTCAGATGGTCTGCCACCCTAGTCTGATGCTTCCTGATGCCTTCTATTCCCTAATGGTTTTCACACTGCTCCTATTTTTGACTCTCATCTGGCAACTACTAATTAAATTATGTGGTGGGGTAGTGTTTCTGCTAGTAGAGAATCATGCTACTACTTCGCTGAAGAGATGTCGGCATATATATAGACGGAGAGATGGTCAATGACTAGTATTTATCATCGGAAGTTGTTGCGTAATTAGTAGTTTCATTGATTTCATGTCATAGTTTTTTTTGTAAGGATCAAGATGCAATGCATATAGCCTTGTTGTCTATTCTTTAATTCAGCATGGCACTATTGAATGACTGCAAAATGACATAGCTGAATGACTGCAAACGAGGCTCCCATAAGACAAAGAGAGAGTGGTTTTTCTACACCCACCCTTGGTGCACCCACGGTGCACCCACGCAAGAAAACATACCCAAACATTTTGAAAAAATCTGAAACTTTGTGGAATTGATTATCAACAAATGTTAGAGAGGCTTGCAAATTTTTGTGGTCAAATGACATCCTAGGAGCTCTATACAAAAAAGACAAAATTACTCAAAATTACGCAAAATGTGCGTGTACTGTTTGACAAAAATTTGAAAATTTGTCTTTTTTGTATAGAGCTTCTCGGATGTGATTTGACCACCAAACTTGGCAAGCCTCTTTAACATTTGTTGATGATCATTTCCACAAAGTTTAAGATTTTTTGAAAATATTTTGGTATGTTTTCTTGCATGGGTGCAACGAGGGTGGGTTCAGCCAATACTTTCCCGTGATGAAAACAAAACAACCACTTGCAACACAAGCCCGTGATGAAACCAGAAGCTAGACAAAAGCGTGTGAAGGCTTAGTGTTGGCCTTTGCCTTACCATATCAAGGATTCTATACCTTCACCTAAGAACTACAAAGAGTTAATATCGACAATTTAGGGTACGATCAATGTTTTTAAGGAGGCAAATAAAAAAAGCTACATTCTCAACCATTGTAAATGCTTTTACAAAGCCATATCCGTCAAACCAGTTAGGATGCCTCAAAGCCAGCCAAACCATGCTTGGACTTTCAGTTTCAGAGTATGTGGACCAAAGCGGACAAGGCATGGAAATTGGAGGAGTAGGGTGCGTCTTACTTGGATTTTGTTGCGATATCGCCACACCTATCATGTCATAGTATCTTCTTCTGCGTAAACATGACATATAAAAGTTGAAATAAAAATGGTACATTAATGGATACACAAATTATCTGACATTCATTGTGTTTTTTGTTGTTGCTTTCTTCATAAGTAATTGAATTTTGTAAGCTGATTTGTTTTTTTACACAATATTGTCGCAGATGCTCACATACACGCACATACACTCTTTCCTATGAACTCACACACACAACACCTTTATCATTGAAGCTATGGACTCTACATTGCAAAAGCGCCACAGCCAAGGAATTCCTTCGCCTCCACCGAGTTGATGTACCATGCCAGAGGGATATGTGTCGTCCCAACCCTCGCAGCAGGTAAGCCCCATGAGGAGGTGTAAGGAAGACAAAGACAGCACCATTGGCGCTGAGGACGTTGCCATCGATGGTGAAGACGACCAGTCTTGGATTGTCGTTGTGCTCATAACCCTGCACGTGCATTGGATCGGGTGGAAGAAGTGGGTGGTATTGGAGGGGGTTTAGGGATCCGTGAACAGGGAAGGTTGTGAAAATAGGGAGGGAGGTTCGCAGATCCGTGCAGGAAAGTTCCGCCATGTGAGGCAGCGGACACCAAATACACATGTTCATCTGTTCTTGGGTGTTCTACGTGAGGTAGACAAGAGGAAGAAGCGATACTGCGAGAGGTAGCGCCAACACTGACCAGTCCTTACAGACCAAACTCATTGGTCAAATGCCACACAAAAAGGGAAATATTTTATTTGAGAGTTTTCAACACATCTCACTAAACCAGCCTCCGATCGGCGACTTGTGGGAAGGCAGGTTGATGGCGACGCAGAGTGAAGATGGTGAGGGCCAGAACAGATCGGCGCGGGATTTTAGAGGAGGCGGTGCGCAGCCGGATGCGGAGGGTAATCAAGGTGAAGCCTGGAGTTTTGGGATTCAGAGTTGCTTCCGGCAAACGGGAGTTCTGGGATTTTCTTTACAGGAGTTTAAGGATTTCCTTCCTATGCTTTCTTTTAGTCGAACAGCGCTATCTATTCAAAAATGTTTCTGTCCTACAAAGGTCACTAGGAGGTTCAGCAAGCCATTCCCCAAAGATAGCGTCCCTCTCTCAAGCTGATAGCCATTTTAGCAATACTATGGGCTTCAAAGTTATAATCGTGCTGGTCAGTGCCAGCAATGTCATCATCATCTCCTCTCCCTGAGCAAGTGACTCGACGGTGTCCTCTCCTTGGCAGAGTTGGTGAATCTTGTGGGTAGACAGGTTAGCTGAGGTACTGTTTCTTGTGGGCGTGTGTTGTGACGGTTTTCACCCTGGTTTCTGTAAATAAACGGGCAACTCTCTTCGATCTTTTTAATGAATCGGACCCTAAGGGACTGTGTTTCAAAAAAAAATATCATGCTGGTCGTCGCAAATTCCTCATGCAAAACGACTAGTCTTGGGAGAATTAATCTCACTCGTAAGCATGCAATATGCTCCCAAATGGCGTGCAACTCTAAGCTCTTGTGTGACTGTCAAACAGTCAGTGGCAATATGTATCTTGCGAAACACCAGAACCTTGCGCAATGCTTGAGCCTCTCTCTGCATGCATTTAAGGGTCCGTTACTCTTTCAGACACGACCGAGGATTCCCCAAGGAATACTCCATGTTCATCAATACATATAACTCCCACAGCCCCTCTATTCAGAATTTATTCTATGGCTGCATCAGTGTTTAGCTTGGCAAATCCCAGAAGCGTAGATTTCCAAACACGAGCTGTTCAAGAGGCTGATGAAGGGCAACTCCTGCATGGTCCTGCATGGCACCCTCGGACCTCATCCAAATACCTGCTAATAAAGAGGATGTGTCGATAGGGGACTTTGAAACTCTCCTTGATGAGTCGCCTTGTTTGTAATACCCAGGTATTTCTAGATAAAATAATAATTTTGATAAAAGTCACAAAGGTTGGGAATATCCATTTCTGAGGCCAGGCTCATCTACACCCACACTAAAGAAAAAAAATCAAAACAAATAAAAGAAAATTTCAAAAAATTCTATTTTTTTGCATGGTTGATAATTTGATGCATGAGCTCTGGTCCAATTTTCAGATAATATGGACATCTGAGCAGCTCTCTGCAAAAAAGACAAATTTGGAGTCTGTAAAAAAGTTTACTATTCATGTACTTTTCTGATCCGATTTGTCTTTTTTTTTCTTTGAGAGCTACTCAGATGTCCAAACGATCTGAAAATTGGAGCATCGTCGTCATGGTAGTGAAATTCCGGTTTTCTCTTTTGACATTCTTAGCCCATCTGACACGGAACATCGTCGTCTTGTGCAGTCCAGAGTAGTCAAGCTCCCAGATCTCCTCGACCCTTCCGTAAAATCTTTCAGTTGCGCCGTTGTTGCTGCCGGTCATGCATTCCATCGTCACCCCTGAGTTTTGATCATCATTGTCCATATATTTGGCCTCCATGTAGAACGTGTATCCGTTGATATCGATGCCTGATAGGTTACGAGGTTGGGCGAGGGGCCATGTGCTAAGGCGTATATGAGCAATCCGTCCTTAGAACCCTCCTCCGGGGGATTAGCAACAATATGCTCTTTGAACCAATGCAGGAAAGTGGAGTTGTGCTCTCTAGTAACTTCGGCATCCGTCCTGCATACCCCCCGATCACGATACTTCTTTGCGATAATTTTTTTGTGCAGTGCCACGAAAGGATCTACCTCATCTAGGTTTTGTAGCACTACCAAGCTTGCTCCGCCAAAGTTGCTGCGTCGATCTGAGTATGCCACATGCAGTTCCCTGCGACCGTTGGAGTGACCTTCTCCTTCGAGCCTCCCATTGTGCTTGTTAACGGGCAAACCAACACTAACACCAGGCGGCTGGTCTGCGCCATATAGAAAATTCTCGCAGAAAGAGATGCACTCCTGCATGGTCCTGCATGGCACCCTCGGACCTCATCCAAATACCTGCTAATAAAGAGGATGTGTCGATAGGGGACTTTGAAACTCTCCTTGATGAGTCGCGTTGTTTGTAATACCCAGGTATTTCTAGATAAAATAATAATTTTGATAAAAGTCATAAAGGTTGGGAATATCCATTTCTGAGGCCAGGCTCATCTACACCCACACTAAAGAAAAAAAAACAAAACAAATAAAAGAAAATTTCAAAAAATTCTATTTTTTTGCATGGTTGATAATTTGATGCATGAGCTCTGGTCCAATTTTCAGATAATATGGACATCTGAGCAGCTCTCCGCAAAAATGACAAATTTGGAGTCTGTAAAAAAGTTTACTATTCATGTACTTTTCTGACCCGATTTGTCTTTTTTTTTGTTGAGAGCTACTCAGATGTCCAAACGATCTGAAAATTGGAGCGGGCTACATGCAATAAATTATCTTCCATGCAAAAACTAATTGAATTTTTTTTATTTTTTTTGTGAATTATTTTATGGCTGGGTGCATATGAGTCTGGGCTCCGAAACGCAGCACTCCCCAAAGGTTGACAAAACTTTGATCCTTGAGCACCACGTTCGGATGGATAATCTAAGATGATGGTTGTGCTTGCCTCATGAATCGATGAAGATAGGCTGTAAATTCGTCCAACTTTGAGCTCTGATACATTTTTGGCAATACCCTTATTTTCAGACGTTGAATTAAGTATTTCTAGATTTCGAGTTGAGTTCAATTTAGGATTCAAAATAACTGAAAACAATAAATAAAATGTGGGCATATGTTTGGCTAGGCCTGTCCCTCGTGGCCGCACAATATAACACAACCTAAACCTCCAAGTCGCCGCCCACATCAATTAGATTTCTTCCTGTGTGGGGCCTTTCTTTCCGTTGCCACCATCAGATTAGCATGGGAGTTCGTATCGGAAGCCTTGTTGCCGATGAGTTCCTGACTCGTGCCCTATCACGTGGGTCCCAATGGCGGAGGTAGAAGGTGGTTTGTGTGGGGCCACGGCCCACCCTCACATTGGGAAGTGAGTTTTGTACCATAGCAAAAAGGATAAAAATGAAAGAGAAACTAAATTTACTAGCACAATTGCACTGTTGGCCCAACCTAGCCCAGTGGACTAGATTCACCACTAATGTGGGGTGTGCCATGGCAACCGAATCACGTTGTCGTTCCAGCAAGTACACGGGAGCTCCAGTTGACGCTTTAAGTGCCACTTGGAGGAACCGGCGCTCACATTACCCTACTCGTGGGCCGACCCATGTAAAACGAGCGCTCAATTGCAAGTCGAGCGCCTAATTGGTACAAGTTGAAGTCTTATCAAGTCCCCTAGACAGTCGAAAAGTTCGTCTTATGTTTTCGCAAAAAAAAAAAGTTCGTCTTATGGAGAATCTACGGTGTATCTTTTTCAGGAGAAGGAACACATAGCTGTCATAACGAGATCTACTTGCATAATTTGAATTTTCCTAGTTCACGCATCACCTTCCAAATGGGTAAGGCGTAAAACTTCTATCCAGCAGAACAGAGCTGAAATACATCAACCTAGAGAACCTATTTGTGAGCATAAAGAACAGTATAAACCAAAGTCTAAACCTAGATAGAATTGGGGACAGAGGGGTTGTAGGATTAGGAAGGAAACATGATCGGACTGAATTAGACACCTAAGAAATCACCCATGGCTGCCGGACGATGCTTTGCGGAAGTAAGGTGAGTGGAGAAGGAGCAGCCCCATCGTGGGGATTATATGGGCATGCGTGAATTAATGAAAAGCATGAAAAGGCATTCGTAACTGACTTGCAATTATCATCAGGTGGCTCATCAATTGCTATTCATGGGCTCTATTTCGTTTGTCAATGAATCGGTAGTGTTGAATCGACAGCTGGCTGTTCGCCACCCAGGCCAGCAGCCACCATCCCGTAGCTTGACTGGGTAGGCAACCCAACGGACCCCATGCGGTCGTTCGGAGAGGCGCCCCATCTAGTTCGAACCAGAAGACGCCGTCGGTCGCATTTTGGTGTATCCCCAAGGGCGGCCGCCATGAGAGAGAGTCGGTTAGAGGCATTTTTCCTTGGTTGTGCGGATACAAAGATAGAAGCCCATTAGGCCCAATTTACAACAGGTGTCCGAAATTTTCAACAGGGCAGCGGCCCGTGACGGAAACTATCGGTCACAGCGAACTTAGTGAGCAAAGGTGGGATTAGAAGCAATCGGACGACCGATAACACTCAAATTTCAAGATCCAACGGCTGGGAGCGCTAATGGCTTGAGAGTGAGGAAAAGTTCTCAGTTATAATGTATCTAAATTAGAGAGTGAAGAGGCCATGTTTAAAGCACGTAGCTTGTTGTTTTTATTTTTCCATTTTGAGACTTGTTGAACTTCGTAAGAACCAGGAGGCATGCACCCTCGGGTGCAGTTCTTTTCACATCTTAAGAAAATTCTTCGAGATCTTCTTACTTTTGTTCATTTGTAGTGAGATCCCTATGGTTCAGTAGCTCATTTGTTTGTTTAGAAAAGTGTGTCTCGGTTCCCAGAGTTTGTATGTTGTTACTTGAGGAAGATAGACCTGTGTATACAAGCATGCAAACACACTATATTTTCTATCTATATGCAAGTTAATTCACATTTGGTATGAATCCATGCATGTGCTTTTTGGTACCAATTTCACACAAAAAATTCTTTTGAAAGATTACCAGTGAGAGAAAATGTAGAGCTACATTGGCTGGTTGAAAGTCAATAGCACGGTACATTGTGTTAATCATAGTTCAAACTTGCACACGCCCAAATTAATCTCAATTGGGTTGTAAACTGGACTTACATGTTCTGGTGTCATTGTGGCTCACCCGGTCGTGTTACATGGGCTCTAGCATCCCATTGCACAACTTTATCTTACACTCTCCCAGAAGAGGATTTTTGGTCTCTTAATAATTATCATTTACATTGCTAGCACATCACATGCCACGCTATGGATAGAGCGTTTTTTTAGCCAACTTGATTGTACACAGTGAACTTTTCATATGCCCAACTCAATCTTCTTTATTGCCGCTTGTTGCTGCAAACAATATAGTACATGCAAATTCCTGGGTGGTAGATAAATGAAGAGCTGCTGTGATGCCTTTACATAATAGACTGTATGTCGATCATGTTCGAGGAGGTTGTGTCCATAGACCCATGGATTTCTTGTTTCTGAGGCCCCCTATTCCCTAATGAGCTTGTACATTTTCTTCTATTCTTTTTTTGTTCGTTTACGCAGTCACTCGTATTTTTCGTTCATCATCAACTCTTTTTGAATCTGTGGTAGTAAGTGTTGGAGTTGTAGAGATTGGACCTGTTATTGGGTTTACACAAAGAGGTATATATGCACACATGACAAACAACTAGTATTCATGGTTGGAGGTTGTTGGATCATGATTATTATACATCAATTCCAGGTCGTAGTGTTTCACAAGGATCAACATGACTCACCTTTGTAGTCCTTGCTTCTTATTATGCTTAGAATGACACACATGCAACTGCAAAATGAAGCTATAAAAAGTAGTATACAAATGCAGTACGAGAACCTCGTAAGGCTTTGAATTCATCTCTGCCCTAGGCATCTCGCTGTTCGTTTATGCTTTGCAGAACTACAAAAGAGTAAACATGAAAACATATTCTGAGCTCAATTTTTTTTGAGAGCTAGTCAAGGAGAACTTGCATTCTTAACCACCGTAAGCGTGCCATTACACAACCATTTGGGGTCAGACTGACAAACAAGTTGTGCTATAATATGTCAAATTGTGATGTAAGTTGTATAGCTTAGCCACAAGGTGTTTCGACTTTGCGTGAACCCAATGTTTAGCTTCGAAGTGCGTGGAACTATTGAACTGACGCATGAAAGTTGCAGGATTATAAACTAGTATAGAAATGTCCTTAAGCAATCTACATCAATGGCAAGCCAAGAAAGAGACACAACACTGATATTTTCCAAAAATACCAAGGGCGTGCTAAAGTGACCCTACGCCACGAGTAGCACATTACTCTAGGGCATGGCTAGAGGTTCCCATGCCACCAGTGCGTGTGGGTCCAACATCCGGAATGCCGCATAGGTTAGTAGTGGCGTGGAAAACTTCTGGCATGCCACGAATATGAAACTACTTTGTGGCGTGGGCTTAATTCTTCCAAGCCACTAGTTCCTACCTCCCACATCTCTCACGCATGACCATCCATTGACGCTGGTTCCTGTGAAAGGCCGCCCCCTCATCGCCTCTACAGAAGGTTCACATCCAGACTCCTCCGAGGCTCACGCCCCCCTCATTGACACAATCAAGGTTTGAATCTTGAGGCATCTTCCCTAACCAAATTGCTAGTGATTGTAAGTTGATAATCGTTCTTGGTCCTTGTGCTCGAATTGCTTGTTGTCCTTGGTGCTAATTTTTCTTGGGGGTTCATGCCCGAATTGCTAGCGCTTAATTTCGATAGCAAAGAAACCGGAGCAAACACAAAAAACAAACAAAAGCTTGATCAAATTCTCCTTTGCCGATGGCATCTTGAAGTTGTTGCATACCATTAGTGAAGAACTGAGATGAGCAAACTTGCAGAAGTTAAATTGATCTAAAAGGTTTTGAAGAGATGGTAAACAAAAAGCTTCGATCTCAACCATTGAACGTGTCATACAATGGTATGTAGGCGAGGCCAACTATAATGTAGGAACAAACCAGCAGTATGGAAACCTACCATGTAAGACGTAAATGCCAACAAAACTAAGTTTATAATTGCAGTGAATGTGTGGCCCGAACTAGCAGAGGCATTGAAGTTAGATTACCAGGAACACATTACCGTAGGACCAAGGAATCAATCTTGTTACAAAAAAAAATTAAACTTGTTTTATAAACGGCATATTTTAACATGGTCCCCTCTTACCACCTCT
Source organism: Aegilops longissima (assembly GCA_021605205.1). Lineage (NCBI taxonomy): Eukaryota > Viridiplantae > Streptophyta > Magnoliopsida > Poales > Poaceae > Aegilops > Aegilops longissima. Next base: position 11,568,661 of record CM038682.1, on the reverse strand, counting down.
TTTTAAATGTGAGATAAGAAGGTAAGATTTAATTAAGCCACTAATTAATAAGAACAGTGGCGAAGATCTATTTTATACTCTTACCTCTCTTGTGAAAAGAGGGGGTAAGAGGGACAATGTTAGAAATCAAACATGACACATTTCTAGATAAGCGGAATACCTGTTGCCTCCCATGTCTTTTGTTTTTTCTCCTTTGAATGCCATTTCCACACAACTCGTCACTCACTAGTCTCTCTCTCTCTCTCTCTCTCTCGCGCAACGGTCCTCATCCATCAATAACACCTATAACCGACCCTTAATGAGAATAATCTATCACTGAAAACCTGCACTAACTTGCAACAAAAGCCAAGCCAAGACTGAACTGAACTGATCTTGTCGGGCACAAAAAATGACCTCGTCATTTCACTACCATGCTGATACCATACATCTTCTACTACGTGGCAGATATATCCACGTACCAAAACAATAAGATCAGACCTTTTTACCTGCTCTTACTGGCCAGCATGATGGCCATAAGCAACACAATAGTCAAGGTTCGCTTGAGAGTATGCAACGCATCTCACTCAACCAGTTTCCAGTCAGCAAGTTCTTGGATTGATAATTGATTTTGACAGAACGGACAGTGCATGGGGTCGTGGGATGCAGAGTGTCCTAGACTTGGAAATTCAGACTAGCGCTTCAGCAAATGGGAGTTTTGGGATCTTCTTTACGGTATCTGTCGGTTCTTATTTGCGAGAAGGTATTTGTGCCGTTTTCCTTCCTATGTTTCCTTGGGAATCTTACAGTTTATACTGCCTATGTATCATTAGTCTGATTTCTTGGTATAGAGCTGCTTCCTCCATTTAGCATGGTCTCAGAGAATGTGCATACAGTCTGCTTGGACAAGGATCTATTTTATACATCTTGACTTTCTTAGAGATACTACTACAGAAAAAAGGTACCTTTCAAAGTCTGTTCGCAACACATTTATTTGTTGCGAGTTTCCAGAACAAGCTCCAAGTCATGCCGATGAAGATGGGAGGCCAGCATCTCACATGCACAACTGGGGTATGAACTATGTGGTGCATATTTATGGGGAGATGAAAATTCTTGCAGACGGGCCCATTCCCAGGACAGAAACAATGGGGTCTGTAAGTTTTTTTTGCTTTTTGAATTTTCGGGGAGTTTCCACCTGAATATATTGATCACCGCGGGCAAGGCCCACAGATGTTTACAGAGAGAGTTTTTTGGGAGGTACAAACGAGTCAAACATGGGCACAATCCCGAGCGAGAAAGACAAGCCTAGTGGGCGAGAGCCCTTAGCCAGGAGTGGACGTGCGCCCGGCGGTCTTGTTGCAGGCGAACACGCCATAGATCAGCGTCCTCCCTGCAGCACTGCAGGGCCCTGGCCAAGGACGGCGCCTGCCACTGGAAGACCACGGCGTTGCGATGCTTCCATAGTTGCCAGCAGCAGAGCATCATAAACTTCACCTTAGAGTCGACGACGTTACTTGCCGCCCTAGCCAGGGAGTTCAAATTGCAAACCGAGGCCCAGTCCGCACACATCCCGACTTTTTGCCAGAATCCACCCGCGAACGGGTAGGCAAACAGCAAGTGGTCCGCAGTCTCAAGAGTGGCGGGGCACAGAGGGCAGCCGGCCTCATCTGCAGCAAGAATGCACTTCCGTAGCAGGAAGTCACGCGTGTGGATACGTCTTTGAACCAGCAGCCAGTAGAAGAATTTGACGCGGGACGGCACTCTCGCGCCCCAGATCATGGCAGCGTAGGTCGCGGTCACCCCATCGAACCGCAAGAGGGCGTAGAACGATCTGGCGGACAAGCCCCCCTCGCGCGCCCTCGCATGGATCAGCAGACGCTCGTCGGGGCCCTCTCGGCGCAGCGCCTCGTCCAGCAGCCTCTGAACAGCCCGCAGCTCACGCGCGCCCACGGCTGTGAGCCTGGGGACCAGAAAGCTGGCGAGCCCATGCCGCCGCACCTGCCAGACCGTGACCTCGGCCTCGACGGTGTGCGAGAGGAGAGCGGGAAAGACCGAGGCGATCGCTCCACAGGGGAGCTGGCAGTCCCACAAGAAGGAGCAGCACCTCCCATCCCCCACGTCAACCCTTGCGAGGGATCGGTAGAGGGGCAGCAGCTTGACGATGGAGGCCCGGTGCTCACCCAGCGCCAACTCGCCGCGCGAGAGGAGAGAGTGCCGGCCGCGCCAGCCCAGACCCACGACGCCCATCTCGACCATGGCGAGGCATGCAACAGGTGTATCATCTTTAGAAGAAGGCACTCGTTCTGGGTGACCAGGTCGCGCACACCCAAGCCACCTTCGGCTTTGGCACGACAGACTTGACGGCACGCTACCAGGCATTGAGCACCTGATGCCCGTTCAGCGATGTTCCAGAGGAACGAGCGACGGAGTTCGTCCAGAGCACGGATCACGGCAGGCGGCAGGAGCAGTGCCGGCATGGCATAGGTAGGCAGGGCGTCGAGGACGGCGTTGATGAGGACGAGCCGCCCGACGGGCGAGAGAAGGCGAGCAGCCCATCCGGCGAGGTACATGTCCACCTTCGCGATCATGGGCAAGAAGTCAGCGAAGCGCAGCTTCTCCCATGAAAGGGGGAGCCCCAAGTATGACTGCGGGAACACACCGGCAGCGCATCCCAGGGCCGCCACCACCGGCTCCACGACGTCGGCATCGGCGTGCATCGGGACGAGGGTGCTTTTGGCAAAGTTAATCACCAGCCCTATGGCATCCGCGAACTGGTCCAGAAGCAGCTTGAGGCGCGCCGCCCCCTACTCGCATGCACGCATGATAATCAGAGTGTCGTCGGCGTACTGGAGCACCACCGCCGGTGCGTCCGGCAGTAGAGGGTGGCGAAGCAGATCGTCATGGCGGATGAGGCGTTGGAGGACGTCGGCGACGATGATGAAGAGGTAGGGGGAGACGGGGTCCCCCTGCCGCAGGCCGCAGCCGACCTGGAACCACCTCCCCGCCACGCTGTTGAGGAGGACGGCTGAGCGCGAGGAGTGGAAAAGGGAGTCCATCCATGTGCACCAGAGCGGCGGGAACCCCCGCACCTCCATGATAGCCCGCAAATCGCCCCGTTGATGGAGTCAAAAGCTTTGGTGAAGTCGAGCTTCAACACCACCGCCGGGGCGCGCCGCCTGTGGCAGCACTGCACCAGCTCGGTGGCATACACAAAATTCTCCGAGATGCTGCGCTCGCGCACGAAGCCAGATTGATCCTCGTCGATTAGGAGGGTGATTTGTCATTGAAGCCTCATCGTGAGCCCCCTACGGAGGATCTTGACGTCGCCATTTTGAAGCGAGACGGGCCGGAAATCAGCCGGGGTCGGCACGCCCGGTTTCTTGGGGAGGAGGGCTATGTAGGCTCTGTTGATCCCATCGAGGCGAGCAGTCCCGACATGGAACTTTGCAAAGAGGCGGTGGATATCCGGCGCCACCTCCACCCACGCCGCCTGGTAGAAGGCAGGACCAAGCCCGTCCGGACCCGGGGCGTTGGTGCGATCCAGGGCGTGGACCGCGGCCTTGATCTCAGCGTGGTCGAACGGAGCCACCAGCGCTGCCCCGTCAACCACAGGGGCGTCGACGTAGAGCGCCGCCAGATCGAAACGCCAGGTGGGGGGCCTGCGCCGGCCCAGCAGAGCAGAGTAGAAGCCCAGCAAGGTGGCGGCCTTGCCAGCATGGTCCACCACCCGCACCCCTTCAAATTCTAGCGTGCCGATGGTGTTGCGTCGTCGTCGAGTGGAGGCGGAGGCGTGGAAGAACTTGGTATTTTCGTCGCCTTCGCGGACCGCCCGGCGTTTCCCTCACTGCCGCCAGTGCGCGCACTGCCGGCCAACCGAAGCAGCAAGGGCAAGCCACGCGTCGAGACGGAGGGACGGTACATCTGCAGAGAGAGCACGTGTTTCTTCCCAAAAATCGAATAGATCAATCAAGAAACGACAGTCGTTGTCGAAGGTGGGAATGAACCGGTGTTGCTTTTTCCATACCTTGCCGGCGTACTGAATGCCTTTTTCCGGGCTGCAAGAACTCCCGCAGTGCCTGAGCCACGGACCGTACCCGACCAGGAGGGGAGACTGGTAGGGAGGAAAGTTTGGTCCAGGAGCCAAGCATTTTCGAAGAAAAACCGCGAAGGTTTGGGAATTTTTGTTGAAGCAGTACACTAGGAGCGGCACGTGGTCAGAGGTGGTGCGGGGGCGAGACTGAAGGGTTGTGTCCGGGAAGGCGGCGTCCCAATAGTTGTCAAAGAACGCCCTGTCGAGCCTGGCGAGGATCGGGGGGGGGGGTTTGACGGTTCGACCAGGTGAACAGCTGGTCGGAGAGGTGCAGCTCATGGAGCGCAAGCGAGTTGATAAGCGAGTTGAAAGCAGCCGCGCGCCCAGCGTGGAAACACCCCCCACTCTTCTCATCGCGGTGGCGAATGAGGTTGAAATCCCCAACAACGAGCCATGATCCGGTGACGCTAGGGGGGAGGGTGAGCATGTCCTCGACAAAATCCGCCGTGAGAGAATGGTCCGAGGGCGCATAGACGTTAGTCGGTGTGAGACAGCCCCTTGTGGACGCGCAAGTTAGTGTGACCGTGAGCGAGAAGGTAGACTCCGAGGAGGAGACAAGAGAGAAAGAGGAGGGGTCCCAGGCAGTAACCACCCCTCCACGGCTGCCGTCGGCATGCTTGGTAACAAACCGCGAAAGACGCCCAGGGAGGAACGAGATAGCTTTGCGAGAGTCGAGATGAGCGAGTTTTGTTTCCTGAAGACAAACAAAGCTGGGATCCGCGGAGCACACGGAGTTTTTTACAACATCACATTTATCCTTGTCCCCCGGGCCTTGGACGTTCCAGGATAACAGGCGGAGAGACACAACAGACGTACTACCCATTACAACAGCTAGCACCCGAACAGGAGGGGTGAGCACTACAATGCTCGAAACAGAAGGGAAGGATACAACCACCCATGCAAACTACAAGAGCAACATGCACGGAGGCATCGGGGCCAGAAAGGCGGCCCGAGGGGGAGCACGCGCCTGCGGACGAGCGATAGAGCAGGACAGAGCTAAACATCATCAGCCGGAGTCACCATGGCGGCGGGGATGGAAGCGGCAGCCCGCAGATCGGACACAGGCTTCATGCCCATAGGGGCGATCACCGAGTCCAGAAGCCGATCCTTCATCACCCTAGACTTGAGACGGGGAGAACAGCCAAAAAGCTTGTCCTGGAGAGCACGAAGCCTGATGGCCTTGGTCTCCATGCTGACCCAAGCGGGGGCCTCCTTCTTGGCGAGGCGGGCGCTGTGGAGATGCTCCTCGACCTCAGCAGCACAATCCTTGGTCTTGGAGGCATCCCCCGCCGGCTCGCACACCCCTATCTCAGTGATGGACAGTTGGGAGCGCGGGCTCCCGGAGCAAGAGAAGAGCGGCGAGCCGGGGGATGGGGGAGCCGCGCGAGGCAGCAAGCCGCCGGTGCGCCCAACGATGAGCCCCCCAGCCGGAGTCGGGCACGGGGACGCCCCCAGGACGCGCAGCACCGAGGCAAGCCTCTGCCCACCCCCGCGCCCGCGCCCGCGAGCCGGCGCAGCAGCAGTGCCACCGCCTCGGGCACGCCCTAGGGGACGGCCGGGCAGGGGGGAGGTTGTGGGCGAAAGGGGGTGGCGGTGGGCGGAAGAAAGGTATGTAGAGGCCTTCCCGCGTGTACGAGTCCGCCGCCGGCCAGTCCCGCACAGGCCAGACCGTGACGGCACGCGCGCCTCAGCGTCCGCCGAGGGGCCAGACGTCGCAGGGAACGTCGCGCGCGTCCCTGAGCCGGACGATGACGCGGACCGTGGCGAGCTCACGCCTGGAGAGGACAAGCGGGTCGATCTCGAGCACCTTGCCAAGGGATGCGAACGCAGCATGGATGCCGACCGGGTTGAGGAACTCGGCCGTGAACCCAGACGCCGCAAGGAGGACACAGGTGTTGACATGGACGTCGACCCGCCCATAAGCCTCCTCACGGTGCAGCTCGATGCGCGCCCCCTCGTATGGGAAAGGCTGCCGAGCCATGGCCTCCTCGCGGTCCGCCTCGGAGGCGAACCGAAGGTACATGGCCCCCACCGCCGACGGGATGGTCTCCGGGAGGAGATGGCTGATGTAGCGGAGGAAGGCAGCCTGGACCGCAGTGGTGTTGTTGTGGAAGGCGGTAGGGGGCTCGATGGTGACCACGGCGAGGTGCAGGGCCGCCCGGTAGTCTCCATCCGGCATGAAGACCTCAGCTGAGTCCGGCCTCTGCGACTCCGCCCCAAAAGAGTGCCCGGACGATCGAGAGGAAAGGGAGGACCCGGTCACAGGGAGCGACAGGTCCTCACTGCCCGAGTCGAGATCAGCCGGAAGCTGCGTCCTGGGAGGAGGGGGCGGGGGTAACGGAGCCCGGCCTGGTTCCGGGTGGACGAGCGCCGGAGGGGAGTCCACCGGGGACGGGGGTGGAGACGAAACAACCGCAGACAGGGAAACGTCACGGAAGCGAGGGGCAGGCGGAGCCGCGTCCTGGCTAGTTTCTCCATCGCCGAGGTCACAGGCCGGTGCGCCCATGCCGTCGAGCAACAAGGAGGCAGCACGTAGGCGGGCGGAGGGGTATGGGGCGGAGGCCCGACGGGTGGGAGGAGGCGGAGGCGGCGGGGGTGGTGGAGTGGGGCGGATGGGAGAGGCGGGAGAGGCGGCAGAGGCGGGAGGCGACGGAAGCGGACGACGGGCAGCCATGGCGCATCAAGGAGACCCCGCACGTTGCCCGGACACTCTACGGCGGCGGCAGCGAACCGGATCACGGCAGTCCCAAACAAAATGGCGTTTAGAGAGACAGCGGTAGCTTCCCGACAGAGAGAGCGGCGGGATCGGTTTGTATTTAGGTTTTGGTCGAGGAGGGGGAGGGGAGAGGAGAGCAGCCATATACGGGCTCGAAGGAGAGGCGGTGGGGGGAGTAAACGCAGTGGACCCCGGCGGCGCGAGGTAGTCAACCTCAATGGAGTCAATGCGCGGGGGGCAAACACTAGCGACGCACACAATGTCGCAGGGAGGGGAGACCGCGCCCGTTGGCAAATCGGAGGCAGGATCCTCAGCGGCCCCACACAGTGGCGAAACGTCGATAGATGGGAGAGGCAGAAGGCGCGCGCAGTTAGAGCTCGACCGGATGGGACGGCAGATAGGCATTAAGCCGCTCGGCGTGGGATGCGGATTTTTAAAGCACCTGCTTCGGGGCCGCGTTATCCCAGCGGTAGATTCTGTGCACTGTTCCTCGAGATGTCCGGCAAGTAAACAGGTTTTGTTGGCACTATTACCGTGGCAGTTGGCTTTTACTGTCGATGTGGTCACATGGGTACCGCCTCAACTTTGGCCCAGCGTAGCTTTGTCTTCCATCATACCCCCTGCAAGCCCGTGAACACATCTGACGCTCTCTCTCCTCTTTCTTTGACTTATAGCTTGATGGATGCCCGGCACGGCGGCGACTCGATGGCGCTGGCGCTCGGCTAGGAAATCAATCCGGCAGCCACCGATAGGTCGCACTGATTCATCTGCTTGCATCACTCTTCGCGTTGCTCGTCTGGGGTGGGATCTAATCAAACTATATTTCCTGTATGAGATTCTGAATCCCCTCTTTATGTGGATTATATGCCGGACCATAGATTGAACATCTCCGCCGGCTATCCAATCTCATCCGTCGGGCAGATGGATGGAGGGGGTGCCCGGTGCGGGATAGCGCCGGCGGCGATTCTGGTGCCGCCCGCCCGGACCTGCGGCTGAATCTCCGGCTCCTCTCCTTCCAGCAAGCGGGCCTCCACTCAGATCCGTGATCTCTCCATCTCCATCTCAAATGAATCAGTCTCCCCCGCCGCCTAGCATTCTCCTGTGTAGAGATCTCCTCCTGTGTACAGCTACAGCCAGCAACTCCAATGTCGGACCGAGGTGGAACAGAGTCAGGGGGTCGGCAGGAATCTGTACAGGGGGTCGGCAGGAATCTGTACAGGGGGTCGGCAAGAATCTGTCCTTATCTGTGTGCATGTGACCCGGCTGAAACAGTGCCCTCGGGTAACAGTCGCGTCCCACTCGTAACAACTGCACGCAAATCGTGCGGTGAGTCAATTACGGGAACAGCTAGCCCCAATCCCTAGCTATATGGGCGCCCAGGATAAGCTGGCCGGGGCGCAGGCGCTCTGAATTTTATTATCGGCTCGGCGTGCCGCGCCGTCCGGGCCGCGCTTTGCCATTAAGGCAGGGGGGCGGGGGTTGGATGCGGTTTGAATGTTCCTCGCTTTCGCCCTGACAGCCGCCGCTCGGGCCCCACGCAGAGACCCATGCAAGGAGAGGTTAATGGCGGTCATGAGCCCCAGCCCGACGGTGAGGACGAAGCGGGCAACGGCAACGTTAGCTACCTGGACGGAGAAGATGAGATCGCCGACCGGAACAGCAGAGAGATGCTCGCTCGGCGAGCAGAAGAAGTAGGAGAGGAGACTCGCTACCCCGGCTGCCGAGAAACACGCCGCCGGGAAAGGGGCGACGGCCCAGATCTCCCCCGGATCGGAGAGAGCAGGGTAGGCTGCAGGATCGAACCGGATCCCGGAGAGGAAGGAAGACAGAACACGAGCATGGAAGGCAATACCTGGTCGGGGGACGACGGCCGAAACTGAGGGGCACGGCCACTTGTCGCCAGAGATGAGCACAGGCCCGCCGCCAGGGTCCGAGCCGGCAACAGCAGCGGCCCTTGACGAAGGTGGCTCATCTATGGTGGATGGATCGCCGGCGGCAGGGCTCTCCGAGACGCACGCGGCCGACCCCGGCGGGTCGCCAAGCAGGTCGCGGGTGCCCATCCTCTCCGAACTAAGCTGGTCTCATCCCAAGTTATCATCCTGCCGTGTTGTGAGCCTGTGTCGCGATAGGTCGGGCAAGTTCTGAAGATAATCACTGGTGATTCCCAGCCGTGTTGTGAGGCTGTGTAGTTGGCATGGGATCTGCAGTGGCCATCTCTTTCCCGACGCCTCATATCCCCTAATGAACATCTGCGTCATGTTGCTCATCCATGCTTCATGGGTCTAGACTAGCAATTCTTAGTTTTCTTCATCTATGACCTATCATAGCTTGAACATGTGCGTCTCTACGGGTAGGTTGTCGAGCATGTTGTCGTTTCAATGGAGATGCATCACTATATAGGAATTTTTGATTTTTTGTTGAATTACTAAATTTTTTTTCCATATAGGGTGCATATGTCCCCATAGACCAAAAGTTCCCCTCCATGCTTCTATCCGGTACATATCAATTACATGTCGCCAACTAGTAGTACATACTACCTTTGTCCTGGTTTATTGGCCCCCTTAGTATTTTTTGCCAAATTTTGATCATGAATTTAATTAACAAAATATTAATGCATGTCACAAAAAATAGTATAATCGAAAACTATGTTCAAATGCGCATCTATCAATATAACTTCTGACGACATGCATTAACATTTTGTCAGTTACGGAGGTAGTAATTTATATGAATGGCGTGACATGACGTGCACATCACAGCTGTCACTGTCCAGTATTGTCTATCATACAAACAGGCACCTAACTTAGTGTCCCTCTTGTGCGCTCATTTGTGATTCTTTTTAGAGGCTGGTCCGTTGCCACAACCGTAGCATATAGCATGATGCTTACGTTGAATGAAAGCGTGAACGAACCATTGTTACGACATGCACAAAAATTCATAGATCTAATATAATAGAGCTGTCCGTACGCCTGCGCATCGCTTCTCTGTTATCTTTTGGCATTTCATTTCTGATGGGAGAAACGCAACCCTCATAGTACAAGAAACGCCTCCACACATCAACCCCATCACCCGCAGATGATGTTGACCGCAACCGCATCACCCGCCTCAGAAATGAAACCCTTGGTGGCTGCAATAGATAACCAATAAGAGCCTAGACAGACGAGACTCATGAACAAACGTGACCCGGTGCATTAAACAACCCCAACCCGTGATAACTTGGTCTCCCATGACGACCCCAACCCAGAGCAACCAGGCTCTCCTTTTCTATGGAGCTTAAAAAAAAGGCAAAGATACACACTTGTGAGTCTCATCTTGGTGACTTGTGCGGCAAAGTAATGTTTTTTACAATCATCCCATGACAGGGTTCCCACTTTTGAACCATTACTCAAAGTGCCATGAGATGAAGTTACGAGAGAGTGGTACTTGTGAGGTAAGGTATTGGCGCCAAGACATGGCCGCCACCTTTTGAGAAGACTCCTTAAAACGAAACATCCAAAAAGTGAACTCACTAATAATATTCCTAATCATTACATCGACATGGTGTGACTCACTGCGATGCAGTTTAACAATAGGTTTTAAAATAACACAGCTATTCCGGACGAAAAAATGAGATACCTAAGTTATCATCATATTGGTTGGTCTTTATTATTTTACGTTTTGAGATTTGAATATTTCATAATAACTAGGTGTGTGCATCCTCCAGAAAAGAGGGGAGAAGATTGGTTCTGCCCGTATCTTGGTGCCTTGCATTGTCCGGTCACATGGGTCCGGACAGTTGCGGGCGTTTTAAGGGTCCGCGTCGGAGATGCTGTAACAATTCGCTCAAGTCTTCGCTGCCACCACCTCCTTATTGATGACGAGTTCCAGTCTCGCTGCCATGCAATTCCCGATCACCCATCGAGTTACGAACTCCAACGAATCTGTGTTGGTTTGTAGCAAGGAGTCGTGGCCTCTGTGTTTGTTTTCTTTTGAGGTTAATTTGCTTTATTATAAATCTCACTGACAGACTTGGGTAAGCAATTGGGCAACCTGTATGAATATATGCATGATGGATGAATCGACACATGACACATACCAGGCCGATTCAGCAAAGGAAAAAATTTAGTGACAAACATACTTATATTCCCATTAGTGGTCGGACCCTTATTCGGACCCCGCGCAAGTGGGAGCTACATGCACCGGCTTACCTTTTTTAGTATACTAGCACAAATGCCCGTGCGTTGCAACGGAAGGATATCATAAACTCTAATCCAATATGCACGGCTCAAAATCCCCACATATTCAAGTCATCTTGCAAGATGACACCTATTTTAAAAATATAGTTGTTAGTTTGAAGTTATTCAGTAGATACTGACTCGTTAACTCCTCTACAAAGAAATTAAAGATGAATTCTTTATCCCTTTGAATACTACATTGTTCAACTTTTGTGATGCTTTTATTGGATGGTGAAATTCATAAACTCGCCCCATTATGCATCTTCCTGACATATAAAAGAGCCCATGCTTTTTAACGAGAAACAAAAATACTGAAAATTTTATGTTATTGTGACAAACACCAACATCTTGTTCATGTCCCTTTTCTTCATCGATCTGATGACATCACACCGATAGATTACTTTTCTCTATATGGGATATATATGTATCCATCTTAACCCTCATAAGAATACTACTCATGCAACAAAAATCTTCTATTTGGCTAGCCCGGATGACATACTAAAAATCTTGGATGACCAAATTAAGAACTATGAAAATTTTCAGGAAATCATTTGAGCCTTCGTTCTATTTTATTTAAATTTCCTTTTCAAATTTCTTTTGAGCCTTTAAAAAAATCCCATGCCCTTTTCTACTTCAAGGTATACCTCCAAACTTTGCCGATATTTCTTCTATCTTTTTACCAAGTTCCACCAAAAATCTTAATATTTTTGGACACTTATAAAACCTAGTCATAGAGTTTGAATTTAAACTTTCAATCATGCCCATTTATATTTTATGGATTAAGATCATTTTTCTGAGTCCAGGTACAATAACCCCATGCCCAAACTCTTCTCCTAGACCTCCTTTTCCTTATTCAAATCTCTATTTTTTTCAGAAATAGAAAAAGAAATTAAGGAAGAGAGAGAGAGAGAGAGAGCAGCGCCAGCCAGCACTTTTGGCCCAAGGCTCAGCAGCACCTCGTCAACCCTAGCCACCAGGGACAGGGAGAGCCTCGCTCGATCCAGATCCCCATTCTTTCGATCCCCCTCGTCCTCCTCTCCATCCCCAGCCACCAGAGACACGCACACAAGTGAGAGGTTCGGCCGTCGCCGCCCCTCGCGCGCTTACCTCCCGCCGGAAACGCCGCCGCCCGATGCCGCCCCTCCGGCGAGCTCCTCCCCTTCTCCTCCCGTTTCCCTTCTCGCGTTGTTCTGCTCGAAGCATCCATGCTCTGTCGCGGTCCACGGCGAGCGTCGCTAGCCCCGCTCCTTCCCAGCCGCTCCCCTCCTCCCATGGCGCTCCTCTACCCCGTTGAGTGCGAGGCTGGAGAGTCCTGCAGTCGTCCCGAGGCAATCCGTTGTCGTACCTTTCCTCGTTCCCTTTCTCTTCTCTGCCATGGCCACCCGCAGGAGCTCGAGCTCGCCCCTCACCTCCTTCCTGTCGTCCTGCTTGCCGTCGCCTGGATCCGCGCCTCCCCATGCCATGCAAGTCCCGCCACGCCACCCTCCTGTGCATCGAGACGCGCCGCCGCCTCAAGTGCCTGCCTCGCCTCCCCGTGCGTGGATCCGGTCGCCCTCGAACCATGCCGGAATCCGGCGTGATCTAGCCAGAGAATGAACGACGCCATGTCTGGTCTTCTTCCATGCCTGCGAGGGCTGGAACCTCCCCTGCCTGCATCTTCGGTGTTGCACACCCCACGGGTTTTTTTAAAGATCGAAACATTTTTCTCAGATTAAAAAAGGATTGCGTGTTAAATACTAAAAACCACGGGGACCTTTGTGTAAAAAGGACGCAACGGTGAACCTGACAGACTCAATCCATGCTTTAATATTAGGGAGAGATTTTCCAATCGGGCGACCCAAACGGACGCGCGCTTTGTCCGGTTTATTTTCGTTTGGTGCGACCCAACGGAAACCCACGCCAGCATTCGCATTTGGGTTGGCGCTTGCGCCAAACGCTGGCCCGACCCACTTTTTGAGTTCTCGCGCGAGAAAAAACGCAAACAATTTGAAATTTAATTAAACAATAATGCCGGCAGAAAGGCCGACGATAGTCCACAAGTCCACATTACATTAAATGAAAACATTAAAATAACTGAAAAAGAGGAGGCGCGCGCAGCCCTAGGCGTCCTCGTTGTCGTCGTTATCGTCGTCGGTGAGGTGGACGAGCGTCGGCACCGGGCCAGCCCAGGGGAATGCCGTCTCCCAGGTTGTGGCGACGTCCGGTGCCGGCGTGACCGATGACGCCGCCGGATGGGCAGTGCGGGCACGCCGCTCCTCCTCCTCCGCTTCGCGGCCCTTCTCCTCCACGTCGCGCTCCCACTGCTCCAGCCGCTTGCCCTCGCGCCGCTCCTCCGCTAGCCAGTGTGACCGCCATTGCTCTAGATAGAGCTTCTCCTACGCCGGTGTCGCCTCGAGACAGATGGGTGGCGCGCTGCCCCTCGCAGACCACCTCATCCCAGGTGTAGCTCTGGATCGCCGATGCAAGGGACACGGTGGGCTTCGGATTGACTGGGGATGGCGGGGGCGGCGGGAAGACGCAGTTGCCGGCCGTGGGCACGCCAATGGCTTCCGCCAACCGCATCTGGTAAGCCGCCTCCTCCTCCGCCTTGCGCCGCTCCTCGTCGATGTCGTTCTGCATGGTGGCCATCATTGCCGCCTAGTTGGTGGCCTCCCCATCGTGGTCGTCCTCACGCATGATGGGGGAGGGGGAGGGGGGGGGGGGCGTGCCAGCCCGCATGTGCTGGACACCACGCCGGCGCTGCTCCTCATGCTCGAGGGAAAACCAGACGTCCCATTCGGGAGAGTCTGCGTCGTACATAGGGCTGGCACACTGCTCTGTGGTCAGCAACTCCCGCCGGTGCTGCACCTCCTCCACGTGCACCAGCGCCGACCGCGGTACCTCCGGCACTGGGATCCTCCTTGGATCCATATGTCACTCATGTGGCAACGTAACGTCGGGGTACGAGAGGGGGATGCGGTTCTCCCAGTGCCACAACGCCTAGTGCAATGCGACGCTTATCCGCTGCCTCGCCCGTCAGCCACACGCCAGTGGAGGCGAAGGCGGGGGAAGCACGAGCGCGTGGAAGAAGGGGCCGACTGAGGCCTTGCCCTTGTTCTTGCCGGAGAAGAAATCCATGGGCGCGCTAGTATAGGGTTATCGCCGGCGGGGAAGCAAGGTGGTGGCCAGATGTGGACGCGGGATGGAAAAGGATGCCCACCGCCCTCCCACGCTCGGGTTAATAAGGATGCCTACTGTCGCTGACTCGGGTGCCCACGGTCTCTAGTCATCATTAATCATGACACGGGAGGTAGTTCACCGGCCGCCATCGGATTTGTCCATGGCGTCCGAAACGGACGCGGGCAGACGAAATGGGTCGCCCCGTTGGAGTTGCTCTTATATGCCCATAATCCTAGTTTACGTCATCTAGTGTGCCTATGCATGTGATGCAAATTTACTGCTACTAAATTTAAAAATTGTAGTCCCTCCGTAAAAAATATATAAGAGCGTCTAGATCACTAAAATAGTGACTTAAACGCTCTTATATTTGTATACAAAGGGAGTAATCACTAATCTTAATTAGCTGCTAATTGAGAAAACATGTGTTGGTGCTAATCTTGGTACACATTTTTGTTGATATATCCTATATGGCTACGATAGTTATCACCACTAATTTATTTATCTCAACATACAATCATACTAACTGACCATACAATTATGAATGAGATAAGGCCTGTCTAAACATGCAATCATGCATGGGAATGAAACCACCACAACATTCAATCACACATGAGAAATTATTTTTCATATAATTATTCTACTTATATTCAATAAATATTTTAGAAGTATACATATTAAAATATAACAAGTCATGTATTTTTTATTTTGCTTCTCGTTTTATCAATTAAACTTTTTATCAACCAATTCTAGCAGCAACTCGTGGGGTATTCTCTTGCTATATTTGTCATTAACTCCATGCATCAGTTGGGTAGGCTAAGTTTTACTTGTATGTGAATGTGTTTGCAACTTGTAGCCTGAAACGTGCAAGTTCACGCTGAGCTTTGTTTTTTCTGTTGCATGCGTTAATTACTCATGGGCTGACATGGGTGTACGTGTTCGGCCAGGTCAAGCGGTGGGATGGCACATGCATGTTGGAACGAGGTGTAAATTTTCCCCAGTGTGTTTCTTGTAGAATAAAAGGAAGGTGAATGAAAGGGCGTGGAAGTTACGTGGCACAAAATCTAATTCCCTGTGTCGTAGTATCGTTCGTGTGTCTTTTGCGGCAATTGCATATGCCTGGGTTTCTTGCCAGTCATCAAACATCTTGATGTACCACCACATGCGAAACTGGAACGCTGTGCAAAGCAATTCCAACCACCACTTGACGAATCTAACTAATTAACATGTGGAACGAGCACTTGACCAAACAGGAACATCTGGCCTGTGGATGCCAACTCTCTCGACGGAACTGTACTTAAGCAAAACTTTAATGAAGACAGGTTCAGGGTTGACAAAAGCTATTTCATCGCGTGGCCACCCCTTGGCCTCCGTGACTCGAACTTTCAGCATGGAAACTTTCAAGACAGATCAGCTCAACCAAATAGTGCAGTTAAAGTCACCCTACCCTGTAGAACTTTAACTGCACTATTTGGTTTATACAGCATATTTAATCGCCGAAGCTTCCTATTCCCAAATACAATCCACATTGGTGTTTATTTTGTTCTTTTGTGAACTAAGTTGAGTATGAAAAAACGTGTGTGGCAATTGGTATGTGGTCGAGTGTGCAGCTACTTCAGTGGCACGGTGATCTGGCAATATATATCGATGGGATGTAAGCATGGTGTAAGGTGGTTGGTGGCTTTGTGTCATTACATACCAAATTTCATGTCAGTTATGTGCGGAAGTAGTTCTTCATCTAGGTTTATATAGTTGGACCCACAGGATCGAGATGTTTTATGTGAGAGAGGTATTAATTAATTCGGATTCGACGTCCTTAATTACCGTACTTTATAGTTAATTTATTGCGCCATGATCTCTAGTCTCTCTCTCTCTATATATATATGTATGTATATATACATATATATACATATGTATATGGTCCAATGAATTATTGAGGCACAAAGGAAGTGTTTCTTTTTCGACAAATGGTGGATTTTATTGAATTACAATATAGCATTAGGAGGATACAAACATAATGAGCACACAACCTCTATATAGGAAGGATGCACACATCCAACAACAATGCACACACACAAAATACAGAATAATAAATAGCAAAGTCATATAAGACTAAAGCTATGTGTAGATGAGAAAAAAATGAAAATAACCAAAGCGACCAGATCCGCGATTGAAAAACTATGACACTAACGATAATCGCACCAACATCTCATGAAATAAAACAGACGACAAGGTTCTTCTACTGCAATGCCTTCAGGGTGGGAGCAAAGCTCAAACACCGCCGTCATTGGATCCAACTACCCAATGCAAGAATCTAGATTTTCTCCATGAAGATCAAGTTCGAGCATATTCAAGGAATGCATGCACTAACGTTATGACATAAAAACTTCGCCATTTCCAGTTTTAACCAACTCAGGTTAGACTTAGGTGTTTCACCCTGTAGCTCGAGAGCAACACCATCACCTACATCACTCATTTGTTGTCGCCACCTATTTTCTGCACAACCGTGCCACTACGCCATGTGGTCATTCATAGTTTGCATCTCACTGTCGAAGTCAACTACCAGGTGGGAAGGAAGGAACCCTCATGAAGACCTTTTGCTGGGCACCGCAATCCGCAATGAGGCTGCCAGTGTAGATCAGTGATGCGGCAGCCGCAAATCTGGCCAAGGCCACGCCAATGTGAGGTGTAAAGCACGCCTGCGGTGCGAGGTCTACCTTCCCATGCCTGGCCACTGCACGATGTTTAGGCGCAGCCATGAGGTCAACCACCATGAAGGGATCCGGGCACGACTACATGGGCAAACACCAAGAGTGCATGCCTTATTGTGAGAACCCGCCCCAGCGCAGCTCACCGAACGCGTGCTCCTAGACATCGGTGCCCCAGACAGACATGCGTGCTACACATCTTCTTCCTATGGCATGGCCTAATCCAGTGATGGGCACACATTTGTTGCTTGACCGTTGGACAACTAAGTGTGTGGAATGACCACTTGACGAAACTGGAACACCTGGTGTGAATGCGCCATCTTTATGTACAACACTGAACTTGAGCAAAACTGAAATGAAGACCATTTCAGAGTCAACCAAAGCTAGTAAAGCGCGCGACCATCCCTTGGCACCCCTGACTGGAAAATCCAGCGTGGAGGCCTTCAAGACAGATCATTCCAATAAGAGCTGATTGGCTCTTCCACGGACCATCGGTGGTAAAGTTATTCCGTATACATGATGGTTGTAGGGGTTGGGGGACTTTAGCCGCACCATGAAATTGAGGTTGCATATTTAACAACCCTCCAGCCTTCCTGGTAACTCAGCATAGCAATGATCTAATATTCCATGAAGCTTCCTATTCCCTAATAAAATTCACAATGATCTTTATTTTTTTCTTATGTGACCTATTGGTAGCAGTAAAATGTCTGTGAGGGAAGGTCGTTCGAGTGTGCAGCTACATCATTGGAGATGGAGCAATATATATGGATGGGATGTTAGAATGTTGTAAGGTGGTCGATGGGTTTCTGTCATTATGCACCAAATTTCTTGTCAGTGATTTGTGAAAATACTTCTACGTCCAGATTTATTTGGTCAGGCGACAATTTTGATGTGATTTGAGGGGCATTAATTTGGTTTCCCGTCCTTAATTATTACTGCTAATTACAGTTAATTGACCCGCCATGATTCTGCACCCCCATGCAAAGGCCACACATGGCCAATGCTGGAGACAGAGCCCCCAAATAATAGCAATGATCATCTCCACATATGCTAACTGTTCGGTATTATTAATTGTGTCAATAGCTGAACCCGAAGAAATTGAAACGTTTTTTTACTAGCGAACAAGGTCCTTGGATAAATGCACACGCCTGTGTTGCCGTCTGACACAATAAAGCCAGACGGAGGGAGTAGTTTACCAATGTTAGTATGATCTGTGAGCTGTCCGACCCAGAAAAGCCAGAGGCTTCTATCTGGCTGCAACTCATAGCCTCGCACATCCTTACTTTCAATTAATTAGAGGGTGAATGAGCCATATAAAGCAGGAACTAGATTGTTGTTGTCTTTTTCATTTTCATTTTGAGACTTGTTGAACGTCGTAATAACTGGGATGCATGCACCCTCTGGTGCAAAGGCCGGGAGAGTTGTTCTTTAGACATCTTTGTTTAAAAAGAGGCTTCAATATGAGAATGGCATTTTGGCTCTCGACCTCCATAGAGGCCCATTTTTCTAAAAAAAATTAAAATTCAAAAATTTGGGGTTAAAAAAAATCTGAAAACATTTGCCCAAGTAAACAAGGATGTGAGGCTTATGTGTGTAAAATTTCAGGATGAAATACGCTAAAATGCGACCTGTACAAAAAAGACAAATTCATGGTTTGGCAGGATGAATTAAAAAGCCTCGGATTTGTCTTTTTTGCTCAGCTCTCATTTCGACGTATTTCGTCCTGAATATCTATACACTTGTGCACTATGCCTTCATCTATCTCTTTATTTTTTTCAGAATTTTTTGAAACGCAAAAATATGAATTTCATGAATTTTGTATTTTACAGTTGGAGACCTCCATGCAGCTGGGCCTCCAAAAGCAATTTCCGCTTTAACATCTTCTTTCTTTTGTTCATCTGCAGTGAGATCCTTATGGTTCGAATAGGAAAGTGTGTGTTAGTGCTTAGAGTTTTTATGTTGTTAGTACCAAGGAGATGGACCTGTTTATATAAGTATATAAGCACGCACACAAGTTACATGTGTCTGTATATGTAAGATAATTGACATTTGGCAGGAATGACCACGCACATGCTTCTTCGTACCGTTTTCAAGCAAAGAATTATTATGCAAATGTTTTTGGTGTGAGAGCTATACAGACGTCCAATTTAAGCCTGCTGGGGGCAAACTCTCCTTGCTTGTTCTGGTGTCGTCGTGGTTCACCCGGGTGTGTCACATGGGCTCGAACGACCTTTTGCACAGCTGCACCCTACACACCCAGACAAGGATTTTTTGTCTCTAAATCCTCTATCTCCACTCTGGTTTTTACCTCTATTTTCTTCTCCGATGTGTTTGTGTATCAATTGGATCCGTCGTGCTAATCTAGTTCTAGTGGGATTGAGGAGACCTTATATTTGGCTTCAGAGCCAGGTTGTCTTAGAGGGCGGAGGTGCAGATGGCGCCGCCAGACCGGGTGAGACCGACGCGGCTGCAACTGAGAAACGCCTAAAGGAAGAGCAAGAGGCGGCGCGACATAATAGTTGGCGAAGGCGATAGGGAAGCCTAGGGTGATAACTGGCGGCAAGAGTGGAATCGACAACACTGTCCCGCTAGCAACCTTGCTGCCGCCACAGGCAAGACGAAGGACACAGATTGACTGGCTGTAGTTGACCCGAACAAATTACGGGATTTGAGCTATGAAGATGCGTGTGGCACCTTGAGGAGGCACGCGTCTATTAAGCCATCTAGAACACAAAGGTTGACTAGAAGATCGATTGTGAAGGGATCCTCGGCATCTAATCGGCGCTGCCAGACTCGGTCATGGCTTTGCTCGTAGGTAGCGACTCCAGGAAGGCTGCGTGGGACGCCAGCAATATGTCGAACGTAGGCCACGAACACTTCCAGGAGGCTAGCCTGCGATCGGAGCGGCTGGATTTTGAATAACTCATTAGTGGACTGCTTCGTGGCGGATCAACACGCTAGTCGATGGATATCGACCACTCGGTGACAATGTGCCTGAACTGACTATTGTATAGCAATTGTTAGCTGCTACTCATGCCAGGTTATGCAAATTGTGTTGGCAAACATAGTAGAGTAGAAAAGAAAATAGTCCTGCAAAAACCCAGCAAAAATATGAAGATGCATAAATGGTTGGGATCACGATCGTTTCGGGCTCTGGAGTGCAGTGGAAGTAGATGAGTCGGTGTAGATCGAACTTGGAGTCCCTCGAACCGTTGACGACTATCCCGCGAACCGCCCTCGAACGAAGAACGAAAGCATGGCCTCTCTAGTTGGTTGTAAGTGTACAATCTTCACAATCCGGTAGCGCTTCGCCGTGTAGATCTAATCGTCGGTGGAGAATAAGGGAGAAGATTAGGTCCAGACTAGGCTTCTAATTAAGAGTATTAGAGGAACTAGGTCTAACTCTAATTAGATCAACTAGTCGTCAACCCGTGCATTCGCATGGGCTAGCCTACAAAAGTGAGTGTTAATTTGAATTTTATGTCCTTATCAACTAATTTCATCATCTGGCCTGCTTTGACTGTCTAGTTCTTATACTTCTTCCGTTTCAATATAATTTTCATATTATATTTCCCCCCGTTTAAAAATATATATGTATAGATGATGTGAAAATATACTCTGTGAGAAGTCAACATATATTGAAATGGTATTGTAGATGCTAATAAATTATGTCTATGCACATGGTCAAAGTTTAGAAAGTTTGAGTTAAGACAATACTAACATGTGAAGAAAATCAAATGATTGGTTAATTATTTATAAATTCGAAAGAAATGAATTAGGATCTCTATCTATAGTTTAATAGCTGACATGCTTAACAATTTGTTATAGTAATGCATCATCTTAATATCTTCATGTAATAGCTTGTTGTTTTAGAGAAATACTTTATAATAATCATTATTTTGATAAACTATGCTAACAATGGCACATAAATATAATTTATCGGAAATATTAAAATTATGCAAATAAACGAGCATTCAAAATTTGAATATAAAATGGCATACTTGTTAAATATGCAACACTACGCAATTCAGCTTTCTTGAATGTTTTCAATTACAAAAATATGTTTTTTTGTCTCTAGCATTATGCACGTGGTAGTTCACATCACTTATCTCTAGTTTGTATGTACACAAATATTTATATATGCAACAGAATAAGAAAGGTGGCAACTATTGTAAGGAAGTCATAACATCTATTTTTGATTCCCACTGTTCTGTGATATCGAAATCCTCATTAACATAATAATAAAAATGACATGTTAATAGATAAATTTACGTAGTCGATTTTTCTACCATTTACAATAAATGAACCAAACCATGTGATAAAATCTTCACCAATTTTTTCGTCTAATCTTCTCTGGACACCTTGTTCAGAATTTAGTGTCTGAAATCTTATAAATTCCATGACTTGCATATGTTTCGTTGACGTATCACACATAAGTAGCGCATACGGCATTGTCTTATAATTGAAGCTTTGTTAATAACTTCCCTAAGTTTGTCCATATTTTCACCAGTCGAAGAACCATCATGGTTACCTAAAACTCTGGTCCGGCGGAATGATTTGGTACGCTTTCACTTTTTACCATAATGGTAGTAGTTTAAGAACCATGATGCCTACCAAAAACAACTCCTGCCCGAATGCGTAGCAACCGCCACAATGCAAGAAATGCGGAGATATGGTAACTCGCCCAGATAAATTTTGAAGGCATGAGATCTTGAGATGAGACAATAGATGGGGATTCATTATTACTATAAAGACCAAAGCTATTTATTTTAATGGAAATATTATGATAATGTAAGACATAAATTGTACTGTATTTTTTTCAATTATACCTGATGCATAGTGTACCCTCCGTAGATCAACACATAGTTCGGTTCATGCATATATACTAGGTAAGTTTAAATATTTGATATGAGAAGATGAATATAACCCGAGATATATCAAGCACCAGATAATCGGGCCAAGTTCTGCTGGAGAACTTTTCATGTGCTAATACTACTTTTCATATTCGGATTTTTCATGTATTCTTTGTTTATATCACGCATATACGATGTCAGAAATCCATCTCCTACATTACTTTATTCAGTATGACCATCGCCACATGGATCACAATTGTGGTTGAACAGATAAATGTCACAGTGGAAAATATATAAATAAGTAAAAAAAAGATATGATTGCACCACTTAATACGAACCTGTGGGTGTGGGACGTCCAAGCTTGCCGATCACATTGCACCGTTGTACACATGCATGCATCCCATTGTCTGTGATTGAAGCTGCTTTTTGGCTGCCACACATCATGTGCTGCATGCGATCGGATGACTCCTGCCCGAGCACATAGCGACCGGGAGTCTATCTCGCGCGCGCGCTGTGCAACGCGCGAATTCCGACAGGCCACACTTGCCCGTTTTAGCAAGTCTTGGGCTATTGTTTAAAGCAAATCTAGGCCCCACCCCGGGCCCCACCCGTTGAAATCAGGGGGCCGGTGAGATTAAGTTTTACAGGAGAGAGAGAGTAGGAGGGTCCAGCGTACATGTGGGCTGATGCGTCTTCGTGGGTGGGCCTATCTGCCGTCGGCTTCCGACAGTGCGAGGAAACGAGATCGCTCGTTGCGACGCTCGCTCGCGAAGGAGCGTTTCCGTCCACCACAACACAACCAAAACGGAGGTCTGGTAACTCACCCAGATAATGCTTTAAGGCTTGATATGAGATAATAGATAGATAATTTTTGTTATTTTTACCAACCTCTTTGCCGCCTATCTAAAAAATAGTAGGCAAATAGCTGACGTTGAATGACATTCCCTGAAGTTGCTTTTCTTTGACGTCAGCCACTTTCTCACTGATGGTAAAGACGTTTGGCTGATGGCATAGACTTCGTCGCCTTCCTGATTAAAAGCTCATTGCAAATTATCTTTTTGCCGAGAAGGTTTTTCATTAGCAAGCTGACGACAAAGTCCTTGCCGTCTGTTTTCAAGCATTTGCCGTCTGTCCTTGACTGATGGCAATTTTCCTGATTCATGTAGTGAGTGGCAAAGTGCATAGAAAAAATCGCTTGTGCTTTTGCAAAATTTGTGATACAAGAAGGTTTGCTTGTGGCTATAAAAATGTGTGAGAGCAACTCTAGCAGAGTGGCCATATTCACCATAATGACCATTGGTTTGGTAATTTTGGCCTAAATGGGCGGTCTAACAAAGTAGCCATCCCACCCAGGATGGCAATAATTTACGAAAGCTGCTCCAAATCAAGCTTGCGAGTCTCCATATTTGAAGGGTGTGGGTTGTTTCTTTGGAACACGCTCTATCGCCAACCCCTAATGGGGGATAGGAGTTTCACCTCATAGTGGGGAGTAATTTATACCAGTGATATGCATATAACACTTGTCTGAGTTACTACCTTCATAATGCAAATTAACATAGTAGTAGTGTCATAGATGGCTTACTTTATTAGCTTGTAGACTCATCTTCTCTTGGAAGCACTATGTTACAATAAGATCTCTCTCCCCATTAACTATTTGCCACATAGGCAAATTTATCTTGAAGTGCCATATGTTTCTATCTAAGCTACTCCCACAATGACTTGCCTAATCATCATTCCTCGCGGCCCACCTTCCATGCCTGCCAATAGCACTGACGGCCAGACTTCTATCTCATCGGCAATAATTGAACCCTTGTGTTGATTTCCTAGGGAACTGGTATTTTGGTGATCAGATCCACTTCCTTTCTCTCAATAATTAAGCCCTTATGTTGATTCCCTAGGGCTGCTAAATTTTTAGTCCGAGATGTGCTCTACCTTGATTTCTTCTGACTTTGGTGGAAGCTTGGAGCAGCAGCAAGGCCAGCGGTGATTCACGTACGCGTGTGTTTGCGGTCCAAATATTGAGAATAGGGCAGCAACATCTCGGCATATCTATAGAGTGGCACATCGTTGGATTTCTGTCGGACTTGGTTCTTTGCGATAAGTGTGGGTGCACGACGGGTGCATGGAAAATCATTCTTGTGCCGATCGGAGACATGGCAGGGGAGTTACATCGGCACCAATGCAATGCCTTACACCGCTCGCACTACTTCTAGGATTAGAGTGTGCCATAGTAGAATTCGGTTCACAATTTAACAACAGCACCACCTACACCTCGCATAATCTGTCAGATAATCTTGCATCTGCACTCGCAAGGAGGTTCAGATGGCTTGCCAGCCTTGTCTTATGGTTCCTGATGTCTTCTAATCCGTAATGCATTTTCACACTGCTCCTATTTTGGCATCTCATCTGCCAACTATTAGATTATGTAGCGAAAAATGTGTTTTGAGATCGATGCTAGTGCTTGGCTAAACATGGAGAGGGTATATATTAATGGAGATGGCCAACGACTAGTATTCATCTTTGGAGGTTGTTAGACCATTATCGTTTTTAATTCATTTCATGCCACCGTTTTTTTCTATGGATCAAGGACAAACACATCTATCCTTATTGTTACTTCTTTAATTCGGCGTTGCAATGTTTAATAAAAGCATACGAGGGTACAATAAGACAAGGCATATGCACCGAAGACACGAAAAATAAAATAAAGGCTCGTGCTGAGACCAAAAGCTAAACCAAACCATCTAAAGTCTTCATGTTGGCATCTGCCCTTTGTGTATCGAGGTTCTATACCTTTAGTAAATAACCATAAAAGATCAAGTTCAATGTTTCTTTTGAAAGATCGAGCATGCTAATCGCACTTTGTCGGTGTACAAAAGTAGGGGCTCTGCTTTTGACCCCTTTACTTATGCACGGGCAGTCAAAGCCTCCCGCCACGGCCACGCATAGACATGGCAGGAAAGGGAACAGGAGAGAAGCCGAAGCCACGAGGACAAACGAAGCAACGACAAGGACCAAGACCACAAAGATCAGATAGGCGTAGCAGGTTCCCCCGGCAAGGGCCCGTGCCAGGGCAGCCTCAGCAGCCCCGGCAAGACCTTTGCCGGAGCAGCTCGCCCACGCCGGCCGAAGTGAGCCGCCCTTGAGCCCACCAACGCTCGACAAATGCGTTGGGACAGGGCTTGGGAGGCACCTCCGTGGTGGCATGCAGATCTTTGTGAAGACATAGAATGCTCAAGATCAAATGAGGATAAGAGGGCAACCATCATCACCGAAGAAACCCACAAGACCCCCGGCAAGACCCTTGTCGGGGATGCCAGCGTGCCACGGCAAGACTCTTGCCGGGCCACCCGGCAAGGCTCCCGCCAGGCACACCAACAGGGCCGCTGCCAGGCCCGCACCAACCAAGTTTCCACCGCCGTTTGCATGCAGCTGCCGACCCAACCAGCTGGGCAGGCACCTGCGTGGCAACATGCAGCCGTTCCTGGAAGCTCCACCACCGCACCACCTCAGCTGCCTACCTGCCTACATGGCACTGCATGCATCACTGGCCAGGGCACGTGTCGAAGCAGGGAGGAGCGGCGACGGATGGGACGGGCCTCGCCCCCGTCCCCAATAAAGCGAAGGGACACCTAAGCCTCGCATTAAATACGTCTTGTCCTGTAATACTAGCGATAGACTCGCGACTCTGTAGCACTTTTCACCTCCTGTGTGCCACTGTGGCAGCCCCTTTCGCTTATAAAAGGAGGCCCATGGCACACAGATAAAGGATTCGGCTTTTTCGAACCTCGCAGCACCTAGAGCTAGTTCGAGAGCTCAAGAACACTAAATACATCCACCAAAGCAGGATCATAGGGTTTTACGCACCTTTGCGGCCCGAACCTGGGTAAAATCCCTTTGTGTTGTCTGCTGGTCCCGCTCTTCTCACGACCCCCGCGCCCCGCAACTGTAGAAGGAATTCCAATGATCCCATATTTGTCGTTTCCCACCGACATCTTTGGAGCGCCAGGTAGGGGGCGCTATTGTGAGAATCTGCTCTAGCAGTTGACCTAATTGTTCTTCATCGCCATGGCTCCTAAGAAGAAGGCGACCACGGCGATCGGTTCGTCCGGAGCCGGGTTGGTACCGTTGCGGACCGGCAGTGGGCCAGTCGCGGAGAGGACCCGCGGCGCGGCCCGCGAACATCCACATCGCCCTGATGGTCCGGGCCTGGCGAGCGGCGTCGTTCGCGTGCCGGGCGACGAGCCACCAGTCGCCGGGCGACGAGCCACCAGTCGCAGGCGGGGCGGGGCCCTCCAAGGGTGCCGCCGTCCCGCCAGGCGGCGGCACGACGATCTCCAAGACGCCAACACCGGCGCCCACAGCGCGCTCTTCTCAGGTTGTGCGTGATGAGCAGCGTCACCCTGCTGGTGACCCTGCGGCCGCCCTAGGAAGAGTCATGTGCATCCGTCACATGAAGGAGAGGGCCAGCATGCGCGCCGAGGTACCGATCGAGGTGGCGGACGGCTGCGGAGCCGCGACGCGACTCCTTCTAACGTGGTTAGGAGTCGAGGCGCATCGCGGTCCACCCAGCTCTCACCGCCGCCCACGCCGGCGGAAGCCCTAGCACGCGCAGCTGCTCCTCGATTTTCCTCCCGCCGCGGAGAAGCTCGACGAATGGAGGGCCACCGTCCGGAGCCTCGTCGGCATTGCCAACGACGACAGGCTGCGGCCAGCGGAACCCGTCGGCCGTCGCTCCGCCGGGCTGCCACCTGCTAGCGGAGGCCACCCCGACCGCCCCGGGCGTCGGCCCGTCGCGGCGATGCTCATGATGATATCTCCATCGCGTCGTCCGAGCCGCGGACCAACCGCGATCAGCGCCAAGTCCTTCGGGAGCGGGCTCACGAGGACGCTCGAACTATGATCGAGCGCCGACGTGACGCACGCCACCAGTCGGATAGGCGGGCAGGGCCCGCTATGGACCACCCAGCGCTGGGAGGCTACGGTGGCCTACCTTACGAGGTGGGTTGTTCGGCCTTCACCCGTGAGCTGTGGCAGTTCCAGTGGCCCTCCCACCGTACGTTAAAACCCGACGTTGGCGAGAAGTACAACGACAAGACTCACCCGTCAGAGTTTCTCAGCATCTACACCATCGCGATGCTAGCTGACGGGGCCCGCGACTACAAGGTGCTTGCCAACTACTTCTCGTTGGCAGTCAAGCCTAATGTTATGTCATGGTTGATGCACTTGCCGGTGGATTCCATCTCTTCTTGGGCGGATCTGTGCCATGAGTTTGTTGGCGCCTTTACCGGAGGTCACCAAGCTCATGGCCAGGCGAGTGATTTACACATCATCCCCCAGAAGGAAGGAGAAAACCTGCGCAAGTACATCCAAAGGTTCAGCCGGGTGCAGTACAACATCCCCGATGTTCATCCCGCTGCTGTGATCAGTGCATTCCATCAGAACATGCGCAATCGCAAGATGCGTGAAGAGCTGGCGATGAACAAGGTTAAGGATGTGGCCGAGCTCTATGTTCTGGCCGATCGGTGCGCTCGTGCCGAGGAAGGAAGGAAGTACCCCGGCAAAGATGCCGGTGCGGAAAGCGACTCTACTGGCGATACTGACACCCTAGCAAAGAAAGGCCGACACCGTAATAGGAAGCGCAAGGGCAAGGCCGTGCTTGACGTTGAGGGATCCGACGACACCGGTACCACCAAGAAGACCAAGGCGAGCGACCCCAGCAAGGAGATTGCCGGGTGTGACGCTTGTCGGGCCTTGGCGGCTGCCGACAAGCCAGGAGGCTCCGACAAGCAGTACTGCAAGATCCACCGCACCAAGGGCCACGATCTCCAAAACTGCCGGCAGGTAGAGCTGCTCGCCGAGAAGCAGAAAGCCGAGTATGAGCGGCGGGACAAGGAGAAAGGCCCAGACGGTGCCGAAGGATCCGGCAAGAAACGTGGCGGACAAGGAGGCCGCCGCTGCAAGGAGAGTCAGCGAGAGAGGCCCGCTCGGGGCTGCGACAAGGAGCAGGAAGACGATGGTCAAGACGAGGACGACGAGTCCGGCGACCACGAGTTTCAGAAAGCCACAGAGGCCATGTGGGTCGATGGCAGCGCCTCGCTGCAAGCATCCCACCGCCAACTCAAACAGTAGGCGCGTGAGATCACAGCGGTGGAGCCATCGTTTGACACACAGAAGCCGTTGAAGTGGTCCAACACGCCCATCATCTTCGACACCGAGGACCACCCTGACCGCACCACTGCGGTCGGGTGCCTGCCATTGTTGGTTTTACCGACAATCTGCAACCTCAAGGTGACAAAGATGTTGGTTGACGGCGGGGCCGGCCTGAACTTGATCTCGACCGTTGTGGTTAGAAGGCTGCAGATCCTTGATGGAGACCTCGAGGAGACGGGTACGTTCCAAGGGGTTAACCCGGGGAGGAGCCAGCCAAAGGGAAAGATCACGCTGCCCGTGACATTCGGAGGCGAGTTGAACCACATGACGGAGAGGATTGTTTTTTATGTAGCCGAGATCCCCTTGCCTTACAACGGGATCCTCGGCCGCCCGGCACTGGACAAGTTCATGACGGCTTCACACTACGCCTACAACATGCTGAAGATGCCCGGGCCGATGAACATCATCACCGTCCCCTTCGACAAGAAATATGCGTTGATTTGCACTGACTAACTCTACCGGGAAGCAGTTGCAGCAGCTGCCGCTAAGGTACCTGCTCCTGCCGACGGAGCCCCCGGGGGGGAAGAAAACCGACGAGACTCCTAGCACCCACTGCGGCAAGCGCACCTCTTTGGGGTGTTGCGCTCCCATAGAGGACGTGCCAGAGAGCTCCGCCGGCAAGAGCAAGAAGTCCGGAGCCACGCCACGAGAGACCAAGAAGGTGCCCCTCAAGGAGGACAGTACGGGGGGAGTTTTTACCATAAGCTCCACCCTCGACGGCAAATAGAAAAGCGAGCTTGTCGCCTTCCTGCGGGCGAATGTCGATGTGTTTGCATGGCAAGCCTCCGACATCTCCGGCGTTCCCAGGGAGGTGATTGAGCACCACCTTGTTGTCTGCCCTCATGCGCGGCCCGTCAAGCAGAAGGTCAGGAAGCAAGCTTTGAAGAGGCAGGAGTTCATCACGGAGGAAATCAGAAAGCTAGAGGCGGCAAGCTTGGTGAGAGGAGTACTCCATCCAGCGTGGTTGGCCAATCCGGTAGTGGTGTGCAAGGCAAATGGGAAATGGAGGTTGTGTATTGATTACACAGACATCAATAAGGCATGCCCAAAGGATCCTTTCCTGTTGTCGCGCATTGACCAGATTGTTGACTCCACGACTGGGTGTGACCTCTTATCGTTCCTGGACGCCTACTCAGGGTACCACCAAATCTTCATGACAAAGGAAGACGAGGAAAAGACAGCATTCATCACCCCATGCCTTTCGGGTTGAAGAGTGCTGGCTCGACCTTTGCAAGAGCAGTCCAAATTGGTTTTGAGCCCCAGCTACATAGAAATATGGAAGCTTATATGGATGACATAGTGGTCAAAGCCAAGGACAAAGCAACGCTCGTGCAAGATCTGGAGGAAACATTTGGGAACCTGCGCAAGATCAACCTCAAATTGAACCCTGAGAAGTGTGTCTTCGGCATCCCGTCCGGCAAGCTTCTCGGGTTCTTTGTGTCCCAGCGCGGGATTGAAGCAAACCCAGATAAGATCAAGGCCATCAAGCAGATTGGGGCACCCAAACGGATCAAGGACGTGCGTCGGCTCACCGCTGCGTTGCTGCCATGAGCCGGTTCATCTCCAAGTCTGCGGAGCGTGCCCTTCCTTTTTTCAAGATCTTAAAGAAAGCAGGGCCGATGGAGTGGACCCCAGAGGCCGAGGCAGCACTGCAAGATTTGAAGAAATACCTCTCCTTTACCCCAGTGCTGGTTGCGCCCAGACCACAAGAACCGTTGCTGCTTTATCTAGCGGCAGCGAATCAGGTGGTTAGCGCCGCACTAGTGGCGCAGAGAGAGGTTGATGAGGAGACAGCAGCAGCGGCAGAGTCGATGGTTGGCGGGCCGGAACCCTTCCCGGCAGGGCTCGGCCCCGGCAAGGCTGAGCCCCCGGCAAGGTTCGGCCCTGGCAAGGCTGGCGCCCGTGCGACGTGACCCACGTGACCAGGTGAAGAAGCGCAGAAGAAGAAAATGGTGCAGCACCCAGTTTACTTCGTCAGCTCCCTTTTGCAGGGGGCTAGGTCGAGGTACTCACGTGTGCACAAGCTGCTCTTCGGCCTCCTTATGGCTTCGAGGAAGCTGCGCCATTACTTCCAAGCGCACGAGATCACGGTGGTCACCCGCCTCCCGTTGCAACGGATACTGCATAACCCAGATGCGACAGGGAGGACTGTGGAATGGGCCCTGGAGCTGTCAAGTTTCTGTTTGAAGTTCGAAAGTACCTTGACGATTCAGAGCAGAGTCTTGGCGGAGTTTGTTGCAGAATGGACCTCGATGCTCGACGAAGAGGTACGAGAGACCACTCTCCCCGGCAAGGAAACGAGTCGCAACTGGATCATGTACTTTGATGGTGCCTTCTCGCTGCAAGGCGCCGGCGCAGGTGTGCTGCTTGTCGCACCCACCGGAGAGCACCTCAAGTACGTCGTCCAGATGCACTTCCCCCGGGAGATGTCAACCAACAACACCGCCGAGTACGAGGGTTTGCTTGCCAGTCTCAGGATCGCGGCGGACCTCGGGGTTAAAAAGCTCATCGTCAGGCAGATCAACAAAGATTATCAAAGCCCGTTGATGGAAGCTTACGCAGATGAGGTGAGGAAACTGGAGGAACGCTTTGACGGTATACAAGCGGAGCATGTCCCTCGGGTGGAGAACGACGTCGCCGACTACCTGTCAAAGCACACTACCCTCAAGCTACCTGTGGAACCAGGTACTTTTGTGCTTCAGTTAACCCAGCCATCCGTTGAGCCGTCGACCGGGCAGAACAAGCAGAGGAAGCTAGGACCCGTCAAGTACTTCCCCACCGAGCTCCCCGGAGCCGCCGGCGAAGATGTTGCCGTGGATGCCGATCCTGCCGCGGGGCGACCGACTCCGGCAGGACTTCAGGTCACGGCCGTGGAGGCGGCCGCCCCCGTAGCAGAAGAAATGCCTTTGGTCCTTGTCGTCAAGCCACAGGCTCCGGCATGGGCACAACACACCGTCCGATTCCTTCATAAGGAAGAGCTTCCTGAGGAGCAGGAAGAGGCGGAAAGAGTAGCCCGCCGGTCTGCCCTGTACCAGTTCGTTGATAACGAGCTATACAGAAGAAGACCGAATGGGGTGAAATTGAAGTGCATCTCCCGGGAGGAAGGACTAAAGTTGTTGGCAGAGATACATGGAGGCATATGATGCTCCCACATAGGGTCGAGAGCCCTTGCCGGCAAGGTCTTCCGGCAAGGTTTCTTCTGGCCCACCACCCTCCAGGATGCGACGGCACTAGTAACCAAGTGGGAAGCGTGCCAGTTCCATTCGAAGAAGCTCCATCAACCAGCTCAAGCCCTTTAAACTATCCCTCTCTCCTGGCCCTTCTCGGTCTGGGGGCTCGACATATTTGCCCCTTTCCCCCGCGCTGTCGGGGGCTTTGAGTACTTGTACGTCGCAATCGACAAGTTCACAAAGTGGCCAGAAGTGGAGGCAATGAGGAAGGTGACAGCGCAGTCAGCCATCAAGTTCTTCAAGGAACTAGTGTGCCGTTTTGGGGTTCGCAACAGGATCATCACCGACAACGGCACGCAGTTCACAAGCCATGCCTTCATGCAATACATTGAGGATCTCGGCAGCAAGGTCGGTTTTGCTTCCGTGGCACATCCGCGGAGCAACGGCCAAGCGGAGAGAGAAAATGCTGAAGTCCTGCGAGGCTTAAGAACGAAGACTTTCGATAGGCGGCGCAAGAGTGGAAGGCGCTGGATTGATGAGTTGCCGGCGGTTCTTTGGTCAATCAGAACGACGCCAAATCGAGCCACCGACCAGACACCCTTTGCCCTGGTTTACGGGACAGAAGCAGTTCTCCCCACGGAACTCATATACGGGTCACCTCAAGTGCTCGCTTATGATGAGCTTGAGCAAGAGCGATTGCGGCAAGATGACGTGATGCTCCTTGAGGAAGATCGTCTCCGGGCGGCTGTGAGAGCAGCACGCTACCAGCAGGCCTTGCGCCGCTACCATAGCCGCAAGGTTCATGCCCAGAGCTTTGAGGAAGGCGACCTTGTTCTTCGGCACATTCAGTCGGCCAAGAATTCCAACAAGTTGACGCAAAGTGGGAAGGCCCTTATCGGGTAACGCGAGTCACCAGGCCCAGCGCAGTCCGACTTGAGACCGAAGATGCCATTCCAGTGAGCAACTCCTGGAACATCAAAAATCTTCGCAAGTTTTACCCATAAGGCGCGGCTGCCGGGCCTCCCGGCAAGCCACCCTTTCGTACAAGCCTTGCCGGCAAGGCATGTAACCCTTTGTACAAAGCCAGGCGCAGACCCTGAGCATAAATAAACGAAGCACTGGCGCCCTAAGTTATTGCATGCATGCTAGGTTGAGTCTCTTGCTTGGTTAGGGTTGATAGTGCTTAGCGGTGGCTAACCCCTAGCTTAGAGGTCGAGTGCGCGTCTCTCTGTTCTTCTCTGTCTTCTTTGGTTCGTAGGGCATGTAAGTATTCTTGCCGAGCAGTTTTGGAAAAAAGGGAACAGACCGTCGCCCGGGCCCGGCAAGCCAGAGTTGCCGGGGCTGCAAGAACAAGGATTCCTCCGCGGCAAGCCAAGATCGTCGGGGGCTGCAGATCCAGATAAGTCCTTTATCCTCTATCATGCATTTCGTTACGGACTGGGATACATGAAACCCCGTTCCATCTCTGAGCTACCGTGCTCCCCCTTTTCGGCACCCAAGGATTATCCCCTGGGTCTGGATTTGGTCGTAGCCGCGACAGCAAAGAGAAGAAACAGGGGGCCTAAGCCCACCTCATCCCTGCCTCCGCCAAGAGCGTCAGAAAGGTCGAGCGAAGTGGGAAACGGCAAGGCCTGTTGCCGGGCGAGAAAACGTTTGTCTTAAAGATAACAAGGCCTCACTCCTTGTCGTGGGTTCCTCCCGCGAATGAAAGTCCCGCCAAACATCCCTTTTTCATTGAAAAACATCCCGTACAGGTACAGTTCATACGAATATGAAAAACGTGAGCAATGGGATTACAAGCTTTAAATTCTACTAAGGCCCAAAGGCTTACAAACTAAAAAGAGATAAGGTGCCCGTAATCCCTTTCTCGTCCCTCTCCTCAGGAAATGGAACAAGAAAAGCAGGAGGGCAAAAGGGGCACCTTGGCGAGCTACGGGTGGCAGAAGACACCAAGAGAACATCTTGGCGGCCGTCCAAGGGCTGGATGGTGATGGCGGCGCCGGAGGCAGAGCTCGAAGACGAGGCGGCAGGACGTCAAGATGCTGACGAAGGCGCCGGTGCTCAGCAGACTTCGAGTTGACGGCCTTGCCGCCCGCCTCTCTCCTCTTCCGCAGCCTCCCAACGCCAGCCGCCCAAGGAGACGACCCCGAGAAGTTCAAGGAGCCGGCGACACGGATGATGGGGTCGCCGGAACCGCCCGCAGCGGCGCCCGACGCCTAGATGGACCGGTCATCCTGCGGCCCGCTGCCCTCGTCGTCGCTGCCTTTGTCTTCCTCGCCACTCTCACTTGAGGAGGAATCCTCATCGTCGGAGGAGCTCTCCACGCAGCATCTCACGCGGGTCCCGAAGTGCCTGAAGATCTTGATGGAGAGGAGGCCGCTGAGGGAGTTCCGGACTAGGGGGTGTCCGGATAGCCGGACTATCGTCACGGCCGGACTCCAAGACTATGAAGATACAAGATTGAAGACTTCGTCCCGTGTCCGGATGGGACTTTCCTTGGCGTGGAAGGCAAGCTTGACGATACGGATATGTAGATCTCCTACCATTGTAACCGACTCTGTGTAACCCTAACCTATCCGATGTCTATATAAACCGGAGGGTTTTAGTCCGTAGGACAAAAAACAATCATACCATAGGCTAGCTTCTAGGGTTTAGCCTCCTTGATCTCGTGGTAGATCTACTCTTGTACTACCCATATCATCAATATTAATCAAGAAGGAGTAGGGTATTACATCCATCGAGAGGGCCCGAACCTGGGTAAAAACATCGTGTCCCTTGTCTCCTGTTACCATCCGCCTAGACACATAGTTCGGGACCCCCTACCCGAGATCCGCCGGTTTTGACACCGACATTGGTGCTTTCATTGAGAGTTCCTCTGTGTCGTCACCGATAGGCCCGATGGCTCCTTCGATCATCAACAACGACGCGGTCCAGGGTGAGACTTTTCTCCCCGGACAGATCTTCGTGTTCGGCGGCTTTGCACTGCGGGCCAATTCGCTTGGCTATCTGGAGCAGATCGAAAGCTACGCCCCTGGCCGTCAGGTCATATTTGGAAGTTTAAACTATACGGACGATATCCGCGGAGACTTGATCTTCAACGGATTCGAGCCGCAGCCAAGCGCGCCGCATTGTCTCAATGGGCATGATCTAGCTCTGCAGCCGAACAGTGCCCTGAAGGCCGCACCAGTATCCGCTCCGACCCTTAATCCGGAGCCGGATTCCCCGATCGAGGACGAGTGATGATTACAATAGTTTGATATGTTCATGTATTCACTATGTGTTAATGCTCTGTCCCGGTTCTCTATTAAAAGGTGGCCTTAATATCCCTTAACTTTCTTATGCCCTGTTGCCACGGGATGGTAGGACAAAAGATGTCATTCAAGTTGTTATCATAAGCACGCATGACTCTATACGGAATACATGCCTACATTACATTGAAGAATTGGAGCTAGTTCTGTGTTGCCCTATGGTATAACTATTACATGATGAATGTCATACAACATAATTATCCATCACCGATCCAATGCCTACGAGCTTTTCACATATTGATCTTTGCTAAGTTACTACTATTATTGCTACTGTCACAATTGCTACAAAACTATTACTGCTACCGTTACTGTTACTGTTGCTATCGCTACTACCGCAACACGAAAAAGCTGTCACCATGTTGGACCTAGCTCACATCCCCGTCGCCGACAGCTCCCGTTCCCTCCCTGTCACCATGCCACTCCCCTCATAGTCGAATTGGGCACCACTCTTGAAGGAGGAGGAGAGGATCAAGATCATTCCAGTCTTTCATTCATTTAATGTCACAAATTTTTTCAGGGTCGAACAATGCCCATTGTATTTACAAAAGAATGAAATTGACGAACATCTTTATATGGAAATCCATGCCTAAGCCTAATAAAGAATCATAATATATGGTTTACAACTGATCCTTCTTTTTCAAAGCAACTTTGTTATACCTTGCGCTGCTGAACTAGTACTTGCTGATCAGATCAACCTCTTGACTTGAGCCCTTTTGATGATTCCCTAGGGCTGCTAAATTTATTCTAAAATGTGCTCTCCCTCGATTTGTTCTGGCTACGGTGGAAACTTGAGGTAGTGGCAGGGCCAGCTATGATTCACGTATATGTGTGTTTGTCGTCCAAATATCGAGACTAGGGCAGTAACGTCTCGGCAGATTGATCGAGTGGCCAAACGAAGAATTTTTCCCAGGCTTGATGCATTCCAATCAGAGGCGACGTATGGGAGCTGCATGGAAAATTATTATTCTACCCATCAAAAGCATGGCAGCGGTACTACATAGGCACCAACGCAACGCTTTACACTCAATAGAATTCGTATCACAATTTAACAACAGAAGCACGTGCACCTCCCATAATCTGTCAGATTAACAAGTCTGATGGTTCCTGATGTCTTCTATTCCATAATGCAGTTTAATGTTGCTCCTGTTTTTGACTCATCTGCCAACTACTAGATTATGTAGCGAAAAAGTGTGTTGAGATCGGTGCTACTACTTGGCTAAAGAAGGAGCCATATATAAATAGAGAAGGCCAACGACTAGTATTCATCATTGGAGGTTGTTAGATCATTACCGTTTTTCATTCAATTCATGTCACAATTTTTTTTTCTATGGATCAAGGACGGACACATCTTTAGTTGTTGTTACTTCTTTAATTCTGTGTGACAAAGTTTAATAAATGCATCTGAGGTTATGATAAGATAAGGCATATGCATCAAAGACACCAAAACAAACAATATAGGCCCGCGGTGAGACCAAAAGCTAAACCAAAGCATCTGAAGTCTTCATGTCCGCTTCTGCCCTCCGCACATCGAGGTCCTATACCTTCAGTAAAGAACAATAAAAGATCAAGGTCAATGTTTTGAAGGTGCAAGTAACAAGGAGCATTCTCAGCCTCTCTACAGGTGGCGCGAGCCAGTGGT
This sequence comes from Aegilops longissima, assembly GCA_021605205.1. Classification (NCBI taxonomy): domain Eukaryota; kingdom Viridiplantae; phylum Streptophyta; class Magnoliopsida; order Poales; family Poaceae; genus Aegilops; species Aegilops longissima. The sequence goes on along the minus strand of CM038682.1, from coordinate 11,532,624 downwards.
CAAGCAAGGCCAAAGACAGAGAGAGACATCCCAGGATCCCACACACCACTATTCTTAGCCAGACTCTTGGCAGTCCATCTCGACAGCACATGCAGCCAGCCACTGAGTGCAGATTGGCCGCGGCTTGCCTACTCCTATCTTATGCCTCACCTAGATGCTCAGTCGCCGTCCGACGTGGCAGGCTTGTTACTGCTTCCTTCCTTGGTTCAAAATAGAATATGTGGAGATTTTGTTCTGTAATGTATCTGTGAATGGGCAGGTAGGACAACTTTTGACATTTTTTTTTTGTAAAAACAATGGCCGAAGTTGTCAAATAGAATATCAATATATTTGTCCATCGGTATCCGATGGCGACGCATTGCACCTTGAATTGAGATTAAATTTTATATGTATACTCCAACTGAGTGACATTTATTATTTTACTATCTGACTTCTTTCTTAGTAGTGGAGACGGCAGGGAGATTCTCCCTACTGACCCAACACAAAATTAATACTCCCTCCCTTCCAAAGCACAGTGATTCCTCAATTCCCGTCCTTCATTTTTGACCATAAATTTAACCAACAAGACCGACTGTGGCGGGAGCAAAAATTGTACCAGTGAATTTATATTCAAAAGAAGTTTTCAATTATATAATTTTTCTTCCACCGCATTCGGTCTCGTTGGCTAAATTTATGGTCAAAATTGGATTAACTATTACCTTCTTACCTTCACAAAGTAACACATCAGTAAGCCTAGAGCCACCATCTTGGCAACACCTGTCGCTACTTTTATCCCCCTGATGCTGGGGTGCCGAATGTCCGAGCTTAATACCAAACAGACATCAAACAAAAACATAACATCTAATGCCAGATGCCCCATCCCTGCCATAGACCGGGACTGGGTCACACACCGGTCCGGCGCACTCACTAGGGCTGCCACCGCCGTCTTCCACTGATCCATCTCCAGAGGAGGGACTGATGCACACCTTGCCAGCCTGCCGTCGATGCCACCATGGTGCCAGGCAGCGCCACCACCATGCGCTCGACTATCCAGCCACGTCGACGATATCCAGCTGCACCATGCCGCCAATACTCGTCGTCATCGACGCAGTAGATACAACGCCGTGTCACCTAGCAACCTCCACACCGTCGCCACCACCGGAGCTACGCGGACCCGACCACCGACAGCATCTCTTTCCTGAACACGAGGTCCTCCCCAGATGGCGCCTCCATGGAGGATACAACGCGCAGGCCATCGCCGCCGCCCAATCCAGATTGAACTTTGGACTTTCGTCCGGGAGGGGTTCGGGGGTGGAGAGGACAGACCTCGGCTTCACCTCCACGGAAGGTAACGGCGGCCAGTGAGGTCACCGATGTCGGGCCGAACAAGCCATCCAAAATTTCCTCCGGTCCCATCCTATACCACTAAACCTCCATCTGCTCCGGATCCGGCGACGAGCCATGAACCGGAAGCTGCAAAGATGAAAGAGCCATGGGGCTCGGCCCACCAGGAAGGAGGATAGGGAAGAACGCATCGCAGATCTCCAGACGCCGAATCCTGCGATCTGGCATGGCCAGTGACGACCACCAACACCCAATGGCGGCCGACGGTGTCCAAAGACAGGCAGATGGATCCGATCTGGATCCGGCGGCACCTGCGACCACCGGTCATGTCCAACGCAACCACCACCTTCACACAAGCAGGCCGCCACCGCGCCGCGCACAACGCCGTCGGGAGACCTGCCCGCCGCGCCGCCGGACCCCACGCTCGCCCACGCTCCTCTCGATCCCGTTGTCCCGCGCCAGCCGAGACGGAAAGGGTGGGGAAGAGCCCCGTCGCCACCCTGCCGGCCTGGCTTCGCCCGCCGGCCGCAAGGGGGGGGGGGGGGAGTGGGAGAAGCGGACGAGGCCGAGTACCGAAATCTAGGGCTTTCCCTCGGGTAGCCCGCACGGGCGACGCGAGGGGCATTACTTGGCTGGCGACTCCAAAAATGGGTAGTGTTCAACCGACACGCTCACCGTTGGGGAAAGAGGTGCGGAGAGAACGACGGCGTGCTCGATGAAGCATAATAGAGCAGCCCTAGGGGTATGGTGGGAGTGTCAGATGAGGTGGGGGGGACAAAATATGGGAGGCTTACAGATGGGTCCCGTTACCGCCTGACTGGTTGGCACGCAACTCACCCGACAAGTGGGCCCAGCTAATTGGATTTGCTGTTTTTGCGGGCTCAATCGATGATCAGCGTGATGTGTTTACTCGTTAGGCTCAAGGTTGGTGTTTCTTTTTCGACAAAGTGTGAATTTTATGGACTCAAAATGGAGAATTAATAGGATACAAACACAATGAGCATACACACGCCCTTTTCTTAGATAGGGTGCACATATCCGACAACAACGCACACATGCAAAAAATATGCTAGCAAATATGTGAGTAATACAAGACTAAAGCTATTTGTAGCATGGTTTTGGGTACCGGGCGGAAAATTCGGATACCACCCGCTACCCGTGTTTCTCGCTACCCCACAAGAAGGCTGCGTAACGAGAAAAAAAAATCGGATTTTTTGAATTTTTTTAATTTTGAACGGCTACAGCGAGGTCAAGTATAACAGAAACTAGTCGAAAACAGTGGTCTGGTGGTAAGTAGGAAGCTACCTTCCTCGAACACAGCGGTAGGTCGCTAGTTCGATACCCGGTACTCTCATCTTTTCTATTTCTGCTAAAAGCAACTCATAAATAAAATTTTAGAAACACAGTAGGAGAATCGAACCCACGATCTCTTACCCACGATGAAAACAGACGTGGGGAACCTGCCACTGCACCAACAACGAGTTTTTAATCTTGTTGAGCTCCGAACTAATATATTCCGAGCTCAGAAATTTTTGAATTCAAATTATGTTTGAAAAATTCGAGCGGTTTTTCTTCGGAATTTTGCGGTAACCGCGGTATCCGCGTTTCTCGCCCTCCCTCGGAATTTTGTTGGGACTCGGTAGCCAAATCGTTGATTTGTAGACAAGGAAAAATAAATAAAAACCATAATCGATCAAATCCGCTAAAGACAAACTACGACACTAACCATATCCGCACCAAACATAGCATGACACCACACAGACGACAAGGTTCGTCTACAATAACACCTTTAGGAAGGGGGCAACGCTAAAAACCCGCCGTCATCCGATCCAACCACCTAAAGCAAGAATCTAGATTTTCACTTTAAAGAACAAGTTCGAGCATACCCAAGAAATACCTTTAATAAGGTAATGACGTAATAGTATCGCCATTGCCAGTTGTAACCAACTCAGCTCAGACCAAGTCTTTCATCCTGCAGCTCGAGAATGGATGCACCAACGTCATATACGTCACCCATGTGTTGTCGCCATCAGTTCTTTGCGATCCCAGTAGATACATGCGATGTGTGGCAGCCTTGAGTGCACAACCATACCTCAGCATGAAGCCGTCATACATAGTTCGCTTCTCACTGCCGAAGTCAACACCAGGTGTGAAGAAAGGAACCCTCATAAACACCTTTTGATGGACACCACAATCCGCAGTGAGGCCTCCACTATAGGTCGGCTATCCGGGAGCCGCACATCTGGCCAAGGCCACGCTGATATGAGGAGCAAGGCATGCCAGCGGCGCGAGGTCTACCTTCCCGTGCATGGCTGCCGCATAAGAATTAGGCGCCACCACGAGGGATCCGGGCGCGACTGCATAAGCAGTAACCAGGAGTGCGGACCTTGTTGTAGGAACCCGCCCTGGTGCAGCTCACGGAAGCCTCGCCAGACATGCATGTCCCTAGACGTCGAAGCCTCCACACATGCGTGCCACAAATCGTCTTCCTATGCCTGGTCCAATCCAATGGCGGGCACAGACATGTTACTTGAGCATTGGACAACTGTGGCCTCAAACTGCACTAAATCCTAATTAATCCTTTTGGTGGCACACAACCCGCAAGCAATTGGCATTAGACTGACTAGTCGTCAACCCGTGCAACTGCACGGCTATTTTTTTTTATATATTTAACTGCACGGGAAAATTAAAATAGTGTTCATTGATATTTTGTAAGTGTTGTTACGCCTGAAACCTTGTAAAAAATGGAAATTAAATTATTTATATTTATATTTTACTATTTTATTACATATTTTCACAACACATAAAATATAATAAGTTTTGTTCCGCAACCAAAATTGATGACACCATATATATTTATCGGTTCCTAATTTTAGCAATTACCAAATACATATGAATGTGCATTTTACTTTTTAATAATATTATAAATATATCATCCATGAGGCTAATTTGTACATTTTTTTCAAATTGACTTATCCGTCAGACATCCCAAATAAGCCCCTGGGAAAGTGGTGATAATATTATTCTTTATGTGATGACTGCTAGATAGCTGGTGTCTTAGCCCATGATATATAGCTTTATTCAGCTTGATTCAGCCGATGCCTATGTGCATCTTTCCTTTTGGCAACTATTAAAAATATATTATTAAGTGCTCTTACATTATTGTGGACTCATCCCTCGAAAACACTGGGTCTTCTTATGGAATTTGTTTAATATAATCTAGGATTTGTTTCTTAATATATTTGTGACATAGATTTTGAATTTTTATGACTCTTTTTTTTCTGTTTTCAAAAAACTATGTGTTGGCCAAAATGAATTTGAGAGTATACATGTACCGGTAACTGGTGGACGGGATTTTTTTGTCCATGATTATTCCCCCTTCTTTCTACCGGCATGATTATATCCCTTGTGGTTGTGTGCGGCTTGATTTCTGGCCAGAAAAATTGTTTTACGTACATATGTGAATACACCACACGTTAAAATATTTTACATGGAATTTTCACGAAGAGGATGATATTTGTCTACGACATTGAGACGTGATATATATTCTTCTAACTGCTCACTTCGCTAGTATGTTTCTGGAAAGAAATACTTGAGTTTGTTAGGTCATTTTAGTTTGGACTTTTTCTCTTTCTCTTTTTACAATCTGGACAAATAATGTAGGTCTAATGGTTATTTTGTTTTGAAGGATTAACGTAGAAGCAGGTATGGTGGATTCAATTAAAAAACTATGCATGTTTTTTTCTTTGAACAACATTCGAATGACCGTACACGTTTCCTTGCCATGTTTTTTTTGTATACGTGACTTTTTGTAATGGACACATATCTTCCAAGGAAACGTGGCACATATGAACTCTCTAAAGTGGACGTTTTGTTAACTTATCATATTGGGATTTTTTTAGGGGACACGGCACTTATACCACGTACGATTTGTAGCATCTGCCAAAGGAAACATCGTAGCATAGGTGGACTCCCTTTTTTTGAGAATCGGACTCCTTGTTTTTTGATGTGTACGTATCCCCTTTTCTTTTGAACGTACAGATAATTGCTAGAGCGCTTGTTATGTTTTTTTTTTAACTTATATATCACGTTGGCCTTAACACGTCGTTATGAAGATCCAACGGCTTCAGTTTGTTTCTAAACCAAATCAATGGCTAAATATTGTTACCTTCTATGATTGACGTGAGAGCTCTAATGGTGCCTCTAATTAGTAAATATATAAGATATAAGATTGAGGGTCTATTATACTTTTTGCCTTGTTAGGTCGTTGGACAAGCGACGGATCAGTCATCAGCTAGGCTGCCGCATCCTCCCTCCAAATAAGAAATCTTAGTGTATCTTAATTTGTCGTGTTTTCAGCCTATACATTGTATCACGTGACGTGATGGACAACCTCAAGGCTCAACCAACTGTTTATCATCATTGATCGGAGGTTTCGCGTATGTACATATGTGAAGGAAGATTTGCGGGAGGTGGTGTGCATACATGCATTGTACTGCGCGGCCAAACAATAGTACTACGTCATAGCTAGCATTAGAAAGCATAGACAAATTTAGAACCTAGTAAATACATAATTAGCTTGATTATAGGGCAATGTGTACGTATATATGCATAATAGATCAGTACATACATGGCACGTATCAGGTCGATTCAACAGATGAAAAAATTAGGTAGAAATATACTTATATACCCATCAACCCGGTTTACACGAACCAGATTGCCTCTGCATGTGATCCAAATTAACGCCTACTGCAGTTTAAAAATACAATTACTAGAATAATCTTAGCTTCTACTCCCTCCGTTCCTAAATATAAGTCTTTGTAGAGATTTCACTATGAACTACATACGGATGTATATAGATGCATTTTAAATGCGGATTCATTCATTTTGTTCTGTATGTAGTCTACTTAGTGGAATCTCTACAAAGACTTACATTTAGGAACGGAGGGAGTAATTGAGCAAACCATCTCCATGTACAGCCTCATGCAAACCCGGAGGGTTGTGCAGGGCAATTTGCAGAACCACCACTTTACGAAACTAACTAAGTGAGTGTGTGGAATATAATGAAGACCATGTCAGATCGACCAAAGCTATTAAAGGTGTGGCCACCCATTGGCGCCCTTGACTGGAAGATCCAGCGTGGTGGCCTTCAAGAATGCTCATTTCAAGAAGAGCTGACTAGCTCTTGCACGGAGCATCAGTGACAATGTACTTCCGTAT